>JAKSZT010053830.1:75516-204342 GCA_026826555.1 Tolypeutes matacus | reverse complement strand
TATATATATATATATATATATATATATATATATATATATATATATATGTATATATTCCTCTATTTGGTTTCCCAGTCCATTGTAGGAACTCCAGTTTTTTTCCTATTGCTCTACACTGCCTACATGAGTTAAATATTCATTACATTAAGTCTCATTTGGCCCCTCTTCTAACTTTTATCAATATTACTATTATCTTTTTTCCTTCCTCATATCTTTTGATTCCTCTGGCCCTAATCTTTTGCTTTCAAGGGAACATAGAAAGAAACAAGGAAATAAAATAAGAGGAAAAAGTGTCAAAGAGAAAACTTAACACACACGCAGAACCACCAGCTAAATAAAACTATAGAGTAGAGAGAGAAGCTAATCAACTGAATAAACCCATCAAGATAAAATGATGACTAGAGGGCAACAAAAAATTACAAATGACACTGAGAAACAGGAAAACATGGACCAGTCCAATGAACAAACTAAAAACCAGGAAGTGATGCAGAACATCGAACAACTAACCAAAATTATCCAAACAAATATCATGGACCAACTCAACGAAGTGAAGGAAGAGATTAAGGATATAAAGAACACACTGGGAGAACATACTGAAGAAATTGTAAACATGCTTAAAAAGATAATGTATATGATGGTGAACAATGGCACAATCCAAGAAATCAAAAAGATGCTGGATTCACATAACAGCAGATTTGAACAGGCAGAAGAAAGAATTAGTGATACGGAAGACTGAAATCAAACAGATAGTAGAATAGATAGACAAAAAGATAGAAAAAATCCAGCAGGGACTCAGGGAATTAACCGACAACACAAAATGCACAAACATATGCATTATGGGCATCCCAGAAGGAGAAGAGAAGGGAAAGGGAACAGAAGGAGTGTTGAAGGAAATAATGGCTGAAAACTTCCCAACCCTATTGAGAGAGATGGATGTGCAGATCCAGGAAGCACAGCGCACCCCAAACAGTAGAAATCCCAACAGGCCAACTCCAAGACATATACTTATCAAAATGTCCAATGCTCAAGACAAAGAGAAAATACTCAAGGCAGCAAGAGAAAAGAGAACCATCACATACAAGGGAAGCACAATAAGATTAAGTGCTGATTTCTCAGCTGAAACCATGGAGGCAAGAAGACAGTGCTATGACATAGTCAAAATACTAAAAGAAAAAAACTTCCAGCCACGGATTCTCTATCCAGCAAAATTGGCATTCAAAAATGATGGAGAGTTCAAAATATTCACAGATAAACAGAAATTAAGAGAGTATGTCAAGAAGAAACCAGCACTTCAAGAAATACTAAAGGAATCTCTACAAGTTGGAAGGAAAAAACAAGGGAGAGAGAGTTGGAGGAGAGTTTAAAAACAACTGAAAAGACAAAAACAGAAACAAAACAACATATGGCATACATTAACCCAAAGAAAAAGTGGATGAAGTAAGAAATTCATTATGAGTAATAACACTGAATGTTAATGGATTAAATTCACCACTCAAGAAACACAGATTGGCAGAATGGATAAGGAAATATGATCCATCTATATGCTGTCTACAAGAAACCCACCTTCGACCCAGGGATTCAAGGAGGCTGAAAGTGAATGGCTGGAAAACCATTTTACAAGCTAACAATAGCCAAAAAAGGGCAAGAGTAGCTATTCTAATATCAGATAAAATAGACTTTAAATGCAAAACTATTGTAAGAGACAAAGATGGACACTATATATTAGTAAAAGGGGTAATCTCTCAAGAAGAGAGAACAATCATCAACATTTATGCACCTAATCAGGGTGCCTCAAAATACGTGAGGCAAACTCTGGAAAAACTAAGAGGAGAAATAAATGCCTCTACAATTATAGCAGGGGACTTCAATACACAATATCATCATTAGACAGACTATCTAGACAGAGAATCAATAAAGAAACAAAGGCTCTCAACAATACATTAGAGGACCTGGACTTAATAGACATATACAGAACACTACACCCAAATGCGGCAGGATTTACATTCTTCTTGAGTGCACATGGATCATAATCCAAGATAGACCACATGCTAGGCCACAGAACAATGCTCAATTAATTCAGAAAGATTGAGACTATACAAAGTAATTAATCTGACCACAACAGAATGAAATTGGAAATCACTAAGGGCCAGAGAAACAGGTTAAGCACAAGGATATGGAAGTTAAACAACACACTCTTATACAAACAGTGGGTCAAGGAGAAAATCTCACAAGAAATCAGTAACTGCCTTGAAACTAATGAAAATGACAACACAACATATCAAAACCTATGGGATGCAGCAAAAGCAGTCCTGAGAGGAAAGTTCATAGCCATAAATACATATATTAAAAAAGAATAAAGAACTAAAATTGAAGACTTAGCTGTACTCTTGGAGGAATTGGAACAACAACAACAAACTAAACCCCAAGGAAGTAGAAAGAAGGAAATCACAAAGATTAGAGAAGAACTAAATGAAATAGAGAATAAGAAAGCACTAGAAAAAATAAACAAAAGCAAAAGCTGGTTCTTCGAGAATATCAATAAAATTGACAAACCCTTAGCCAGACTAACAAAGAAAAAGAGAGAAAAGATGCAAATACATAAAATAAAGAATGAGCAAGGGGATATCAGTACTGACCCAATGGAAATAAAGAGAATCATAAGAGGATACTTTGAAAAATTATATGCCAACAAGAATGATAATTTAGAGGAAATGGACACATTTCTAGAAACTCACAAACAGCCTACATTGATGAAAGAAGAAATAGATGAACTCAACAGTCCAATTACAAGTAAAGAGATAGACTCAGTCATCAAAAACCTCCCAACAAAAAAGAGCCCAGGACCAGATGGCTTCACAGCTGAATTCTACCAAACATTCCGGAAAGAGCTAACACCAATTATGCTTAAGCTCTTCCAAAAAATAGAAGTAGAAGGAATATTGCCTAACTCATTCAACGATGGCAACATTACCCTAATACCAAAACTAAATAAAGATACCACAAGAAATAAAATTACAGACCAATATCTCTTATGAACCTAGATGCTAAAATCCTCATCAAAATACTTGCTAATCGCATTCAAGAACATATAAAAAGGGTTATACACCATGAGCAAGTGGGTTTCATACCGGGTATGCAAGGATGGTTCAATATAAGAAAATCAATCAATGTAATACACCACATAAACAGATTGAAAGAAAAAAATCATATGATCATCTCTATAGATGCAGAAAAAGCATTAGACAAAATACAGCACTCTTTCCTCATAAAAACACTACAAAAGATAGGAATAGAAGGAAACTTTTGGAACATGATAAAGGGTATATATGAAAAACCCAAAGCTAACATCATTTTCAATGGTGAAATCCTAAATGCCTTCCCTCTGAGATCGGGAACAAGACAAGGATGCCCCCTATCACCACTCCTATTTAACATTGCCTTAGAAGTACATGCGCGAGCACTGAGGCAAGAAAAGGACATAAAAGGCATCCAGATTGGAAAAGAAGAAGTAAAAACTTCATTATTTGCAGATGACATGATCCTATGCCTAGAAAGCCCTGAGAAATCTACAACAAGGCTTCTAGAACTTATAATGGAGTTCAGTAATGTTGCAGGTGATACAATCAATGCTCAAAAATCAATAACATTTCTGTACACCAATAATGAGCAAACTGAGGAGGAATCAAGAAAAAAATACCATTTACAATAGTAACTAAAAGAATCAAATACCTAGGAATAAATTTAACTAAAGATGTAAAGGACTTATATACAGAAAACTACACAACACTGTTAAAGGAAATCAAAGAAGACTTAAATAAATGGAAAAATATTCCCTGTTCATGGATAGGAAGACTAAACATCATCAAGATGTCTATCCTACCGAAACTAATCTACATATTTAATGCAGTCCCAATTAAAATCAACACTGTATTTTTTAAGGAACTGGAAAAACTAACCACAAAATATATTTGGAGAGGTAAGAGGCCCCGAATTGCCAAAGACATATTGAAAAAGAAAAATGAAGTTGGAGTTATCACACTTCCTGACTTTAAAACATACTACAAAGCTACAGTGATACAAACTGCATGGTATTGGCACAAGGATAGACCTACTGACCAGTGGAACTGAATTGAGAGTTCTGATATAGATCCTTGCATATACAGTTATCTGATATTTGACAAGTCCACGAAGGCCACTCAGTTGGGAGAGAGTGGCCTCTTTAACAAGTGGTGCTTGGAGAACTGGATATCCATATCCAAAAGAATGAGAGAAGAATACCATCTCACACCTTATACAAAAATCAACTCAAGATGGATCAAAGATCTAAATATAAGAGGCCAAACCATAAAGACCTTGGAAGATAATGTAGGGAAGCATCTACAGGACTTTGTAATAGGAAATGGTCTCATGAACTTCACAGCCAAAGCACGAGCAGTAAGAGAAAAAATAAATAAATGGGATCTCATCAAAATTAAATACTTCTGCACCTCAAAGGATGTTATTAAGAAAATAAAAAGGCAGCCTACCCAATGGGAGAAAATATTTGGCAACCATATATCTGATAGGAGCCTAATATCCTGCATATATAAAGAAATCCTACACCTTTAAAATAAAAAGACAAACAACCCATTTAAAAAATGGGAAAGTGACCTGAAAAGACACTTCTCCAAGGAAGAAATACAAATGGCTAAAAAGCACATGAAAAAATGCTCAACATCGCTTGCTATCAGGGAAATGCAAATCAAAAGTACAATGAGATACCATCTTACACCCATCATAATAGAAGCTATTAAATAAACAGGAGTCACTAAATGTTGGAGAGGATGTGGAGGAATAGGAACCCTCATCCACTGCTGGTGGGACTGTGGTATGGTCCAGCCACTGTGGAGGACAGTTTGGCGGTTCCTCAAAAAAACTAACAATAGATCTTCCATATGATCCAGCAATTCCACTGCTGGATATATACCCAGAAGAACTGAAAGCAAAGACACAAACAGATATATGCACACCAATGTTCATAGCGGCATTGTTCACCATTGCTAAAAGTTGGAATCAGCCCCAGTGCCCACCAACAGATGAATGAATAAGCATTATGTGGTACATACATACAATGGAATATTACTCAGCTGTAAGAAGGAATAAAGTGCTAACACATTGAATAACGTGGATGAATCTTGAAGACCTTATGTTGAGTGAAGTCTGCCAGGAATTGAAGGATGAACAATATATGACCTCACTGATTTGAACTGAGGAATGTGAGCAGTCTCTGAGAACATTATCTGAAAGATAGGTTAACAAGGGAGAGAAAGGAAAGAGTAGGCTGTGAGCCATCACCCATATGGACATAATCTATGGTAAAGGGATAGAGTATAGTTGCCTATTGAAGGATAGGACAGATGGGTAGTGATATTACTGGGTTTGGTGATGCAGGGTTGACAGGTGGGTAGATAAAGGAAGGGCAGGTTGGAATACCCAAGGTATGTAACTATGAATCTTGTCATTCCATGAGTCAGGATAGGTGAGTGCCATATGCCCCAGGGGGAGGGGGAGGAAGGAACAGAAAAGAACAAATAGGGGGTATTTAGTGGTCATGGGAAAGGTTTTTCATTACCCCACTGTAATGGACACAGGATATGTGAAATATCATCAAAACTTATTAAACTGTATCATCTAAATTGTAAACTATACTGTAAACCATTGACAATGTTTAGTTGCTACATTTTACTATCTGTATAACAGTTATAAGAATGCTAACATCCAAAAAAATATAAAAGGTTTTAATATGGGGTGGGGAAGGGGGAGGGTGGTTGGGTATGTGGGAGTGTCTAGTATTCCGTGTGTGACTTTGCTGTGACCTGAAACTTCTTTGAAAATTAAATGAAAATTTGGGAGTCACTGGGGAATGAGAGGGGGAACGTGTCACGGTACACTGGACATCCGACAATACAGTGATAAAAGGAAAAAAGAATAATTGTGTTTTTTTTTTTTTTTAAAAAGGGAATTTCTTTTGTTCTTTTGTTCCATTTTTTTGAATGTCCCAATCCGCTAACTGTATTTTTTTGTCTTTTTTTTCCCCCGAGTTTCCTTGTGTTTATCTCTTGCGTTTGAGCTTATCATTGTTGTTTCTTTTTCCTATTAAGTGTATTTGGTTATTATATGGGCTACAAGTTCAAGGAAGGTTTAGATCACAGAAGGGTTACAATGGGGGCTATAGAGGATTATTGGTGGGGGGTGTCTGGGAGGGGGGATTTATGGGAGTAAGTTCATCTGAATATACAGGAAAGATATATAAAATTGTCCAAATGATCAAAGGATGCGGCAAGGTCACAGTGGGTGGACAATCACTCAATAAATGAGGGAATCTGAATTCCCAGCCAGGAGAGTTCTTCCACATTCTCTGAGGGAGCAGCAACACTCCTCTGAGTGCAGGGACAGTGTCTGTCAAAAGAGGATGGCCCACTGATGAGTTCTTGTTATTGATGACTAGCCTTATGAGTCTTTGCTCTTGTAATTGAAACTTAGCCTACTGTTATGGGGTGCCTAAGGGTTGCCACCTGAGAGTCTTCTTGTTGCTCAAATGTGGCCTCAAGCCAAACTCAGCATATGAGTGCATTACCTTCCCCCCAACGTGGGACATGACTCCCAGGGATGAGCCTCCCTAGCAACGAGGGATTACCAAGTGCCAACTGGCAACATGACTGGAAAAAGACCTTGAATAAAATGGGGGAAAGGTAAAGACACATGAGTTCAAGTGGCTAAGAGACTTCAAAGTGATTCGGGAGATCATCCCAGAGGTATCGCTTATGCACACGTCAGTAGGATCTCATAGAACACCAAAGTGTATATCACCCCACACAGAGGGGCTCCTGAGGGCACTGGAGACACCCAGGTCCTATATAAGGGGGTATAGCCTCAGAGACTGATGCCTTATCAGTGGGCTCTATTTTGGAATCTGTGCTCCTGAGAGTGATAGAGTTGGACTCAAATAAGTCCTCCTTGCACATGGTTCATCAGTCCCTTCTATTCAAACCTATATGTGATGCTGGAGTTTTTAGGTGTACTTCCAGAGACTGGAGACTCTGGCCTACCTATATGCCAACTGTGCCTGGAATCTCAGTGGAGCTGCAACTCCTATTCTACAGCTCAATGGACTCATCCAAGTCACCTGACGAGGAGACAACGATGGGTAACGGCCATCCCAGGGAAAGGAGAGGGCCTACAGCTGCAGGCAGGATAATCCCACCCACCATTTCCATGGGATATAAGCCCTCTCTCACTTGGAGATGGAGTGGACATCACCATCCCAGTCCCCTCTGGATTGGGGGAAGAACTATGGACTAGAGTGGACTTAATGGTATTCTGTTGTACACATATGGTGATTCTAGCAATGGAAGAAATTATAACAGTGAGGTGGAGCTGGTGGCTACTGGACACTTTCAGGGCAGGGAGTGGAAGTGCAGTTAAAATATAGGGGCTTTTTCGGGACTTGGGGGTTGTCCTGAGTGCCGTTGTGGCGACGGATGTAGGCCCTTTTAAATCAGCACACAACATTCAGAACTGTGTGGGAGAGAGTGTGGTCTATGATGTGAACTGTGGTCTATGCTTGGTGGCAAGGCCCCAGGATGTGTATATACATTGAGGGTGGGGTGATGTGACACACTGATGAAGGATGTTTGTGTGGGATGTTTTGGGAGGTGTGGGAGGTGGGGAACATGGGAATCCCTGTAATTTCTATGTAATATTTAGGTAATCTAAGCACCTTTAAAAATATATATATATATATAAAGGAGATAAACTAAAAAAAAAAAAAAAAAAGAATAAGCTTGAGGGGTGTAAGTACAATGACAATACCTAAAGCAAAAACAGACATTTCAACTGTTGTGAAATAACTGTCAGCTAATTTGACTGTAGTGGGCAACTCACACAAGAAATCATCCAGAATATTGTTTTCACATCTAGGAAAATGCAGGGTGAGTGTATATAAAAATACAGAATTGACAAAACAAATGCCCCAGACCATGGTAATAATCCTGAGGCACAGATGAGGGCTCAAGATGACAAATAATATAATGCAAGGGCTTACAAATGGCCGTGAAGTGGTCGTAGGACATCACTGCCAAGAGGAGGCACTCTGTAGAGCCCAGCCACATGGAAACATAGGGGTGAATGAGTAGCCCCCGTGGCTGATGCTCTTGTTAGGCCCCTACAAGTTGACCAGCATCTGGGGGATCATGCTGATGGTGAAACATAGATCCAGGAAAGATAAATTCCTGAGGAAGAAGTACATTGGTGTGTGGAGATGGGAGTCTAGGAGAGATGCAAGAATTGTGGCTGTATTACCCACCAATGAGATTAGGTAGAAGATGGTGACAATTCCTGACAGCTTTACCTCCAGCTTGGGATGGTCAGCGAAGCCAAGCAGAATAAAAACATGGAGAGAAATATAGTTGGTTTAGTCCATAATCCTTCAATGCCTAAATCCTAAAATGAGAAGGGGGGTGGGGTAAGAGGAAGGAGGCAGAAGAGAAGGAGGAAGGTAAAGGATAAGAAGGAGGAAGGAGAAGGAGAAGGAGGAGGTGGAGGAGAAGGTGGTCAGGACAGATTATAGAAATAATTTAATGAAATCAGAACTAAACAATGGGAGATAATTTATGTTAATTGGAAAAAAAATCAATGGAGAAAAACTGAAAATTGAAGTCAAATCACTTGTTTTGTTGTAGATTCTTTTATGGTGATGAATTCAGTATTAGCTTTTTTTATCTAGGTGTCCTTGGAGAGCACAGTCATAAACTCAGGGTCTGGATTTTTATCACAAGTAAACTTGACAGTTTGGAATAGTTCTATTTCTACAGTGATATGACCCAATGATTCTCCATAAAGCTAGTTAGCTTGATGTAGTGAAGAGATTCTTTTACTTGGTTGGAAAATTCACCTATAAAATCTATTTTGGCTAATGTCAGAATGAGAAAAAGAGTGTTCCTCTTTTACTATATCTTAGTGAATGGTACCTTTGATCTTCCAGTTTGTTATGTAACAGCTCTTGGCACTTGTAATTCCCTCTTTTCTAATGTCTAACTTATCACCAAAACAGGTCAATTTGAATGCATAAATATATGTTAACTATCCTCTCACTTTAAAATATTTCTACCACCAATACCCTTATCCAAAATTCTATCATTTGTATCCTAGATTCTGGCAATAGTCTTTTATCCTTGCATCCAGTCTTATCCCTTTACATTGTTACAAGATGCAATGAGATCATATCATCCCTGTGCTTAAAACTTTTCAGGGGCTTTCCATAATCAGTTCTTTAGGATGGCCTCCATGAACCTGTATGATTTGGCTCATTTTCATTTTACAAAATACTTCACCCATGCCCACCTTCTAGCCATCTCCCAGTATATTGACATGTCAAGCTCTTTGCCATCTAGAGCTCTTGAAAACTTTTCCTTGTTTTCTAGTTAATTCTTACTCTTTCTTTAGGCCACCATGTAAATGTTTCTACCTAACATTTCTTCTTAAATGTTTCTGAACCCACAATCCCTTTTCATTTAATTCATAATATAGTCTATATAGGGAACTCTTACAGAGAGCCATGATAAGATGGAGCTTAAGAAGATGGGTGGAGAGCTTCTATTCAATCTCACCTCTGCCAGTGATTTAGCTTTTGATCCTAGGCAAATTACATAACACTTCTGGGCTGAGATTTTTCACCTGTAAAAATGGGCACCATAAACATTCCTATTGTGGTGAAGATTAAATGAGTTATATATGCAAGGTTCTTGGAACAATACTTGAACATAGTCTGTCTCAATAATCAATAGCTAACCACAATTATCACAAGTAGAAACTGTAACCATGTACCCCATTGATAAATGTTTTATATCCTCATACTCCCATCACCAGTGTATAAGGTTTAAGAAAGAAGACATTGATGTCCATTGCTTTTCACTCTATTCCTAAATTCTAAAGCAAGCCCCCAAATATATATATATATAATTTTTGAATAAATGGAAAGTTAAATCATGCTCTGGATAATGAAAACATCACTTAATGTCATTCTTTAGCATTTTTCTTTACATTAAAACTTTAACTGATACCTTGGGAAATTACCTGACAGGGATAATAAATGTGGCTGATAAATGGAGTAAACACTGTTTTTTCCATGCAGTAGCAAATAATCTCTTTATTCAGTTTAGTGAAAAATCATTTGTAATGGTTCCTACTTGAAGGACAAACTCAAGATTCTTTAGTAGTATGATATAGATGCTGCTTTTCTTGGCAAAAGAGCCTATCAGAAACTTTTAACATTTCAACAGATCATCAACGGTCCACTGTCAGAGTTTCCTATCAATAAGTGTAGAAAGATAACTTTTTACCTCCTGAAGAAAAACAACAATCATGAAATTTCCATTAGATAATAGCTAAGAGAAAATATTTGATTGGAATTAACAATTTAATATCAAAATGGTGTGTATGTGTGTGTATTTCAGAATGGTTTGGTTTTTTTTTTTTTTAATTATGCATTTCAAAAGTTTCTTTGATTTAATTCAAACTGTGACCATGATTCCAAAGTGGACACATTCACCAGACTCACTAAATATACTGGTTGAGATAGTCATTTTGTGATAGTCAATTTGTGATTTCCTCAGAATTTACATTTCCAGAATCATGATTTGGACCTTGGATCTGCAATGGACAAAATTAGAAAGAAAGAAGGAAGAAAACTTCTCTGAAATGAATTGTAAGCTGCCAACCATCATTAGAGTGCTATAATATCTGAGCAGTAGGATGAATATCATAATATAGATAGAAAAGATATTAACACAACACTTACTTGCTGTGACAGACATGTTTTTATTCCTAACTTTGGAATTCATTTAAATTGAATATTGTCCAAATGTTGCTAAATATTGATTTCTAAAGGGAATTTCAAGATGCTGTTTAAAAATCTGAATGTCTTAAAAACATTCTTGTTGCTCTTTCTGTTCTAGATGGTGTCTTAACAAGTCTTGAGTTTTTCCAATGAACCCAATTTTAATATATGGTGTTTTTGTATTCCAAACTGGTGTCTTATCCTTTGTGTATGTGGCAATGTTGATTTTATAACAACTGTAAAACACATTTGCTATGGTTAAAATTCATTAAATTAAAAAAAAATTACAGAGATTCTTTTTATTTTAAAAAATGATATGAAAACCAAATGGAAAGTTCTTTTAAAATTAAAGTCAATCCCATGCTGTTAATTCTATTTTAATTATCACTATAGTATAAAAAGATTAATTCAGGAAGAGATTAAAATCCTCCACTGGCCTCATATAAAAACTGACAGAAAATCCTCAAATATTTTCCATGTATATTATGATATTTAGAAATGGATACAAAATATTTTGTGACCTTCCTACTTTTACAATCTTCATGAATAAAATATGGTATTTCAAGTCTTGTTTTTCAGTTTAATCTACATTTTCCTCTTTTTATTTCTGCTGTATCAAAATGTCTGATATCAGAAATCAAGAAGTAGCTTTGTGTCCTCCTCTGATAAAACAGATTAACTTTATTCTTATCTTCATAATATAAAGGAAGATTTCCCTGCAGAGATTAAAAATATTTATTCTTTTTCTTCTACTTCCCACACCATTTTTACTAACACAGGCACACTGTTTTCCAAAAGATATTAAAGATGAATGTTAGTGTGCTGGAGAGAGTCCCCTTGACATTCTACTTCTTGACCAGTGTAGAGCCCAGACTGAAGAAGACAGAACTGGTTAAGCATTGCTCTCCAGCGCTGCAGTTCTCTCATATTTTCCCTTCAGCAACACTAGATAGCAGCTTTTCATGTAGTGTGTTAAGGTACACATTCTCCACAGGACTCCTCCTAGAACACATGACTTCAGGTGAGGGGATGAAACCTGAAGTCACAAAGTCTCATCACTACATCAACCTGCAAATAGGTCTTGAGCCTAGAAAAACATTACAAAAAATGACCAGATATTCAAAATAAGTACTGAATAAAATTTCCCAACATGGTCTGAAAATCTAGATTGTCAAGAAAGATGATCTAAACCACTGGGACTACCTCCAATTGACCCACTAGAGTAAACTATAGAAAATGCCAGTTGATGAAACAGTTGGTGAATTAGAACATAGCCTGATATTAAACAAGGAAAATTTTAGTTGAAGCAAAAATTATTCAATATGAAGGAAAACATATGACTGGGAAATGAGAAAATGTATTTCCAGAAATATTTTCTCTAGATAGTGAATGTATCATAAATTTAAAAAATATTTTAAATTATGCATAATTTCAACATTAGAATAACATATTGCAAGATCATGAGGGACACTTCCATTTTCACTAAATACCCCCTGTTCCATCTATTCTATTCCTCCATCCCCATCCCCTTGTGGCCCACGGCGACCACCGGATTCACCCCTTGGATGAAAAAATTCATAGTTACTTGCAGCAACACTGAGCTATTGACATGCTACTTTGTCCTCCCCAATTAGGAACTGCTCATGCTGTTGAGAGACTCCTACCCCTCTGAGAATATATCGGTCCTCCCCAGGATGAGAGTCCAGCTCTTTTCTACTCATTATGTGGGTCTCCACCCACAGATACAACACACTATGACAAAATGATCATGCTCATACTCCCTAAAAGCCTGCTCCAGGTGTGCCCTGTCCTGAATGCCCCCCCCCATCCAACACCCTAATCCAGTAACCTTTGTCATTTTGCCATAACAGCATCCCCAATTTTGTGCTTTCACCCACAATGGAAGTGATCTACATGATCTTGCAATGATGGACACAGGCAGTGTTAAATATCATCAAAATTTATAGAACTGTGCGGTCTAAACCATAATGTAAACCACTGACCATGGTTAGTAGCTATGTTTCACTATTTGTATATCAGTTGTAACAAATGTACCATCCACATATAAAAAGATATTAATACGGGAAGGGGGGATAGAGGGAGGGTATTGGGTATATGTGAGTTCCCTGCATTCTGTATGTGACTTTACTGTGACCTAAAACTTCTTTGAAAACAAAATGAAAAAAAGTAAGACCCTGGGGAAGAAATGGAAGAAAATGTCACTATGCATACAGGACAACAGATACTACAGTGGGGAAAGGCAAAATGTCAAAAAACTTTAAAAAAATATTTTTCATTATTTTTTAATATCCCAATTTTTAAATTTTATTTTATTTCTAGTTTTCTTTAAATTCTTATGTGTTTTATTTCTTATATTTAAAACTACCATTATTATTTCATTTTCCTATTAATTGTATTTGACTATTATATTGGTGTCATTTTTGAAGTGGCTCTAGATCACAGAAGGGTTACAAGGGAGGATCATTGGTGTGGGTTGTCAGTGATGGGGGATACCAGGAGGAAGTTCACCTGGACATACATATAAGGTATATAAAGTTGTTCAAATGTTTGTGGGAGTGTTCAAATGTGTCACAGTGGGTAGAGATACACACAATAACCAAAAGAGTATTGAACTCCCATCCTGGATAGCTCAGTCACATTCTATAATGAAGCAGCAACTGTCCTCCAAGTGCAGGGGCAATGACTGGCAAAGGAGGATAGTCCATCGATGGGTCCTTGACAATGATGATTATGCTTGTGAGTCTTTGCTCTTGAAATTGAAAGTTAGCCTGTTGTTGTGGGGTGTCTAAGAGTTACCTCCCGAGAGCTTCCTTGTTGTTCAAATGTGGCCTCTCTCTAAACCAAACTCAGCATTTAAATGCATTATCCTTCCCCCTAGCATTTGACATGACTTCTGAGGATAAGCCTCTCTGGCACTGTGGGATTACTACCCAGCACCAATTAGTGATGCAACTGGAAAAGACCTCGAATGAAAGGGGGAAAAGGGAAAGACAAATGAGTTTATATGGCTAAGAGACTTCAAAGTGAGTTGGGATGTCATCCCAGAGGTAACGCTTATGCACATCTCAGCAAGATCTCGTAGAACACCAAAGTGGATACTACCCCAAATAGTGGGGATGCTGAGGGCTCTGGAGACACCTAGGTCCTATGGTCAGGACAGATATCTCCGGAGCTTGGTGCCTTGCCAGTGGGTCCTACTTTGGAGTTTGTGCTCCTGAGAGTGACAGAGTTGGACTCAGTTATGGCTTCCCTGCACATGTCTCATCTGTCCTTTCTATTTCAGTGTATATTTGGTGCTGGAGCTGGGAGGTGTACATACAAGAGACTTGAATCTTTGGGCTGTCCATGAGCCAGCTGGGCCCTGAGCCTCAGCAGAGTTGCAACACCTACTCTCTAGTTCATTGGAGTCACCCAGGACAATTAACAAGGAGGTGATGATTGACAACCAACATAGAAAGGAAACAAGAGAGCCTGCAACTGCAAGCAAGAGAATCCCATCCACTGGCTGTATGGGATCGAAGCCCTCTCTCAGATAGAGGTGGAGTGGACATCACCATCCCAGAATCCTCAGGGTTGAGGAATGAACTATGGACTAGAGTGGACTTACTGGTATTCTACTATAGACTTATTGTGATTCTGCAATGGAAAAAATTACAGCATTGATGTGCATGTAATGGCTACTGGAGGCTCTGGGGCTGGGTGTGGGGGAGACAGTTGTAATGCAGGGGCTTTTTTGGGACTTGGGAGTCATCCTGAATGGCTTTGCAATGACAGATATAGGCCATTATATATCTTTCCATAGCCTGCACAATTGTGTGGGAGAGAGTGTAAACTACAATGTGAACTGTGGTCCATGCTCAATGGCAATGCCCTAGGATGCTTTTATCAATTGCAATGAATGTGCCACACTAATGAAGGATGTTGCTTATGTGGGAGGGTGTGGGAGGTGTGGAGAATGGGGCATATGGAAATCCCTACATGTTTTGTGTAACATTTGTGTACTCTATCTTTAAAAAAATATTTATAAAAGGAATATCATATTGACTCTGTAAAATAATCTTACTATTAATAAGGCACATACTGATTTATAAATAAATTCGCCTGAGCAGATTTAAACAAGGTACCTCTAATCTTTGACACCCAAGGTCAAAATAGTTTTCTCCGAAGGAGATATTCAATCTCCCAAGCGCTAAACTGTAAGTTAAGGATCATAAGAAATTCCTATTCTTATTCAGTGCCAACATGCCTTCTTCTTGATGGCTACCACTGCTGATGTAAGTACTTCAGTGCCTATGACAATTCGTTTCGCTGGTGTCTCAGAGGTCATTATTTAAACCTTGAATCTTGGAGCAATTGTGTGCTCTGCAGATATTTATGAATTGGCTTATGATCATTAAGTTTTTCTTCCTTCTTTTTTTTTTTTTTAGGAGGTACCATTGTTTGAATCCCAGACCTTATACGTGGGAAGCAGGTGCTCAACCACTAAGGTACACCCACTCTCTTCCACGTTTTTTATGATTAAGTTTTAAGAGCTTTCTTGAATAAAATGACATATTACCAATAATTACTTAATTAAACACATAAGCACACTTTAATTGCCTCATGATACATGTTTAAATGTAGATGACTTCTCACCACTGATTAATAAAATAATTTAAATGATCTGTTTTTGTATGATAGATATGATTATATTCTACATTTCAGGGATGGTGTAGTATGGTAATTAGATGATAGTTGAACCAGACTTCCTGGGCTCAAATTCTGGTGGTTCTACTATCAGGAATGTGAGCTGGGGCAACTTACTTAACCTCTTGGTACCTCAGATTTGTTATCTATGACAGGGGGGTAGTAATAGTACTTGCTTTACAGGGTTAAGAAATGGATTAAATGAGTTCAATATAAGTAAATATTACAGCACTTGTGGCACAGAGTAAACATCCGAATAAATATTAACTGTCACTATTTCAGTCAATTCAGGGGGTCTGTCAATTCAGGGGGTCTTATCATTTTGGGGAGGGCCCATAGTGTTATCTGACAAAACATCTGAGAAATATTTTCCCCTTTCAGCCACTTCTCTTATGATTTTGTATGTATATACATATGTTATAGTATGTGTATAGGTGTGTACATACATATATGTATATATACACATGTGTATATATACACACATATGTGTATATATAAATACATGTATGTATATTTATGTATATCTCTATGAATGTTATTAATAATGGTGAAACAGGAAATGGATGTGGCTCAAGCAATTGGGCTCCCATCTACCATATAGGAGGTTGATGGTTTGATTCCTGGGGCCTCTTGGTGAAAGTCAAGCTGGCCCACATGGTGAGTTGGCCCACGTGGAGTGCTGGCCTGTGCAGAGAGCTGGAGCAGCAAGATGACATAACAAAAAGAGACACAGAGGAGAGACAATGAGATACACAGCAGAACAGGGAGCTAAGGTGGTGCAAGAGATTGAGCACCTCCTTCCCACACTCCGGAAGGTCCCATGATTGGTTCCCAATGCCATCTAAAAAAAGACAAGCAGACACAGAAGAACATAGAGAGCAGACAGTGAGTGCAAAATAATAAGGGGGAGGGAGAAATAAATAAATATAATAAATCTTTAAAAATAAATAATAATGAAACAATAAGGATCAAATAAATCAATGGCAAATATTTGTCTATCAAAATTCTAAACATCTGGATACTTGAAACTATTCACTTTGACTAAAGGCCTCAAATTCTACTCATGTATTTTCACTTTACCTTATGGCCAAACTTCTTACACCTCTCCTTTTATTTAAAAATTGTTTAAAAGTTACCATATATCTCCTAGTACAAATGAATGTCATAATTTAAATCCCAACATGAGGAAGTCTCTACTTTGAATTTGAAAAACCAAAATATATATAAGTTGTCATGTCTACTTTATATACTTTATATAAACTGTGTATGTCTACTTAAGTTACTTTTTGGCACAGCCAATTTCTTAGGCTCCTGCTCCTTATTTCATGAAATGACACTTGAGTTTGCAGCTTTGGGGAAATACAGAGAAACCATCTGGATTATTTATTAATTTTTGAAAAAATTTCTCAAAATTTTTAAAAAATTAATATTTCATTTGAAATAAAATATTCAATGGGTACACTTAAAAAATTGTGATGCCAGTGTTTTTGCCTCAGACATAAAAAGTTTTCTCTTTCTCAACTACTTTGATGCAATCAAGACATGTTTTCCACTCTCCTTTTACTTACCCCAGTTTTTCTTGCCTGCTTTAGCCCTTTTATTAATGGAACACCTTACAATTATTAGCAGTGGTGCCCCCCAACTGACTGCTTATCTGAATAACTAGGAGGGGGTGTAGTTTTAGAATACAGAGTCCTGTGATTCTTAGACCTAACCAAGGGCTCTATTCTTGTCTGTTTATATTGTCTACCTGGATAATATCATATAGTTCCAGGGTTTAAGTGCCATCTGCACATTGATGGCTTCAAATTTATATTTCAACTTCTGCACTGAGCATCAAACTGATAATTCCAGCTGCCTAATTTACTCACATTGTATGTTTAACAAAATATGAATTTAACATGGCTCAAATAGAACTCAATTCCCAATATACCAATCTCTTATCACTCCAGCCTTCCTCATCATAGTAGATGATACTGTGGCAGTTTGAGATTATTTATGAATTCCAAAAAGTGAGATTATATTTGTAAACTGGTCTGTTCCTGTGGGCATGATACTCTTTGATTGTATTATATTCAGCTGAGATGCCTTTGCATAAATTATGTTACAATTAGGGCTTTGATTTGACCACATCAATAGGGCAACTCAGTTTGAGTCCCTGCCCCCTTGGTGGGCTGTATAAACATAGACTCAATCAAGGAGACACACAGAAGTAGACACACAGAAGCAGATATGCGAGAATAGAGGAAGGGAGCTCCATAGACATGGAAGAGGTCCTGCTGCCCTTGGAAGAGAGATGAGCCATTTGCCTGTTAGTTTACAGCTGACCTTGTGAAGAGAACAGAGCAGCTGAGCCCAAAGAGATATGAACCCTCCATCCTACAGCTAGACGGGAGCTAGTTGCTCCCCTGCCCTCACTTTGGAAATTTGAACTCTACATCTTAACATTTCTACTGCTACTAACAAAGACTGAACCACTGTCTAGATCCAAAGTAAGTGTCTATTCTAGTAAAAACAAAATATTGGCCGTTCCATGATGGAGGTGGTCCAATGTAATCAACCTGCCACCTTAGGGACTTGGTGTGGGTCTCGGCTGCTTGTAGTGTGGGCACTTAGCAGTGACTGTAGCCAGCTCACGCTTGGTGAGTCAAATCCATGTGGCTGAGCCCATATATAACTTCCATTCCTGACTGCATGGTCACTTTGTTCATGAGCCCATTGGCAACGACAGGTGTGGCTGGGGAAAGTGGCAGACTGTAGCCATAAAACAGATCATGCTATCTAGTTGATTGTTAAAATCCTCCTGTGCTGAGGTAATCCTTTGATGAGTATTCACATGGACCCAAATAGCTTCACATCTTCTTTCCACTCAGAAATTTCTAGCTACATTCCTCTCTCACAGACATTCTTGTTACCAATTTTCCAATCATATTCCCACAAGTCCTTGACCATCCAACCAAACCATTGGCCACAGCCCATAAGTCAGTGTACAACTGTACATTTTTTCATTTTTCCTTTTAAACAAAATGAACAATTAGGCACATTGCTTGAAGATCTTCCCAGAAGAGATATTTGGAATGAAAGCAATAAATAAAATATACAATGGATTTTATTGTGGTGAATACTAAGGAAAATAAAGCAGAAGAGAAGATGGCTGCATGTTGGAGGATGTGTAGTGTGGTGGATGGGCTGTCCCTGGTCAGACAAAGTCTCTCTGAGAAGTTAAACCTTTGAGCAAAGGCCCAAAGGAAGTTTTGTAAAAAGCAGCAGCAAAGATTCTAAAGTGCCCAACCACTCCCTATGGAATCTTAGGGGTTTTAGGGAATTTTCTTGTATCAGTTATCAAGGCTTTCAATCAGTTAATCTGGTAAATTTGGATACCATTAATGTGTTTGCAGTATGTCTTTGTTCATAGTGAGAAAGAAGGAATTTTAGAAATTATTTGCATCTAGGACACCAACCCCATTGGTCAATACCAAAGTTAATCTGTAGGCCAACCTACAACTTGCCAACCCACAAGGAATAATGATATAATTGCAAATCCATTAAGATGGTATATTTTAATTTTTTGGGAACTAGTCTTTAGGGCTTTTCTCTCTTTATTTATTATATATTTTTAAAATATAGCATCCCACCAAACTGCTCTTTCTCCAGGAATCATGTTCTGGTCAGTCCTTTATTTCTTCCTGTGTGCTTTTAGGGGTACTGTCTCCCAATATTTCTAAATAATAATTGGTCAGGAACTGTTAGCCCTGTGGGAAATCTGCCCTCAGGCTTCCCAGATGCTTCCCTAATGGTTTCCACTGGCTCTTCGTTTCCTGGAAGAGGGTCGACCATATAGTAGGGCTGAATCTAAACCATTAGAACACCGCCCAATATATATATTAAAATAGCACATTGAATAAATGTTACCTGTGATGGTATATACACAAAATGTGATAATGCAAACTCATTAAATTTGATGGAGGTCTATAGTTAATGATATTAGTCATTAAATAGTCTGTATAAAAAGTATGTCCCAGGAAGAAACAGATGTCCAGAAATCAAATCAGAGCATATCCCTGGGCAACCTGTTTTCTGAGATTGTTTTCCCATTATTGCCTGTAGATTTTCGGTATCATTTGACTTAGTATCAAATATGCATATATGCTAGCTATGAAAACAATATGGTGTTTTACATTTTGCTTCTTTTTCTAAATGAAAATAGCTTTGTAATATAAAAGATTAAAAAAATCATTCATTTTCATGGTAAAACTGCAAATAATTCTGATAGGTCTATAAAAGACACTACTATTTCCCTGAAGTACTATTACTCATACATAAAAATTACTAATGTTTTGGAACATTACTTTATATATCCTTATAGGCATATAGGGATATAATTCTATATCAATAGCTCATAATCTACATACCATTTTAATGGGAATATCTTCATTTCTAACCTTTAAAAGTGTTGCTTACTTACCCCATCCTTTTCTTTCTATCATGTCACTAAAATAAACAGTCTCATCAGTTTGGTGTGTATCGTTCCACAAACTTCAGCATGCACACAAAAATCATTACTATATGCTGAATAAATACATTTTTTACTTTAATTTGTAATTTTTGGGATCAAAATATATGCTTTTTGGAGAATCTGGCTTTTCCCACTTAATATTTTTGTTGTTCCAAGTTTTTGCCACAAACTGCTGATTCAGTGAACATCCTTCTATTTCATTTGCCTGTATATGTCATCCTTATTTTGTTTATTAGTATATATATATTTTAAATTTTATTATAAATGTTCAAATGAGCATAAAAATACAAAGTATAATATGAGAAGTTTCTGCATACTTATGACACTGATTTAACGCAACTTCACATTTTGCCATATTTGCTTCAGACCCTTTTGAGAAGGAAGATTTTATTGATACAGTCAGCGCCTGTTGTATTCCTCTCCTTTCCAAATTGATCTTCTCTCCTGAAGTTAGTGTGTAGTCTGGAGATCAGATTATTCTCTTTTCCCTGTGTTTTCTGATTTTTTCTTTCTTCTTATGGTGGAAGGCCATAGTTGTCTTTTGGCTAGTGATTTTTCCAAACTATGTTCAAATTGAATACCTTGTGTGTGGTCAGTGAAGCTCTGTTCTTTTTTTTTTTTTTTTTTTTTTTAAAGATTTTATTTATTTATTCATTTATCCCCCACTTGCTGCTTGCGCTCGCCGGGCCAGCCAACCACGCAGCGCGGGCAGGCCCGCCCTCACTAGGAGGCCCCGGGAACCGAACCCGGGCCTCCCATATGGTAAACGGGAGCCCCACTGATTGAGCCACAGCCGCTTCCCTGAAGCTCTGTTCTTTTAACTTGTATCCAGCTAGAGTTAGGATAGAGATTTCCTTGAATGTCAGGAGTTAGCAACAAGAACACGAACATTAACAGTGACATCATCAACTACAAAACAGAAAACAATGACTCTGAGCCTTTGACACTGGCTCCATGCTGGGGCTCTCCTCCAGTGCTCAGACAGCCTTGCCCTGAGCCTGAAGATCAGCCTGTAAGGCTTTGGCAGAAGAGGCATGCATAAACTGAACCTGATGAGAAGGTGTGTTCTGCTTCCTCTGGAAGGTGGCACCAAGTATCTGCTCTAGGAGTGTGAGCTGTCACTGACTGATCCAGGAAGGGAGAGGGAAGTTCTGATAAAAGTGCCATGAGTCTGTCCTACAGGCACCAGGGATTGAACCCAGGACCTCCCATGTGGGAAGCAGGTTTCAACCACTTGAGCCACATCCACTTGTTCTTTTGTTTTTGTTTCTAGGAAGCACTGGGGACCAAACCCAGGACCTCCCATGAGAGAAGGAGGTGCTCAACTTCTTGAACCACATCTGCTCCCAGCGTCCTATCATTTTTAAGTTGCTGTTTTCTTGACTCAGCATTCACTTGGTTTCCAAAAAGTTTTGACTGTTTTTCAGAGTTCCTAGAAGGTTGGCTTGACAGTTTCTGCATGTTTATCAATGTTCTGTGGGAGATGGGATTTTGGAACTCCTTAATCCACCAATTTGCTGACATCAGTCTTTCAGAGTCATTTTTAATGTAAACAGTGTTGTCTGGTAACATGACTAACACTATAAATTTGTCTTATCCTAGTAGGTTTCTGTAGAAACAGGGCTAGAAGGAAAGCCAGAGGACATTTCCCCCTGAATAAGGGAGCATGATTTTCAAACTTTTCCTCATATGTCCACAGGAGGTTTCTAAATTACTAGTGATTTCCTAAGTTTTATCTAGATGATGGGTGTGAGAGTGTCATTATATTATTATTCTTTAAACAGTTCATATGCATTTTCTATCTGACTCATAAATGTATTGACACAGAGGTTTATTTTACATATATGACTATGAATATACAACATGTGTAAATATAATATTATATATACATATATAACATACAAAATATATCCCCAAGTATTCAGGTGTTCCTTCCAGTCATATAATAGCATAATTTTAAAATGAAACATTTTTCACATATGCTAGATTTATTCATTATAATTTTATTAGTATGAAAGAGTCTCAAAAATCTTTTCATATTTTTCATTTTTGTGTCTAATTTCTAAAAAACAATAACTTTATGATACTTTTAGTAGAAAACAGGAAATATGAAAAAATAGCATTCATTTGAAATTGATTCACTCCTGCACATAACAATTTTCAAGTTGCCTTTAATCTTGTTTATGTCTGTTTTGGAAATGTATTGAGGTGTTCTTTTATGGCCTAACATTATCAATTTTCATGAATCTTTCATGTGCATCACGCCAAAGGAACAGGCCAGTTTACAAACATAATCAATATCTCTTTTGGAATTCATAAATAATCTCAAACTGCCACACTAGCCAATATGAAAATCTTTTTATCTTAATTGGTGAGGTAATAGCTATTGATATGATCGATATATTTGACCTTAGTTCTGTTATATTGTTTTATATATAAAACTACAGATACACACATATATAGTCCCTTTCTATCTGGTATGGGGATATAACTACCTTTTATTGGTGTAACTTTTAACATTTAGGAAAGTTTGTGTTTTTGTTCTAATAATTATCTATCTATAAAATAATCAGTCCTTTATTTTTTAAGATATTCTTACTGATATTGAAATTGCTCTTTTTCCTTATCCCCTCCGTCTCCTACAATCTCCAATTTGAAGTTTATTTTTCATATACCCTCCCATTTCTTCCCCCATTTTTGACAGTTGGTTAAGAGCATAGAACCATTACAATCTGTTTTGTTTCCTTCATGTCATCATGCTTTCTTATTCCTCCAGTTAGATTATCATGTCCCGACATGGACTTCTGTGGTTTAGAGACAGGGATTATCTAGCAATTGACTTCTATACATTGGAAGGTTCTCCAGAATAGAAAGAGTGGTAGGAACTTTACTGGAGGAAAGGATAAATGGTTAGGCTAGTTGTGAGTATTTATCACCACTGATTAGTATGCACAAAAGTGGTTAAAATGGGAAATTTTAGGTTGCATATATGTTACCAGAATATTAAAATGCATGGAAAACTATAGAAGTGTATGATTAAAAAAAAGTGAACCCTAATGTAAAGTACAGACTATGGTTAATAATATAATTTTAGTACAGTTTTATCAATTGTAACAAAGATATCATATTAATGTAGAATGTTAATAGTAGGGAAAACTGTGTATGTGTAAGGGGGTATATGGGAACTCTGTACTTTTGGCATGATATTTCTGTAAACCTATAATGGCTCTAATAAAATTGAAAAAATATTTATGCTAAGCAATAAGTAATTGAATCATATGCTCAGCTTCGGTTGCGACTAATTAATTTGTTCTAAAAGTTAAAATAAATGTTTCTCCAATGAAGACACAAACTTTATACGAATTCAATTCTCCCATTTTCAGGAGAGGAAAATTAGTTTTTTCCCCCCAATGTGTGTGTGTGAGCATGAAGGCAAGTGAAGAGAAGGAAATTAAATCACTGTGTATGAAGTGCATCCCTACTTGTTTTACATCTTTTTTCCCCTCATTTAATCTTCACATCTATGCAATAGCTATAGTATTTCTCTCAAATGATAAAACAAAGTTTCATAGAAGGAAAGTAACTTGTTCAAGGAGATGCAGCTAAACTTGTGAGTTAAGGTAGATTGAAGATAGCTAAGGAGGTGAAGAAGGTTATGCTGTATGGGAAAACTGTTTCATTTTTGCCTTGATGAAAAATGAATCAGATTGACACTATTTTAATTCTCAAAGAAGAGCTAAAAAGGCAATTCCAGTAAATGGATTTTGGACCACTTTCCACGTTTTATATGGATTTTTAGCTTCAATGTATTGAAAGAGAAGTGATTTAATTGGTTTTCTTTCTTGGACTACTTTTCAGTTTTAGCTATTTATTGGCCAATGACTGATGTTAATGGAACGGGGATTAACTAAAATGTTGATTTCTTTATATTTCTTTGCTAAAGCAAAGAAGTACTTCCCAGTTATTGACCGTCTATGAATCAAACACAAGAGGTGGATTTTCACACTACCTCCCACAGAGCAGACAGTCAATACATATTTATGTAATGATTGTTTATTCTGGTTTCCATATTTCAACCCATATTTATTCCCTGAGGCTATTTACTTACATCCTTTTTCTATTTGTATCCATGCTGGCTTTCAACCTCTATGGCTTTGCCATGTTCTTTTTCATCTGGGTATTGTCTGCCAAATTTGGATCTTACAGAATCCTTAAATTCAACCCAAGTTCCATCTACTTAATGTACATGTGGTTTCCATGCCTCTAACTCCTTGACTATTTTCTTTAGCACTGTGATATCCAATCAGGAAGGAATAAAAGTCCTTCTAATCCTATTTTAAAAGCTGGCATAGAATATCTTCAAATAATTTTCATGTACATTATGAATTTTGATATAGACCCAAAATATCTAAAATTCAAGTTTATTTCATTGAGTTAGTTAATCTAATATTTTCCATCACTTCCAGTTCCTCCTCACCTTTGCAGCTTTGTGCTCAACCCTCACCAGCTTCTTCAGTGCATTCTTCATGTCCTTGTTCCTTAAGGTGTAGATGAGGGGGTTGAGACTTGGAGTGATGATGGTGTAGAAGAGGGTAAGGAACTTTCCCTGGTCCTGGGAGGCACTGTTACCTGGCTGCAGGTACATGTAGATAATAGTTCCATAGAAGATGGACACCACAGTGAGATGAGACCCACAGGTATTAATTGCTTTGCGTTGACCCACTTTTGACCTCATTCTCAGCACAGCTTGGGCGATATAGCCATAGGATATAAGAATAAGCATGAGGGGTGTAAGGACAATGACAATACCTAAAGCAAAAATGGACATTTCAACTGTTGTAGTGTCTACACAAGCTAATTTGACCATAGCAGGCAATTCACACAAGAAATGATCCAGAATATTGTTTCCACATCTAGGCAAATGCAGGGTGAGTGTACATAAAACCACAGAATTTGCCAAACTAATGACCCAGGCCATGGTAATCATCCTGAGGCACAGATGAGGGCTCATGATGACCAAATAATGCAAGGGTTTACAAATGGCAGTGAAGCGATCATAGGACATCACTGCCAGAAGGAGGCACTCCATGGAACCCAGCCACATGTAAACATAGAGTTGAATGATGCAGCCCCCATGGCTGATGCTCTTGTGAGACCCCCACAAGTTGACCAGCATCTGGGGGATGATGCTGGTGGTGAAACAAAGATCCAAGAAAGATAAATTCCTGAGGAAGAAGTACATTGGTGTATGGAGATGGCAGTCCAGGAGAGATGCAAGAATGATGGCCGTGTTACCCACCAATGTGATTAGGTAGAAGATGGTGACAACTCCTGACAGTATCATCTCCAGCTTGGGGTGGTCAGTGAATCCAAGCAGAATAAAACCATGGAGAGCACTGTAGTTGCTTTGGTCCATAATCCTTCAATGCCCAAAGCTAGAATGATGATGGATGTTCGAAAGGAGGAAGGAGGAAGGAGGAGGATGCAAGGAGGAAATGAGGAAAAAGAATAATAATAAGAATAAGTCTGTTTTTCAACACAGACTTTCTAAATAGTTTAATAATGGATTAATTTAATGAACTAAACAGAGGGACAGAGTTTATGTTAATTTAAAAAAGCAGTGGTAGTTAATATTGCAGTCAACTAATCTGGTATTTTGCTGCAGATTCTATTATGGTGATGCAATTAATATTAAATTTTTTTTTCAGGTGACCTTGGAGAGCTCACTCGTGTACTCGGGGCCTGAATTTTCTCACAAGTAAACTTGAGTTTGGAGTAAATTGACATAACCCTATGATTCTCCATACAACTAGTTATCTTGATACAGTGACCATGTTCTTTTACTTGGTCAGAGAGTTCAACTATAAAATACATCTATTTGGGTAATATCAGAATGAGGAAAAGAGATTTCCTCTTTTTCCATATCTTAGTGAGAAGCTCCTTCAATCTATCAGTTTTTTATGGAAGAGATCTGATATTTATCATTGACACCTTCATCTCCCTCAGTCCTAATACCTAACTTATAACCTCACTTTTGAAGGCAAAAATTTGTTTCTGTGCTCTCACTTTTTAAAATTTCCTTCATCACTGTCATAATTGAAAACACTGGCATTTTTCTTCTAGATTCTGGCAATAGTCTCTTATGCATCCAGCCTGTCTGTTTACATTGTTTCACCACTAATAACATCATGCCATCCATGTCTTGATGCTTGTCAATGACTTTCCAATATGATACAGAAGATTCAAATTCTTCAAGATGAGTTCAACAGAACTGCATGATTTGGCTCCTGCCTAACCCTCTTTGTCATCTCACAAACCACTTTACCCATAATGATACTTTCCTCTCTCAGGTTTTTCTTATGCCAAACTCATTCTCATCTAAGCTCTTTGAAATATCTTGTTTTCTAAACTCCTATTCATTCTTTAAGCCGCTTCTTAAATGTTTCTCACTTAAAGAGGAAGTCCCTGATCCACAGGTATAAGAAGCTTTTAAGAGTGCCAGTCTAACATGGCACTTAAGACTTTAGGCAGAATCGTTATGTTCATTTGTCACCTGTGCCAGGTATTTAGTTTTTGATCCCATGCACTTTACAGAACATGACTGGGTTCAGTTTTCTATCTGTGAAAATAGGGACCACGAAAATACCTGGGGTTGGGGATCAAGATTAAAAGAACAATGTATGTAAGATGTTTAGAACAATGCTTAAACATGGTCTGCCTCACTAATCATGAGTTACCACAATTATTATGAGAAGGAATTGTAATTATGCACTGTGTAGGTATTTGTCACTTAACATCTGTGCCCCCCACTCATCGAAGCTTTAAGGAGGAAGGCAGGGTGTCTATGTTTTTCACTCTTCCCCTAGTACCTAAAGCAGAATTTCAAAATACATACAATTTTTGAATAAATGAAAAGTGCTCACTCTGACTAATGATGGAAAAATCACTAGAAGTTATTAGTTAGCATTTTCTTTATAATGAAAACTTACACTGATATTTTGTGAAATTAATGGAATGGGGTGATAGTTGGAGTTGGACTAAAGGAAAATACTTTGGTATTATGTATGTAGTAACAAATAACCAATTTATTCAGTGTGTTGAAAAATAATTAAAAATACTAGTTTCTATTTCAGGGACAAATAAGTTCAATTTTCTTCAGTAGTGCAGTACTGATACACCTCCTTTAGACAGACATGGACAGAGCTGCTGGAAATTTTAACCTTTGAACAGACTTTCAACAGTCCAACTTCACAGTTTCCTCCCTATGAGTATGGAAAGCTAATTTTTATCATCCAAAGCAAAACTAATATTCAGAAAGTTTACTTTAATAAATGACTAAGAGAAAATATTTGATTGAAGAATTACTGGTAAATACCAACTGGTGTGTATGTGTGTGTGTGTGTGTGTAGATATAAGACAAAATGCTGTGCTTTTTGCTTGTTATCCCATTTCAAACGTTTCTTCCATATGAAAAATTAAATCAAACTGTGATCATGTTTCAAAAGTGGACACATTCATCAGACTAACTGAATATATTGTTCCAGATATTTTATGAATTCCTCAGAATTTGCTTTTCAAAAATCATGATTTAAGCCATTGACCAAGTTAGATAGAAAGAAAAAAATAACTCTGAAATGGATCACAAACTGTCAAACACCATTTGAGTTCTGTAATGTCTGAGCACGGCATAAATGAATAATTAATAGTTACTTATGTTGACAGGTGTATTGATGTGTGTGTTTGTGCCTAACTTCTGAATAAAATAGGACTTCAGTTTAAATGATCTGAAAATAAAAATTCAATTCTTTTAAAATTATACTAGGTTCCATGCTTTTAATTCCTTGACTATTTTCATTAGCACTGTGGCCTCCATTCAGGAAGGAATAAAAATCCCTTTCAATCTATTAAAGAAGCTGACATAGAATATCTTCAAATAATTTTTCATGTACCTTATGAGTTTTGGATACAGATCCAAAATATCTTGAGGCTTTTCTAGCTTCACAATCTTGATGAATAAAATATGACATTTCAAGTCCACTTTTTCAATTTACTCTACATTTCTCTTTTATTTCTGCTATATCAAAATGTCTGAAATCACAAATCAAGAAGTAGCCTCAGGTCCTCCTCTAATTATATGGATTAACATTATTCTTTCCTTCATAATATAGATAGAAAGGAAGATTTCTCTGCAGAGATTTAAAATATTTATTTACTTTGAGATCACTTACCAAGAAACAGAATAATCTGCCCATAGAGATTTAAATTCTTTTTTTTTTTTTAAATCAACTCAGGTACACTGTTTCCAAAAGATGTTAAAGATGAACATTACTGGACTCAAGAGAGTGCTCTTGACATTCTACTTCTCGACCACTGTAAAGCCCAGACTGAAGAAGGGAGAACTGGTTAAGCATTGCTTTCCAGGGCTGCAACTTTGTCCCGTTTTCCCTGCAGCCACACTAGATGGAGTCTTTTCATGCAGTGTGTTAAGGTACACATTCTCCACAGGACTCCTCCTTCTGGAACACGTGACTTCAGGTGAGGAGATGAGACCTGTCACAAAACCTCACCACTGCATCAACCTGCAAATAGGCCTTGAGCCTAGAGAAATAAGAGTGGAACAAAATCTCTTAAGATTGTGTGCAAATTGAGATCATCAAGAAAAGCTGTCTAAACCCCTGGGAGTGCATCCAACTGACACACTAGAAGTCACTAGTATAGAAAACTCCAGTTGAAATAGTTGGTGAATCAGAAAATTACCTGATGTTTCAAAAGGACCTATTTAGTAGATGAAAAAGTATTCAGTATGAAAGAAGGACTGGGAAATGAGACTATATTTCCAGAAATTTTTCTCTAGTTAGTGAATGTATTGCAAATAATCATATTTGCTCTTAAATAGTGTGTAATTCTAACATTAGAGTTATAACATATTTTGACTCTTTAAAATAATCTTACCATGGCTAGTAAGATTGATTTTGGAAATAAATTTGCATTTAAATGAGATGCCTATATTTATTTCTGACAGCCAAGGTTGAAACAGTGTCTGTGAAGGAGATGATGTTCAAGTTCCAAAGCCTTGAATAGTATGCTATGGGTCATAAGAAATTTTTAATTTTTATTTGCTGCTAACGTGCCTTTGACTTGATGATCACTGTTGGTGATTCAAATATGACTGTGCTTATGACAGTTATTTTGGTATCTCAGAAGTCATATTTAAACAGAGATCCTGGGACATGTGTGGGCTCTTAGGGTTTTTATAAGTTGGTTTATGATCATTAAGTTTATTTTTTACTTTAAGCTTTTATGAAATACTTTAAATCTTAGTGGACAGGGGAGTGGATGTAGCCCAGTGGTTGAGCACCTGCCTCCCATGTACAAGGCCCTGGGTTCAATCCCCAGTACCTCCTAAAAAAATGACTGCAAAAAATTAAAAAATAAACCTCACAGGAAAGTTACAAAAATAATACAAATGCCACACAGAGAACTCCAACATATCCTCACCCCTCTAGATACCCAGATCCACTAATTTTAACATTTTGCCACATTTGTCATATCATTCTATCTGTCCATCAATCTATCCATCCCTCCATCCATCAATGTATGTGTCTGTATATATATTTATTGATCCATTTTCTGAATGCTTGAGTATACGTTGAATAAATCATGCTCCTTGATCACTTAATACTGCCATGCACATTTCCTAAGAACAGTGACATTCACTTATGTATTCACATTAAAAGCAGTTCAAGAAGTTTAATATGGATATATAGTGTACAGTTTATATTCCAATTTTTCCTGTCTCACTTATGCCCCTTTGAGCCTGCTCTCTTTCCTTTTTAAGTCTCATTGAGGACACCATGTATTGCCTTAATTGTCACTATCTCGTTAGTTGCTTTTTTGTGTGTGGGATCATGTGTACAACATAAACTTTCCCATCTCAAACCTCTCCTCCAAGCATAACATTCACTGGGATGAATCACATTCACTATGCTACAGTGCCCTCACCGCCTTCCTTTCCTAAAGCTTTCCACCTCCCCAATCAGGAACCCTACACCCATTATGCACTAACTCCCCATCCCCCTCACCCTCTGAACCTGGTAAATCGCAGTATAATTTCTGTCTTTATGACCTGGCATTTTCTCAGATATTTTCTTTGTAGTTACCATGGGGTTTACATTGAACATCCTAAACCTGTAATAGTCTCATTAGATGCCAACTTAACTTCAATATTATATAATAATTATGTTCCTATAGTCCTCCATCCCTCCATTTAATGTTGCTTTTGTTATGAATTATATATTTATACATATGAGTCCCAAACCACAGATTTATCATTACATTTAGTGCATTTGCATTTTTGATCCTGCAGGAAGTAAAAAAGTGAATTTACAACAGATGAATGGATAAAAAAAATGTGCTAGATTCATACAATGGAATATTATTCAGCTGTAAGAAGGAATACAGTACTAACACATGGAACAACAATGATGAGTCTTGAGGACCTTATGTTGAATGAAGCCAGCCAGACATGGAAGGACAAATATTACATGACCTCTCTGATATGAATTAAGCAAATGGAGCAGACTTCTAGTCTGGAAGATAGGTTTATAGGAAATAGGAAGGGAGAAGAAGGTTGTGAACTGATGCCTATACAGGCAAAATCTATGGTAAAGTGGAAGTGAGTTGTTGTGCAGTGAAGGGAAATGATAGAAGTGTAGTGATACTATTGGGTTGGGTAGTGCAAGTTTGACAGGGGGTAAGGTGAGGAGGGTGGGTGGGACTGTCCATGGAACTGGAGGCAAGGTTAAGGGAGAGAGCAGGTGAACACGGGGGTTGGAGGGTATGTGGTTGAAACTACAATGTTGGGAAAGCTCTTTTGGCAATATGACAAGGAAGGTTTACTGGTTTAGGGTGTTGGTTGGGGTGTCATTCGGGACATGGTGCACCTGGGACATTCTAGAGAATGTGTGAGTGATCATTTTGTCATAGTGTGTTGTATCAGTGGGTGAAGACCCACACAATGAGTGGGAAGGAGTTGGTCTGTGATCCTGGGGAGGGCTGATATGTTCTCAATCAAAGGGGTGGATGTCTCTCAAAAGCATGGTTGGTTTCTAATCGGGGAAGCCAAACCAGTGTGTCAAGCCCTCAGTGCTGTTGCAAGTAATTGTGAATCCTGTCCTCCATAGAGTGATGCCTGGTGGTCTCCATGGGTCCGAAGGGGAGGGGGAAGGAGGAATAGAATAGATGGAAGAGGGTGTATTTAGGGGACAATGGAATGTTCTGCATGATCTTGCAATGTTGGATATAGGCCATGTTAAATTTCATCAAAAATTTATAAAAGTGTGTGGTCTATAATGTAAATTATAATGTAAAGCACTGACCATGGTTAGTAGCTATGTTTAAATTTTTGCACATCAGTTGTAACTGATGTACCATCCACACATAAATAGCTTTTTAATATGGGAAGGGGGGAAAGGGGAAGGATGTTGGCTATATGGGAGACCGCTATATTCTGTATGTGACTTTACTGTGACTTAAAACTTCTTTGAAGACAAAATGAAAAAAAAATAGACACTGGGGAAGAAATGGAAGAAAATGTCACTGTATATACAGTACAAAAATATTACAGTGATGAAAGGCAAAATGTCAAAAAAAATTTTTAATACTTTTCATTACTTTTTTAATGTCCCAATTTTTAAAAATTTACTTTAGTTTTAGTTTTTCTAAATTATTATGTATTTTATTTTTTATGTTTAAACATATCATTATTATTTCATTTTCCTATGCATTGTATTTGATGATATTCTTGGCTTCATATTTGAAGAAGTTTTGGATCACAGAAAGGTTACAATTGTGGTAGGGGAGGATCATTGGTGTGGGGTGTCAGTGATGGGGGATACATGGGAGCAAGTTCACCAGGGCATATATATAAGGCATATAAACCTTCCCAAATGAACATGGGGCATTGTCACAGTGGGTAGAGATTCACACAATAACTGAAAGAGTATTGAATTCCCATCCTGGGGAGCTCTGCCACATTCTCTAATGGAACGGAAACAATCCCCTGAGTACAGTGGCAATGACTAGTGAAGAAGAATGGTCCATTGATGGGCCCTTGATATTGATGACTATGCTTATGAACCTTTGCTCTTGAAATTACAACATAGCCTAATGTTGTAGGGTGCCTAAGAGTTGTATCCTGAGAGTCTAGTTGTTGCACAACTGTGTTCTCTCTCTAAGCCAAACTCAGCATATAAATGCATTACCATCCTCCCAGCATGGGACATGACTTCAGGGGATGAGCATCTCTGGCTAAAGAGATTACTACCAAGCACCAGCTAGCAATACAACTGGAAATAGATCTTGAATGAAAGGGGAAATAGGTAAAGACAAATGAGTTTATAAAGCTAAAAGACATCAAAGTGAGTTGAGAGTTCATCCCAGAGGTAATGCTTATGCACGTCTCAGCAGGATTGCAAAGACTTTCAAAATGGATACTACCCAAATAGTGGGGCTCCTTTGGGCTCTGGAGACACCCAGGTCCTACGGTCTTGGCAGAAATCTCCAGAGTTTGTTGCCTGATCAGTGGGTCGTATTTTGGTGTTTGTGCTCCTAAGTGCAACAGAGTTGGACTCAGTTGTGACTTCTCTACACATGCCTCTTCTGTCCCTTCTTTTTGCTTGAGTTGGTATGTGTATGCCCAAGAGACTTGAATCTCTGGGCGTTCCATGTGCCACTGGACCCTGAGCCTCTGTGGAGTTGCAACTCCTACTCTTCAGTTCATTGGACTCACCCAGGACAACTAACAAGGAGGTGAGAATGGACAACCACCATACCAAGGAACCGAGAGAGTCTACAACGGCAAGCAAGAGATTCCCATCCATCAGCTGTATGGGATTGAAACCCCCTCTCAATTAAAGGTGGAGTGGGCAGCACCATCCCTGAATCTTCAGGATTGGGGAATAAAATATGGACTAGTGTGGACTTACTGGGATTCTACTATAGACTTATTGTGATTCTAGTAATGGAAGAAATTATATAGTTTAGGTAGAAATAGTGGCCACTGGAGGTGCTGGAGGCAGGAAGAGTGAAAAAGAGGTGTAATATGAGGGCACATTCAGGACTTGGAATTGCCCTGAATGACACTGCAAGGACAGATACAGGTCATTACATATCCTGCCACAACCTACAGAATTGAGTGGAAGAGAGTGTCAACTACAACATAAACTATAATCCATAATTGCAATGTTCCAAAATTTGTTTATCAATTGCAATCAACGTACCACACTAATGAAAGAAGTTGTTAATGTGGGGAAAAGTGAGAGGTGTGGGAAATGGGGCATATGGGAATCCCTTATATTTTTTTAATATAACATTTTATGTAATCGAAGTATCTTTTTAAAAAAAAAAAATATATATATATATAAAGAATCGCTAAGACAAGTATTTATGTACAGCCTGAAGGCAATGGTGAGGTGGCTTAGACCTTGGGTACTGGTGCCCACAGATGATATTAAGGAAATCCATGACTACGGTCAGAAGTCTTTCCAAATAGAAATTTTGTGAAAAGTTTCCTTAAGACATTAGGATTCATCTTCTCTTTATTAGATTTTTTCAATGGGAATTAATTTCAGAGAAGAATTTAATTATTGACATGTTATATTAAACATTACTGAACAGGGAAAATATGAAAAAACCATATCTGTAAACATTAAGACATGGAATTGAAATTTTGTTTATCTAATAGATAAGGTATCAGTGAAATTGGAAAGAAACAGGCAGTTCTTTAGGTGTTATTTCCACAATACAGAAAAAATATTGGGTTTAAAAAGAAATCTGTGGACATTAGGGATAAGCAAAATATGGAGTAATTCTAATTGTATGTTCATGATCCATAAAATTTTTCATTATTAATCAATTAAAAATAATACCATGAACATCCTTGTCCCTGCTGCTCAGTTCAAGGACTGGTACCTTGCAGTTCTGAGTTAATTAAGGTTGGATTTTAAATTTGGGCCCTGGCCAGGGTCAGATGCGGTACAAGCAGAAACCGAAGTCCCAGAAAGAAGGGGTGGGCACTAGGGGTTGACCAGAAGCACGAATGGCTCGGGAGGCTCAACCAGTAGGTGGGGAACGCACAGCAGAGCGAGAAAGACCGGTGTGCTTGTGCCTCTTTTGTGGTCTGGAGTAGAGGTTAGCAGACTTCCTAGGGGAGTCAAGGATTGGTTGGTTTAAAGCAAATGCGCAAGATCAAGGCAAGGGATTGGAGCCCGAGGGGGTGGGACGATGAGCTGTGTGTTTTGGTTGAGACGTGTGGGTGCTGTGGGTGTGGGCTGCAGATGTGTTTGTGGGCCCTGGGGAAGTTGATGCCCTCGCGCTGAAAAGCTGCTTATTAATGAGGCCATAGGTCAGTGTGAATGCCATTGGCTTAGGAAAAGTGAGATGGGTTCCCAGGGGGCATGCAAAATTTTTTGGTAGTAATAAAACTTACCAACAACTTCCAGCTACTGATATGCCTCTCCACTCTCCCTCCTTCTTACCTGGCCCCCCCTTGGTCAATTGCAATCTTGCATTTGTGTTCATCACACACTTATTTTAGAAAATAATTTATCTGCTGACATACACACAGATATGAATGCCTAAATAACATATATTTTATGGTTTAGAAGTTTTGAACTTACACAAAGGGTATCATATTTTATATATTCTTCTGGGACTCTCATTTCTCACTTACCATTTTGTTACTAAGATTCACCCAGTATATTTTATGTAGTTATAGTTTTTTTATTTACACTTTTGTATAATATTCTGTTATGCAAACATATGATAGCTATTGTATCTATTATCACGTTGAGCATTTGTGCTGATTACAGTTGTTGGCTTTTACGTAAGCTGTTAGATGAGCATTTTTTGTATGTGTCTCTTGCAGCACATAGGCAGGAATGTCTTTTAGGCATATACCTAGGAAAGGAATTTCTGGCTTATGAAATCTGTAAATATTTAATTTTACAAACCATTTTCCCCAAAGGTGGCTGTATCAAAATTTACACTTTCTTAGTTATGTGTAATCGATCTACAACTTCCAAAGTCTGGTGCCTGGTGCCTGGTGCCTGGTGTTGCAGGTTTTTAGATGATTACCAACTCAAAGAGTATAAATGCTTTCTAACTGTGGCCATGGTCTTCATTTCCTTAATGACTACTGAGCTTGAATATATCTTCACATATTTATTGCTGTATATAATTACCCGTCTTTATAAAACCCGTTTGTAGATTCTGCCAATTTTTCTATTGCATAGCTTGACTTTTTATCTTATCAATTTACTGGAGCTTTTTACTTACCCATGCTTTTAATTCTTTTTCTGTTATGTGCCTTGCAAATATTTTCTCTAAGTTAGATAAAATAACTTAGATAAAAGTTGGCTTTTTATTTTAAAAAATTGTTTTTAAAATTATCTTGATCAGAGTTTTCAATTACATGTAAGAATTTATTAGTCTTTTCTTTAAAAGTGTTAAAAAATCCTTCCCTATCCCAAAGTCAGAATGATATTCAGCTATATTTGTTCCTAAAAGTTTTAAAGTTATAACCTACTTCTCTTGGAGTTAATTTCTGTGTATGATTTAGGGTATGCACCTTAATATCATAGATGGATAACCAAATTGCATCATAATTCATTGAAATATTTTTTTCTCCAGTGATCCCATGATACCTTTTTCATATATCAACTTTCTTTGAGTGTGTTTATGTGTGTATGTTTGTGTGTGTGTGTGTGTGTGAATATGTGGGTATGTATTCTGCTCCATTGCTGAATTTGTCACTGTTCCAATACCATCTTGTGTCAATTATTATGTATTTTTCATGAGTCTCAAATTCTGGTAGGGCAGGAGGCTCCTTAAATTCCTCTTCAGAAGTGCCTTGGCCCTTTGTCATCCTTCACTAATTCATAAACATTTTCGCTGCACCTTATCAGGTATTAAAAAAAGGCACTTTTCTTTATTGATGTAGGATTGGCTCCATAGGTCAATTTAGGGAGAACAGACATTTTTATCACATTAAATCTTTCTGCCCTTTTAAATAATTTTTCTTCGTTTTAGAACGCTGATTATCCATGTAAGAAGAGAGCATTTTCCCATAAATTTGTCAACATGTTCCAAGGTCTATATTTGTTCTTAGGTGTCAGGAGAGATTAGGGTGGGAGTTGTCTTTGATATTTCAGAATTTGACAGTTAGTTCACTATGTTTGCTAACACATCTGTATGTCTTCCATTTTCTGTTGTTTTAATAACAAAGATTTCACTGGATGAATAATTGAAGGACCTATTCTAGAGGACTGAGAATGTCATGCACATCACTCTGCAGGACAGAAGTCTTTCTTAGGGCATATATGTTGAATACTCAATGCATTATTGTCAATAAGACATTTTTAGATTTTACAATGATCATTTATTAAGGAGATTTAAGGCCCAACTAAACTATGATATACATCTGAAATAAAATAGAAAAAATATTAATTGTGCAGATTTATGCATATATTTAGGACCTTTGCTAACTGGAAACAGTTTGGAAGGAACTTTTTTGTCTTTATATATTTCCAGTCTGTCATAATGTCTGACATATGCAGTGTTTGGCACTTAAAATTTTGTGGAAATTTTATATGCCTGAGTTTTCTGATGCTTGATCATTGTGACATGTATCTTTTAGTCAGGTGTATTTAAGAGTTTTTCTCTGCAAAAACAAAACAGACAGATATGCATGAAAAATTATGTCAGTCCAAGTATCTGTTTATTTCCATAAAGTCAACTGACGTAAAATGGGTTTCATATGGATATTTAGATTCAGTGGTATTGGAAGGCAATTGATTTAATTGGATTTTTTTGGGGTAGTTTTCATTCATAGCCACTTGATTGCCTAATGGATGATTCTATTAGAGAATTTAGTAATATATACATTCCTTTCTTTATGATATTTCTTTGCTAAAGCAAAGAGTAGGTCCCAAATGTCGATTGTATACAATTCAAACACCAGGTGGTTTTACATAGTGCCTCCCACACAGTAGGGATTCTATACATATTTATTTAATATTTGTTTAGTCTAGACTGTATTTATCAACCTACTTTTGTTCCCTGAGGCAATTTACTGATATTCTGGTTTTTAAACTTCAGTGTTCTGCTACTCTTCTTTAATTTCTGCCAAATTCAGATCTTAGAGAATAAAGTTCAACCTATGTTCCATCTACTTCATGAACCTGTTTCCACCTCCTTTAAATCAGAAGATCGCTCACTTTTCAGAAGAGCCTTTGCACTTGTACAATAAGTGTTAAGTCATTTAGCACTTTGATTTGGATAGTTTGGTGACATCCTCTAAGTATAAAGGCAATAAAAAGCTGGTGTTGTTGCTTATATGCCTCTCCTTTTGTCTTTATTTATAACCCAGGGAGCAGGAGGCACAAAATTAATTTAATTTTGTCATTCAGATTCATTGTAGGCTTGCGTTTGGACCTCTGGCTTCCAGCCTACATGTGGCACCAGCACACGCTTTTGGGAAGTCCTTGTATCCTTCCACACAAGAGGTATCCTTTCCTGTCCATTCTGGATGGTTTTAGCTCATGTGGGAGATGAAATAAGGATATTAAGTCATTTAAAAATCATTATGTTGAAAGCTAAAGAGTGAATCAGCAGATGAGGAGACAGGAGAAAAGGAGGTCATCAGCATGTGATCACCGTGTGTTCAGGAAGCTGTTTCTACAGCCATTTCCACACATGGTTCTGCATACCGTGACATAATATCATATTGTATACACTTACATAGAATCAATAAGTATATGCTTATGTTGACATTCTATTCCCATTAAATGATAAACTACGTGTGAATCTCAAACCAAGTTTATATTGTAAAAGACAATCTTAATCTTCATTTCAAATTTAAGAAAGTAAAGGATGTGTTTTTTCAATGTAAGGTACATTTGGGATTCAAGTTCTGATCTTCACGTCCTAGTTATGTTTGTTTCCCCCTTTCTTTCCCTTTTAATCAGTTCATATGCCTTCAAGAATATCGACCTTTTACCGGCAAACTGTTTACATTAGATAAGTAGAGATTCTGTGGTAAATTCTCATGAATCCTGGAGTGAGAACTCAGCCAGAAAAGCAATCTCTCTTTAAAGAGAGACTTAGATTTAATTTTTATCATTATTACATATCTTTTAAGCCATATATCATTCCACAATTTAAAGTTGGGGTGAACTTCTTGATAATCTTCATATCACCCAGGCAGTACTGATTAGCTTATAGAAGCTCAATGTATTGAAAGGATTTATTGTATCATTTATTTCAGAGAAGTAAAGGTGAGGTTAAGTATTTGAAATACATTTTAATTTGCAGTCCAAATACAGAAGAGATTCAAACTAATGAGAGAAAAAAAATACACAGCAAGACAACCAATTACAGTTATAAAATTTAGTGCACTCCTAAGAGTTTATTACTATTACATTTTTGTTGTAATTTGATTTCTGAGGCGATAAAATAACCTAATATATCTCCTAACCTTATTAGTTATAAATTGTACCAAGAGGAACAAAAAACTTTCCAAGTCCAGAAGTACTGAATGGGATGGTTAGATTGTATACATCAGGGCTTACTTTTTCCATGGACTTTTTTGTGGACGGGTGAGCTGTGTCTGAAAGCAACTCTAAAAGTGTTATTATGTGGAAGATAGGGGCATCAACAATGTCGTACATCAAATTAAATATGTTTTATGTGAATCATTAATGTGTTCTTCTGATTGGGAAAGTAGATAATTATCCAGTGACTCCTCTCTCTTCCCATTTCAAGAATTATGAAGTGATAGGGAGGAAAATATTGTTCTTTTTAGATTTCAGAAATGTATCCTTCTAAATTCATCTAGATTGATTACAATTATTAAGTAATGGAGTTATCTCAAGAAAGCTGTCAGATAACAGAATATATGAAATTACTTCTGAAGTCATCATATTTTCAAAAAAATTTGGATGTATAATGAATAATGGAAATACAAAGATTTACCCATTTTATGAATGCCATTAAATACCAATAATACCACATTCTCAAAATTCACATAAATTGCATGATCCCCAGCTCTATGTCAAAAGCCTACTAATTGCAAACTGGCCCTATTTTTCTTTCATTGAAATTCACACCATCATGGAATAATTGTTTCATGAATAAATGAGAAATGGATGACTGTGCTGTTACCTTTTAATCTTTTTAATTTGCATTCCTTTTCTCTTCCTTATATCATGTTGAAGACATAACTGTCTTAAATAACAATGACCCTTTACTCAAGTTATTGATATCAGGTTCACTGGAGGAAGAGTGAATTGTTTCAATTACTGTCTCATAGATTGAATTGCTCTGCACCAACACACATCAATGCTGAGATGGTATTACAACATATTTAATACACCAAATAATTATTTGTGTATTATTACTTCGTATGCCAATCAAAATGATACTGATGATCCTGGCAGCAGGAGTCAAAATAAAAATAGACAAATCAGTTTCTATGAGGCTTTAGAATAAGGCAAAACATACAAGGTTTTTTAAAATTATATTTCCAGCAAAAATAAAAATTTCTCATGACCCATTTTCCCTAAGGACATGCCAATAATCAGAGGCATAAAATAAGTAAGTAAATGGTTATAATATTGTTTGTAGCCACAAAAGTTTTGTTCACAAGAATTATTTTATTTATTTAATTTTGAGGTACTGGGGCAGGTGATCAAACCGTGATTTTGTATATGGAAAGCCAGTGATCAAACACTGAGGCACATTGAGTTTTTCATTTGTTTGCTTGTTGTTTGTTTTTTTATTTTTAGGAGGCACCGGGAACCAAACCCAAGATCTCTCAAATGCTTGAGCCACATCCGCTCCCCGACAAGAATTATTAGAGTAACTGATCCTTGATCCTGAGATTAGTACAAGTTGAAGACAACTAGAAAGTGTATTTCATTGCCTTAGTTACTGCAATATTTTCCATCACCACCAGTTCTTCCTCATCTTTGCAGGTTTGTGCTCAACTCTCATCAGCTTTTTCAGTGCGTTCTTCATGTCCTTGTTCCTTAATGTGTAAAGGGGCTGGGACTAGGAGTGATGATGGTGTAGAAGAGTGTGAGGAACTTGTCCTATTCCTGGGAGGCACTGTTACCTGGCTGCAGGTACATGTAGATAATACTTCAATAGAAGATGGACACCTCAGTGAGATGAGACCCACAGGTATTAAATGCTTTTAGTTGGCCCACTTTTCACTTCATTCTCAGCACAGCTTGGGTGATGTAGCCATAGATATAAGAATAAGCATGAGGGGTGTAAGGACAAGGAAAATGCCTAAAGCAAAAACCAACAATTCAACTGTTGTGGTGTCTACACAAGCGAATATGACCATAGCAGGCAACTCACAAAAGAAATGATGCAGAATATTGTTTCCACATCTACGCAAATGCAGGGTGAGTGTACATAAAGCTACAGAATTGGCTAAACTAATTCCCCAGACCATGGTAATCATCCTGAGGAACAGATGAGTGCTCATGATGACCAAATAATGTAAGGGCTTACAAATGGCCATGAAGCGATCGTAGGACATCACCGCCAAGAGGAGACACTCTGTGGAGCCCAGCCACATGTAAACATATCGTTGAACTATGCAGCCCCCATGGCTGATGCGCTTGTTAGGCCCCACAAGTTGGCCAGCATCTGGGGTATGATGCTGGTGGTGAAACATAGACACAGGAAAGATAAATTCCTGAGGAAGAAGTACATTGGTGTGTGGAGATGGGAGTACAGGAGAGATGCAAGAATGATGGCCGTGTTACCCATCAATGAGATTAGGTAGAAGATGGTGATAACTCCTGAGAGCATCACCTCCAGCTTAGGGTGGTCAGCAAAGCCAAGAAGAATAAAACCATGGAGAGAACTATAGTTGCTTTGGTCCATAATCCTTCAATGCCAAAAGGTAGAATGAGAAGGGGAGTTGGAAATTAGGAAGGAGGAAGGATAAGGAAATAAAGGAGGGGAGGGAGGTGAAGGAGGAGGAAGAGAAGGAATTTGTTAACACAAATTATCTACAAAATTTAATGAAATATATAACTAAACATAAAACTTATGTTAATTTTAGAAATCAATGGATCAAACAGAAATTGCAGTCAAGTTATCTTGTGTTTATTGTAGATTCTTTTATGGTGATGTGCTTATTATTAGATTTTTAATTTTATCTAGTTGACCTTGGGGAGTTCATTCTTAAACTGAGGGTCTGAATTTTCTCGCAAGGAAGTTTGAGAGTTTGGAATAGGTAACTTGGAATAGATCTGGTTGTAAAATGATGTGATTTTTCTATCAAGCTACTTAGTTTGACGTTTTCTTTCATTTGGTCACAGAATTCACCTATAAAATCCAACTATTTGGCTAATGTAAGAATGAGGGAAAGAGTGTTCCTCTTTTACTATATTTTAGTGAATGGTTCCCTTGATCTGCCAGTTTGTTATGTAGTAACAGCTCTTGGCACCTGCACCTTCCTCTTCTCCAAAACCTAACTTATCACTTAAACTTGTCAATTTGAATGCCGAAATACATGTTAACTATCCTCACACTTAAAAAAAAAAGTTCTACCACCACTACCCTTATCCAAAATACTATTTTTTCTCTTCTAGATTCTCGCAATAGTCTTCTATCCTTGCATCCAGTCTTATCCCTTTTCATTGTTACAAGATGCAATCAGATCACATCATCCCTGTGCTTACAACTTGTCAGTGGCTTTCCATGACTAATTCTTTAGGATGGCCCCATGGACCTGCATGATATGGCTCCTTATCATTTCACAAAATACTTTACCCCAAATACTTTACCTTCTAGCCGCTTCTCAGTATTTTGACATGTCAAACTTGTTCCCATTTAAAGCCCTTGGAACCCTTCTCCATTTTTTCTGGATAATTCCTACTCATTCTTTAGGCTACTTTTTAAATATTTCTATTAAAGAGGAGTTCCCTGAACCCACACACTCTTTTTCTTTAATTCATAATATATTATATATATAGGGAACTCTTACAGAGAGCCAGTATAGGATGAAGGTTAAGAGGTTAGACAGAGTTTCTGCTTACTTTTCATCTGTGCCAGTAATTTAGCTTTTGATTCCAGACAAGATATGTAACACTTCTGGGCTCAGTTTTCTCACATGTAAAAATGGAGACAATAAAAACCCTAGGGATGGAGTGAAAATTAAATGAATAATATATGTAAAGGTGCTTAAAACAATGTTAGGAACATCGTCCATCTCAATAATCATTATTTGTCACTATTATTATAAAAAGAAATTGTAATCATGTACCTGGTAAATGTTTGTTTAACATCCCTGCAAACTAGTCTATATGCTTTAAGAATGGAAGACACAATGCCTATTTCCCTTCCACTCTATCCCAAACACCTAAAGCAGTCCCTTAAAATATATTATTTTTGAATAGATGAAAAATTTTCACACTATGAATAATAATTACAAAAAAATCACTCAAAGTTGTTAGTATTTTCTTTAAGTTAAAATCCTAGAGTGGTTCCTTGTGAAGTTAGCTGAATGGGATGCTGGAATGTGCAGATGGATGGAAAAGACTGTGATTTTATCTCTGTAGTAACAAATACCAATTTATTCAGTTTAAGAATAATTTAAAATATTAGTCTCTATTCAAAAGACTAATAAGCTCAGTGTTCTTCAGTAGTTTGATACAAAAGCACTTCCTTTAGATATGCATAAGCATATTAGAACTGTTGAAATATTTAACAATTGAACAGATTAACAACCATCCAGCTTCACAGTTTCTTATCACTGAGAATAGAAGGATAACGTCTTATCATCTGAAGCAAAAATGGTCTCTGGAAAGGTTCCATTAAAATGCATCTAAGAGGAAATATATGATTGAAAAAAATAGCTAAATATCAAACGTGTGTGTATAGATATGGTGCAAAAACGTATGCTTTTTTGTTTGCTATGCCATTTCAAATATGGTTCTTTACTATTACAAAAAATTTATCCCAAACTGTGACTACGATTTAAAAGCGCACACATTCACTACACTAATTGAATATATCAGTCGACATAGTCATTTTGAGATAGTGATTTAGTGATTTCTTCAGAATTTGCTTTTCAAGAATCATGATTTCTTGACCAAGTTAGGTAGAAAGCAACAAACAAACAACCTTGCTGAATTGTATTGCAGGCTGTCATATACTATGATAGTTCTGTAATGTCCTAGCAGGGGATTGAATAAATAATTAATGCTGATTTATTTTAACAGACATGTTGGTGTTTGTATTCATGCCTAACTTCTGAATAAAACAGGACTTCAGTTAAAATTATATGGAAACAAAACTGAAAATTCTTTTAAAATTGTCAATTCCATGCTGTTAATTTCTTAACCATTTTCATTATTTCTATAGCCTTCAAAGATTAATTTAATAAAGAGATAAAAATCCTTCTGTCTATTAAAAAATTGAAATAAGAAATTTTCAGATAATTTTTCATGCACATTATGGGATTTAGAAATATCCAAAATATCCTGAGTTCTTCCTAGCTTCACAGTCTTAATGAATAAAGGGCATTATTTAAATTATTCTTTTCTAATTTTATATACATTTTCTCTTTTATTTCTACTGGGTTAAAATGTCTGAAATTACCAATCAAGAAATATCTTCATGTCTTCCTCTTATACAGAAAATTTTTAATCTTTCCTTCCTAATATAAATAGAATGGCGGGTTTCTCTGCAGAGATTTACAATATTTATTTATTCTTAGACATCTTACAGAAAACTAGAAGAACCAGCGCATATACAGATCTACGTTCTTTTTTTCCTACTTCCCCAAAATTGTTTTACCAACCTAAGCACATTATTTTCCAAGAGATATTAAAGATTAATATTACAGCGATCCAGAGAAAGTTCTCTTCACTTTCTACTTCTTGACCAGCGTAGAGCCTATAGTGAAGAAGGCAGATCCTGGGAAAGCAATTGTGCTCCAGGGCTGCAGCTCTCTTGTACTTTCTTTGCAGTGACACTGAGATATGTGCTTTTCTCGAATTGTACTAAGGTACAGATTCTCCTTAGGAATCCTCCTCCTTGAATACGAGATTTCAGGTGAGTTCAGATGAGGGAATCAAATCTGTCTCAAAGTTTCACTGCTGTTTTTGGCATTATATCCACCTGCAAATAAGTCTTGATCTAACATTACAAAAAGTAACCAGATAACTCAGAATAAGAACTGAACAAAATTCCACCACTTTGCCTGAAAATCCAGATAATCAAGAAAGGCTATCTTCACCACTGGGACTACCTCCAACTGACCTACTAGAGTAAACTATTGTGGAAAAAGCCAGTTGATGAAATGGTTGGATAATGAGACAATATCCTGATATTTCACAAGGACAAATTCAGTAGAAGCATTATTCTATATGAAGAAAGCTTTAGGACAGGGAAATTAGAAATGTAATTTCAGAATTTTTCTATAGATAGTGAATGCATCACAAAGAAAAAGGCTTTCCTTTAAATAAAATGCAATTCCAACATTGAATTATAAAATATATTGACTCTATAAAATAATCTTGCCATTAATGGTATACATTGATTTTGGAATTAAATTTGCTCTAAGGAGATATCATTTAAATGAGGTACCTCCAATTTTTATCTCTGGTAACTCAAGACAGTTGTCTGTAATAAATAAGATGTTCAATCTCCAAAACTCTAAACAGTAAGGTAAGGACCACAAAAATTTATATTTTTATTTGGTGCTAAATTGTCTTCATGTTGATGATCGCCATTGGTAATTCAATTACTTCAGTGACTAAGACGGTGTCTCTGCAGTATCAGAGGTCACTATTGAAACCTGAGATCCTGGAGCAAAGATGTTTTTTTTTGATCAAGTGTTTTATTTTTTCTGTATTAGAGAAGTTGTGCATTGATCATGATGTTTTAAGAGCTTCTTTCAAATAAAATTATATACCACCAATAATTACTTTGATAAAATATGTAAGCACAAATTGACTCATGACACATTTTGTTAAACATTTTGTATTAAAGTTTATTTATTGTACATAAACATACATAAACAATAAGTGTATAGTAAAAGTTGTGAGCTTTCAAAACAAGCACGGATATCACCAAACCACCAACACCTTGCATTTCCCCCAAGATGGCTCCCTCATCTGTTTGCTTTTGTCTGTTTGTTTAATCTTCAGGAGGCACCAGGAACCAAACCCAGGACCTCCCATGTGGGAAGTGGGTGCCCAATTGCTTGAGCCAAATCTGCTCCTTCTCATTTTGTTTTTGCTAGCTCTCTGCCTCATTGTATTGCTTATTGTCTGCTTGTTGTTTTTTTCTCATTATCTGTTCCTTGTCTGTTTCTTCTTTAGGAGGCACTGAGAACCAAACCCAAGACCTCCCATGTTGGAGGTGGGCACCCAAATGCCTGAGCCACATTCACTTCCCCTTTGCATTGTTGCAAAACATTTGTTAAAAACTATGAAAGAGCATCATCAAAATACTACTACTAACTATAGCCAATATCTTACATTTGGTGTATTCCACCCCCAAACTCCTGATTATTAAAACCCTGACTTCCTCCTCAGATTGTGCATTACTAGTGTATTGAAACACCACTGATTTTTGCATATTGATTTTGTATCCTGACACTCTCCTGAAATCGTTTATTAGCTCTAGCAGTTTTGTTGTTCACAACTACTGTAATAAAATATATATATTTTAAAAACCCTATATGTATTATATATTTGTTATAGTTCTTGAAAGAATTTTCTCAAATTTGTTCTGTTAACCACAGTCCATCTTCCACCACTGGATCTTCTGTGTTATACAACCCCATGTCTGGTACAATCCATTCAGAGTATACACTCAGTGGCTCTTACTTTCATCACAGCATTGCGCTCTCATCACCTCAGTCAAATTTAGAATGTTTTCATTATTTCAAAAGAAAAACATCTCATGGCCCTTTATTCTCCATATTGAATTGATTTAATATCTTCTTGCCATTGCTACAAAAATGATACTGTTAACTATCATCCAGAAGGTATATTAGTTGTAATTTTCCTGTGTATCACAATATTCTTAGTACTGAAAGAACGTTCTTATATTTTTACTATTAACCCCAATCTTCATCCACCACCAGAATCACTGTTATAACCCCTAGATTATCCTCTAGCTTCCTTTCGATTGACATTTACATCCATAAACTACCCCTTTCAGCCACAATTTCATTTATAAATCAGCAGTGTTAGTTATACTCTCTATTTTGTGTTACTGTCAACTCTATTCATTTCCACACTTTTACAACAAACCTTATTAAAAATTCTACATACATTAAGCATCAGCTCCCATTCTCAACCCACATTCTATTTACTAGTAACCTATACTCAGTTTACCTCCATTACGTTAATCATTGTATTTAGTTCATATTCATGAGATTATACAATCTTTTTCCTTTTGTACCTGGCTTATTTCACTCAACATAATGTCTTCAAGGTTCATCCATGTTGTCATGTACATCCCAGTTTCATTTCTTCTGACAGCTGAACAGTATTTCATTGTGTGTATATACCACATTTTGTTTATACACTAATTAATGGGTTGATGGACACTTACGTTGTTTCCATTTTTTTAGCCATTGTGAATAATGCTGCTATGTACATCAGTGTGCAAATGTCAGTTTGTGTCCTTGTTTTCAGTTCTTCTGAGTATATTCCTAGCAATGGGATTGCTGGATCATATAGATGTTCTATATTCAGCTTCTTGAGCTCTGTTTTCCACAGAGATTGCACCTTTCTACATTTCCACCAACATTGAAGGAGTGTCCTTGTTTCTCCACATCCTTTCCAGCATGTGTAGTTAACTGTTTTTTTAATAATGGCCATTCTATAAGATGTGAAATGGTATCTCATTGTAGTAGTTTTGAACTGCATTTCCCTAATAACTAGTGATGTTGAGCATCTTTTCATGTGCCTTTATATAACATGGTATTAAACCCTTATTGGATATGTGGTTTCTGAAGATTTTCCCCCATTGAGAGGCTGCTTTTTTACTTTCTTGACAAAGTCTTTTAAAGAACAAAAGTGTTTAATTTTGAAGAGCTCTCATTTATCTATTTTTTCCTTTGTTGCATGCTTTGGGTGTAAGGTTTAAGAAACTATCACCTACCACAAGATCTTGAAGATGTTACACTACATTTTTTTCTAGGAGTTTTATGGGTGTAGCTTTTCTATTTAGGTCCTTGATCGATTTTGAGTTAATTTTTGTATAAGGTGTGAGATAGAACTCCTTTTTCTTTCTTTTGGATATGAATATCTCATTCTCCCAGGACAATTTGTTGAATAGACTGTTCTTGCTCAGCTGGGAGTGTTTGACAGCCTTGCCAAAAGTCACTTGACCATAGAGGTGAAGGTCTATTTCTGAGCTCCTGAATTGGTTCCATTGATCAATCTGTCTGTCTTTATGCCAGTACCATCCTGTTTTTACCACTGTAGCTATAGTAATATGATTTAAAATCAGGAAGTGGGAGTCCTCCAACTTTGTTCTTTTTAAAGATGTTTTTGGCTATTCAGAGCCCCTTACCCTTCCAAATTAATTTGATAATTGGCTTTTCCATTTCTGCAAAAAAGGATGTTGAGATTTTTATTGGGATTGTGTTGAATCTGTAAATCAGATTGGGAAGAATTTATATCCTAGTGATATTTAGCCTTCCAATCCATGAACACAGAATGTCCTTCCATTTATTTAGGTCTTCTTTGGTTTCTTTTAGCAATGTTTTATAGTTTTCTGAATACAGGTCCTTTATGTCTTTGGTTAAGTTTATTCTTAAATATTTGACACCTTTAGTCACATTATGGAATTATTTTCTGCCTTCCACCTAGGTTGTTCATCAATAGTATATAGAAATACTATTGATTTTTTTCATATTAATCTTGTATCCTGCCACTTTGCTGAACTCATGTATTAGTTCTAGCAGTTTTGTTGTGGATTTTTCAGGATTTTCTAGGTATAGGATTATATTGGTGAATAGCGAAAGTTTTACCTTTTCCTTTCTTATCTGGGTGCATTTTATTTCTTTTTCTTGTCTAATGGCTATAGCTAGAACTTCTAGCACAATATTGAATTACAGTGGTGACAGTGGGCATCCTTGTCTTATTCCCAATCTCAGTGGGAAAGCTTTCAGTCTTTCACCATTGAGTACAATGCTAGCCAACATATATGAACTTTACCATGTTGATATAGCTTCCTTTTATCCTACCTTTTTGAGTGTTTCAAGAAAGGATGCTATATTTTCTCAAATGCCTTTTCTTCATCAATTGGGATGATCATGTGATTTTTCTTCTTCAATTTATTAGTGTGGTTTATTGCACTAATTGATTTTCTTGTGTTGAACAAGTCTTACATACCTGGGATAAAACCCATTTGATTGTGGTGTATAATTCTTTTAATATGCTTTTGAATTCAGTTTGTAAATATTTTGTTGGCTATTTTTGCATCTATATTTGTATTAGTCAGCCAAAGGGGTACTGATACAAAATACCAGAAATCTGTTGGCTTTTAGAAAGGGTATTTATTTGGGGTAGAATCTTACAGTTACCAGACCATAAAGCATAAGTTACTTTCCTTACCAAACTCTGTTGCCATATGTTGGAGCAAGATGGCTGCCAACATCTGCCAAGGCTTCCTGAGTTCCTCTCTTCCTGGTGCTTCTTTCTATCTGGGCTCAGCTGCTCTGCTCCTCTGTGTGCTTACTTCCCAGGCTCCAGCTCAAAACTCTAGCATCAAAACTCCAACTCTCTTCTCTGCCATGTAGTTTTCTCTGTGAGTCCCCACCCACCAAGGGGGTGGGAACTCAAGGTCCTACTGATGTGGCCCAATCAAAGCCCTAATCATAATTTATTCATGCCCAGTTACAGACCAGGTTATAAACATAATCCAATATCTAATTTTGGAATTCATAAACAATGCCAAACTGTCATAATACTCATTAGTGAAATTGGTCTGTAATTTTCTTTTTTGTGGTATCTTTATCTGGCTTTGGTATTAGGATGATGTTGGCTTCATAGAATGAGTTTGGTTGTGTTCACCTGTTCAATTTTTTGGAAGAGCTGGAGGAAGACTGATATTAGTCTACCTCTAAATAATTGTTAGAATTCACTTGTAATGCATCTGGTCCTGGGCCTTTCATTTTTGGAAGTTTTTTTTTTAAATAAAAAAAAATAAAAATATGTTTCATTTTTAACTTTTTAATTGGAATTTATCACTCATATATGAACATCCATAAAGAATAAGTATATAGTGTAAGTTGTGAACTTACAAAACAAAGATGCATATCATCATACTTGGCTCCCATATCCCACCAGCAATACCTAACATCGCTGTGAAATATTATATTAAACAGCATCTTTCATTAGTGTGGTACATTTGTTATAATTGATGAACACATATTGAAGCATTGTTACTAACAATGGTCTATAGTTTGCATTATACTGTAGTTTACACTTTGCACCACACAATTTTATAGGTTTGAAAAAATGTATAATGGCCTGTATCCATTATTGCAATGTCATGCAGGAGAATTCCAATATCCCTCAAAATGTCCCATGCTACACCTATACTTCCCTCTCCCTCCGCTTCAGAACCTCTGGTGGTCACAGCCTTTATATAAAAAATACACATCCTTCCATTGCTAGAATAATATCTCTACTTATTCCATAGCTGCATTCCCCCTTATATGCTTCTTCATTCCTCAATATTGAAGATTTTAGGATGATGATGACCACTCTGTTTCTGATTGAGAAGGGGCTTAGATCCTGTAGGGCAGATGGATGAAACTGTTTTGCTTGCAGTTGTGGATACTCACTGTTTCTTGGGATGGGCAATGTGCATCATCACCCTTTTGTTAGTTGTCCTGGGCAAGCCTGATGAACTGGAGAGTAGGTGTTGCAACTCTGCTGAGATTCAGGGCTCAACCAGCATATGAACAGACTGAAGATTTATATCTCTCAGACATATATTTAATGTGTATAGTGCTAATTATGGTTCAAATAAAAGGGGCAGAAGAACCATATGTAGGGAAATTATAAATGAATCTAACTCTGTTACATTGTGGAGTATATATTCCAAAGTAAGGCCCACTACCAGGGTTCCAAATTCCTGAGATTGTCTGTCCTGCCTATAGTATCTAGATGTCTCTAGAGCCCTTAGAAGACCCACTATTCAAGGCACTGTTTACTGTGGCAGTCAATAAGATCCTGCTGAGATGTGCATAAGCGTAACCTCTGGATCTCCCGACTCATTTTGAAATCTTTTAGCCATAAAAACTAATTTGTATTTAGTATTTCCCCCTTTTGATCAAGGTCTTTTCCCAGATGCATTGCTAGTTGATGCTTGGTAATAATCTCTTGGTGCCAGGGAGGCTCATCTCCTGAAGTCATGTCCCATGCCAGGGGGGGAAGGTAATGCATTTATATGCTGAATTTTGCCTTGAGAGAAGCCACATTTGAGCAACAACAAGGCTTTCAGGAGGCAAGTCTTAGGCAGTATATAATACTTGGCCAACTTTCAATTTCAGAAGAACAAGGTTCATTAGTACAACCATCAATATCAAGGGCCTGGCATAATGGTCTGTCCTCCATTAGGTACTGCCCATGTACTCAGGGGATTCTTGCCACTCTATTAGGTGACTGTTTCAATATCTTTACTTGTGATTGGTTTATTGAGGTCTTCTAGGGTCATGTGTTTTTAGGAATTTGTTCATTTCATCTATGTCATCTAGTTTGTTGGCATACCATTGTTCATTATATCCTCTTATGATCTCTCTTATTTCTGCAGTGTCAGTGGTAATGTTCCCCCTCTCATTTCTGATTTTATTTATTTCCATCCTCTCTCTTTTTTTCTTTGCCAGTTTACCCAACAGTTTCTTGAATTTTTGATCTTTTCAAAGAACCAACTTTTGGTTTTTTTGATTCTCTCTATTTTTGTTGTTGTTGTTATTGTTCTCATTTTCATTTATTTCTCTAATCTTATTTATTTCTTTCCTTCAGCTTGGTTTGATATTAGTTTGCTGTTATTTTTCCAGATCCTCCTGGTGTGCAGTTTGTCTTCAATTTGTGCTCTTTCTTCTTTTTTTAAAATGTAAACACTGCAGGCTATAAATTTCCCTCTCAGCACTGCCTTTGCTGTATCATGATACATGTTTTAATGTGGATGAATTATTCTCATCCCTGAGCAATAAAAAATTATAATTTTCTGCATTTGTATGATGATAATCGTTGTGTTCTACATTTGAGAGATAGTATAGTATGATCACTAGATCGATAGACTCTGGAGCCAGACTTCCTGTGCTCAAGTCCTCTCAAATCCATTTACCAGCTGTGTGAACTTGGGCAAGTCACTTGTCATCTGGGTGTCTCTTATTATTATTATCTATAATAGGCAGATAGTAATAGAACATACTTTATAGAATTAAAATGAGGATTAAATGAATTTGATACATGTAAAATATTGTGACTGTGGCACAGAGTAAGCAATGAAATATGTATTAGTAATCAATTTTTCAATCAATTGAAGGTGGCTGTATAATGCAAAATTATTCATTTTTATCAGTTTGCAGAGAGCTCACACTGGTATCTGACACAATATCTAGAAACATTTTCTCCTTTCAAACACTTCATATGATTACATTAATATATGTACATATAAACTACATGTAGTTATAGTTATATATATGTATATATTCTCCACAAATTTTATCATTAATAATGATGATAATAAGAAACAAGAAGTCATTTAATAACATGTCATTTTTTCCCCCCAAATTCTGTATATCTGCATACTTGAAATGATTAACTTTGACTAGAGGGCCTAAGTTTCATTCATGTATTTTCTTTTTTTTTAGTCAAGCTTTTTATAGTTCTGCTTTATTTAAAAACTTGTGTTAAAATTATCACATTTCCTAGTATAACTGAATTTTATAATTAAGTCCAACCATCAGCAAATCTTTAATTTTAATATTAAAGACCAAAATGTATATAAATTATCTAATGTATATATTTAAATTATATTCCTGCACAGTGACTTTCTTATTCCTTGCTCCTTATTCCATGATTACACCTCATGGGCTTACTGTTCTTAGGAAATTATAGAGAAATCATCTGGATTCTTTAATTTTTGAAGAATTTTTCGTTGGTTATCCAGGAATGGGTATATCCATATTGTAAAGTAGGTTCTTTTGCTTATGAACTCCTTTGGCTGAATCAAGAAGTGTTTTTCTATTGCTCTTTAATTTACCCTAAATTTTCTTTCTTGCTTTAGCCCTTCATTTAGGAAAGCCATTTGAAGTGAAATCATTAGCAGTACTTCCCCAGTTGGCTGCAAACCAGAATAAATGGGTGTGTGTGGAGTTTTAGAGGATACTGAGTCCTGAGATTCCTAGGCCTGGCCAAGGGGCTCTATTCTCTGTTCATGCGGTTTCCCTGGATTGTATCGTATAATTCCAAGTCTTTCAATGCCATCTACATATTGATGGTTTTCAAATTTATATTTCCCTTCTCCATTGACCATAAAAGTGGTAATTCCCACTGTCTAATTTCACTAAAATTTGAATGTCTAACAAAAATGTCACCCTAAATATGAACATAGCTTGATAGAACTCTTGAATCAAATGGCACCTTATCTGTTTTCACCTCAGTCTTCCTCATTGTCCTAAGTGGTATCAGTATCTACTAATTACTGGGCAGATATCTAGGATTCATCCTTTATGACTACCTTGCCCTCATCTTTAACATTTGAAGTATTCCAGGCTCCACTTAGACTCTTACTAACAGACTGAGCCATCATCCTTCTCTTGGATCAGCCCATGGCTTCCTCTCTGGTTTCTCTGCTCTAACTTGCCCCCCTTTCAAAGCATTTTGCACATAGTGGCCAAAAGTATTCTCAACACACACACACACACACACACACACTTACACACAATATTTTCATTTACCTGTTTGAAAGCTTTCAAGACTTCCCATACACCTAGAATAAAATGCAGACACCTTACCCTGACATCTGTGATGCACTGCCCCACCTCATCTTTTGCCGTTCTTCTCATCCCTGTGTCACTCCAGCAAGCAGGCATTCTGTTTGTACTTTGAACATACTGAGCCTGTTTTCACCAAATGGTCCTTGCACTACTTTCATTTACCTGGAATGTTCTGTCTTCAAGTATTGCACTCCTCCTTGACACTATTCTTCAGATATTATCTACTCAATGAGGTCTTCCTTGACTACCAGACCTAAATTGACACACCATTCCACCTAGACACTATCACATTTCCTCATTTTTTCATAGCTCTAATCACTCTAAATTTTATTATACATCTTCCCACAATTGAAAAATAAGCCCTAGAATGATATATACTTTATCTTTTTGATTACCTCTATAACTGAATGAATCAATTCAATAAATACTGAGCACGATCATTTTGACAGGCAATAGAGACATAACAAAGAACAAAATAACATAATAGAATAATCCTTGTCCTCATGGCCTTTACTTCTATTTGGGGGTGGCAGGCATTAAAAAAAATTGAGCAGAATACACAATGGGTCTGATTGTGGTGAATGCTAAGGAAAATAAAGCTGGTGAGCAGATAGGGCATGCTGAAAAGTGGGAGAGTGTGGTGGATGGGCTGCCCCTGGCCAGGGCAGTCCTCTCTGAAAAGTGAAATCTTTGAGCAAAGATTCAAAGGAAGGTGGTTAAAAATGAGAAATGAAGATTATCCTAAAGTGCCCAATCATTCCCTATAAAATCTTAGGGATTTTAGGGGATCAGTTTATATCAATTTTCAAGGTTTTCACTAAGGCACCACACCAATTTAGATACTATTAATATGCTTGAATGCATCTTTCTTCACAGTGTGAAAGAAGGTGAATAGATGAATTATTTTACAGCTAGGAAGCTGACCACACTGGTCCAAAACAAAGCTAATCTGTAGGCCCACTGTACAGTACTGCTTGCCAACAAACCTGAAGGGAAAGGTGAGGTTATTTACAAATCCACTTAGATGGGTATTGTAATTTTTGGGAAATAGTCTCTAGAGCTTTTACTTTTTGATGTATTCTCTTTTTATATAACATCCCACCAAATAGGTTTCTCTTCAAGAATAGTATTCTTTGCCAGCCTTGATGTCTTCTCATGTGATTTTAGGGGTACTGTCTCCCTATATTTTCAAATAATAATTGGTCAGGACCCATCAGCCTTGTGGTAAGTCTGCACTCAGTTTCCCTGACATGGCTGTGTTGTCTTCCTTGACTTTTCCTAAGCATACAATGGGGATTAATTAATATTCATTGACTGTAAAATAGTTAGAAAAATACCTGATAAGGATGTTAAATATCATATTGAATAAGTATTATCTAGGATGGTATATACATAATATGTGAGAATACTAACTCATTAAATGTGAAGGTAGAGATCAATATTTATTGTTGATCAGTAAATAGCCTTTAAAGTGTGCTCCAGGCAGAATGAGATACTCAGAATTATGTTCACATTTTGACAGTGATTTTATCTTAGTGACCTGATTTCTGAAATCATTCTTTGTGAATTGTTAGTATTGATTGACTTTTTATAAATATGCACCTATTCTATCTATGAAACCAATAAGATGTTTTACATTTTATTTTTTCCAAATAAAAATGACTTTTTAATTTAAATGATTATACAAATCTTACATTTTCATGGCAAAACAACAAATGTTTCAGGTAAGTCCACAGAAGATGCTAAAATTTCCCTGAGGTACCATCATTCATATATATAAATTAATAACATTTTGGAACATTATATATTTCTATAGATATATACACATGCAATTTTACATCAATAGCTCATAATATACATACCATATTAATATGAGGTCTCTATTTCTACCTTTAAAATTTTTTTGCTTAGTTTTCCCATTATCTTCTTCTTTCCAAGCTCTCACTCAGATAAAACATCTTACTGGCTTGGTGTTATCATTCCATAAGTTTCACCATGCACACAAAATCATTGTACTACATGACACATAAAACTGTTTACTTCAGTGTTAGTAAAAGTGGGATCAAATTATATGTACTTTGAAAATCTTGCTTTTCTCACTGAACATTTATGTTGTTTCCAGTTTATTGCCACAAAAATGATGATCCAGTGAACATCCTCCTAATTCATCTGTTCTATACTTGTCATTATTATTATTATTGTTATCTGTTACATACATTAATACTTTTTTCTTTAAAATTTTTATTATAAAAGGTCAAGTATTCAGAAAAACACAAAGTGAATTATGAGAAATCCCTGTGTACTTGCTGACTTAACACATCCTAATACTTTGTCATGTTTGCTTCAGACTCCTTAGGAAAGAGAACTTTACAAATGTAGTTAAATCCCTTACTACTCTCCTGAAGTTGTTGTGTGTGCTTACCATCCACCTCTTTATACTTTTACTGTATATGTGAAGAAAATATACTAGCGATTTTAACGTTCCAGAAATTTACATAAATGGTATTAGTTTGAAGTTTCGTTATTTTCTTCAGCATTTTATTTTGGACATTTTACTAATTTTGATACTCATATATCCAGGTAATTCATTTAAGCAAATCTATAGCAATTTATTTATGAATATATCATAATTTAGTCACTCGTGCTTTCTCAGAGCCACACTTTAAGCAAGGTTCATCTAGGTCTCAGGCATGCACCATAGCCTCCTTTTTCTTTCACAGGCATTTCCTCCAACAAATCTCTTGCACCTCTAATTCTGTTGTGGTATCTGCTTCTTGGAAGATCCAAACTGATATGTCCACTAACTCACCCTTCTTAGCTGAAACAAACCTTCCTTCCCTTTTAGAGGAGTTTAGTGCTTTTGAATTGAAGAATGTTAACTCACCTGTGGGAATGTTGACTCTCCTTCAAGCCTAAACCCACCCACTCTGGTTGCGTATGTTAGTGGAATGAGGGCCAAGTCTGACTCAGAAGATGTACCACACAACAGAGAACCACAGGAGTTTGTCAATTTATATAAGGCGATGTCTGAGGCATGTGCATGGGAATGGATAACAATGGTGCTTGACAAGGGCAGAAGGAAAGGAAGACTGGATTGAATTATCACTGAAGTGGCCCTGACTGGAGACTCTGTTCAATATGTTTGCTCAAGATGCTGGGTCTTATTCTAGCTGTTTGCTTGTTTGGTTGACTAAGCTTGGACACAGTAGTGCTCTGCATTAAATGAAGTAGGAATTCCAGAACTTTCTAGAATGAGTGAGGAAAATGTTCAGAGAGGTAAAAAGAGCAATACAGAGATGGAGTTTTATGTGTGGCCTGCTCACCAGAACAGTCCCTTGACCAAGACTTTGAGAAATACATTGGCATGAGGGAGCACTCACAGCCTCCACATGTTCTGTGTTGTTCCCTGAATGCAAGGGATGGCACCAGGATATTTTTGCCATTACAATGAGCTCCTTAAATTTAATGAGAATAGTAAGTCAAAGAGTAGATGGTGACATAACTCCTAGAGAAAAAGGGTGGGTAGTTACCTTTTATGGGCTGTACTGCCATTGCAGTGATCAGAATGGTTTGATCCAGAGACCTCAGATGATGGTTAATTAATCTTGGTGTTCTTAAGAGAAAAAATTCTGGAAAGTGAACTAAAATATGAGTAAAACCCCTAAATCTGCTATCTATATCTGACTTGAGCCAACAAAGTAGAGAACCAGGTCCTCTCAACCAAATTCAAGATTTGAACCAGTTAATGGACATAGAGCTCTTTGAATGAAGGAAAAACCTGATCCTATTGAGGCCACCCTGATATGCTGTCAATAATGTATACTCAAGCAGTTGAGTGTCTGCCTCCCATGTGGGAGGTCCCAGGTTCAGTTCACAGTGCCTCTTAAAGAAGACAAACAAATAATGAGCAGACAATGAGCAGACAGCAAGCGAAACAATGAGCAAACAATGAGCAAAAACAATAAGCAAGACAATGAGCAGACAATGAGCCAAAAACAAACAAATGAGCAGGGAGTGGATGAGGCTCAAGCAGTTGAGCACCCACCTCCCACAAAGGAGGTCCAGGGTTTGGTTCCTGGTGCCTCCTAAAGAAAAAACAGAGAAGACAGCAAGGAAAAACAATGAACAAACAGATAAGGGAGCCATCTCAGGGGGGAAAAGCATATAAAAATGTATACTCTAACTCATCCTCCTAACCTCTACAAAAGAACCTGAGACAATTTATTAGATTGATAGAGTGATCTGCACTGGGTAAAGGAAATACCCAAAACATTAGGGGTATTCTGTATGCTGACTTTGAATTTGACCAATTCCTGCAGACCTAAAATATTGTTGTTCATTAGGAAGAGTAGGGGCTAAAAGAGGATATATATTGAGCGAAGCAAGCCAGACACAAAAGGACAAATACTGTATGAATGCATTACTATGAACCAAATATATTGTGTAACATATTGATTAAAAAAAAAATTTATATGTATCCATTACACTTAAATGAGAAATGTATATATTTATTCATGTGTTTACTTTTTAGTTTTTAATTGTTTATATTCTTAATTATTAAATGTACAAAATAAAGTAAAAAAAATAGACAAAAAGAGAAAAAAGAGGATATATGATAAATGTAGTTTAAAATTTTTATTTCAATATAAGTTACATAGTGTAAAGAACACAAATCACTAAAGTAAATTGTGATGAATTTCTGGATAAATATATACACAAATAACCATTACTCAAATCAAAGTATGAACTTTTCCAGCTTCCTGGAAAGTTATCTCATGCCCCATCCCAGTTAGTACCCTCTACCGAAGATAACAACTCTTCAGATCATGACCTCCAAGGATTAAAACTATTCTGATGTCTATTACTATAAATTATTTCTCCCACATAGTCTGTGGTCATTTGAATCTGATTTCTTTCTCTCAACATTGTCTGTGAGTTTCATCACTGCTATTGTTAGCAGTTTTCTATTTTTCATTGTGGTGTAGAATTCCATTATATAAACATTACCACAATGTATTTATCTATTCTCTTTTTTAAAATTTTTAAAAAATTTGTTGAATCATATAACTCATACATGAACAAGCATAAACAATAAGTGTATAGTCATAGTTCTGAGCTTAAAAACAACCATACATAACATCATACAGGGCTCTCATACCTCACCCTACCACCAATATCTTGCATTGTTGTAAAACATTTTTAACTAATGATTAAAGAGCATCCTCAAAATATTACTACTAACCAAAGTATTCTCCTACAACCCATCCTATTATTATTATTTATATCATTTATACATGAACATACATAAAGAATAAGTGTATAGTAAAAGTTGTGAACTTACAAAGCAAACATTCATACATCAACCCTCCACCAACACCTTGCATTCTTGTGAGGCACATGTTACATATTATGAAAGAATATTGTCAAAATCCTACTACTAATTATAGTCCTTTTCTTACATTTGGTGGATTTTTTCCCAACCCACCCTATTATTACTTTTTAAACATATTTTTATGACAGAAGTTGTAAACTTACAAAACAATCAAGCACATGTGCAGAATCCCCAAACAACACCCTTCTATCACCACACCACACCCTTGTGGAATATTTGTTACAGATTATGAGATAATATCATCTGATTATTACCAGGTCCACAGCGTACATTTGGCACACATTTTCCATACTCCCCCATTATTAAAACAGTACATCTTTGTCATAGATGCAAGAATATTACATTGTTACTATTAACCACAGTCTATAGGTCACTCCAGTTGTATTTTTCCCATGCTTCTCCACATTTCCACAACCCTGCAATACTGATGTACAACTGCTCTAGCTCACAAAGGACACTCTTGCATCTGTACCATCAACCACTATTTTCATTCACCTCTGGGTTTATTGTACTATTTAGTCCCTAGATTATTCTCTAGCTTTCTGTCAATTGGCATTTACATCCCTAAACTGCCATCTTCAGCCACATCTCCATTTATAAATACAGTGAGCTGTTACTCACTATAATGTGTTTACAATCAACTGTACATTTCTACACTTTTACAGTAAATCTAATTAAAACTTCTACATACATTAAATATCAGTAGTCCATCTCAGTTCTCCTCTTATCTCCTTTAAGAATCCACCACCTACCACCAGGTCTTGAAGATATTTTCCTATATTTTCTTCTAAAAGCTTTATGGTTCTTGCTTTTATATTTAGATATTTGATTCATTTTGAGTTAATTTTTGTATAGGGTGTGAGATAGGGTTCCTCTTTCCTTCTTTTGCTATGGATATCCAATTTTCTCAGCACCATTTGTTAAATGGATTTTCTGCCCAAACTGGGTGGGTTTGACAGACTAGTCAAAAATCACTTGACCATAAATGTGAGAGTCTGTTTTTTTAACCATCAGTTCAGTTCCATTGGTCTATGTGTCTGTCTTTAGGTCAGTACCATGCTGTTTTTACCACTGTAGCCAGGTAATACAACTTAAAGTCTGGAAATGAGAGTCTTCCAACTTCACTTTTCCTTTCTAAGGACTCCTTACCCTTCCAAATAAATTTGATAATCATGTTTTCCATTTATTTAAGAATTGCTGGTGGAATTTTTTATCAGGATTGCATTGAGTCTGTATATCAATTTGAGTAGAATTGACATCTTAATGATATTTAGTCTTTCAATCCATGAGGATTATTTAGGTCTTTTTAAATTTCTTTTAACAATGAGTTGTAGTTTTCTGAATATAAGTGCTTTGCATCGTTGGTTAAGTTTATTCTTGAATATCTGGGTTTTACCTGTCATATTTTATTTTCACCACTCTTTGGGTACTTTTAGTTACTTTTATTGATATAATCTTCATTTCTAGACTCTTTTCCAGGCCTCTGTCTCCTGACTTTTCTTTTCAGGCTGTAGCACACCCTTTAGTATTTCCTGCAAAACAAGTCTCTTGGTTAAAATCTCTCTCAGTTTCTCTTTATCTGTGAATATTTTAAGCTCACCCTCATTTTTGGAAAACAATCATGTCAGATATAAGATTCTTGGCTGGAAGTTTTTCTCTTCAGTATCTTAAATATATCATACCACTGTCTTCTTGCCTCCATTGTTTCTGGTGAGAAATGAGCACTTAATCTTATTGGGTATCTCTTATACATTATGGATTGCTTTTCTCTTGCCCCTCTCAGAATTCTCTCTTTGTCTTTGGCATTTGACATTCTGATTTGTATGTGTCTCAGAGTTGGTCTGTTATGAATTTTTTTGGATGGGAGTATGTCACACTTCTTGGACATGGATATCTATGTCTTTCAATAAGTTTGAGAAATTTTCTAGCATTATTTCTTCAAATATTCCTTCTGCCCCTTTTCCTTTCTCTTCTCCTTCTGGGACACCCATGACATGTATGTTTGCATGTCTCTTGGTGTCCTTTATTTCCCTGAGAACTTGTTGAAGTTTTTCCAATCTTTTCTTCATCTATTCTTTAGTATGTTCCCTTTCAGAGGCCATTTCTTCAAGCTCACTCATCCTTTCTTCTCCCTCCTCAAATCTGCTATATATTATTCCAGTGTATTTTTAATTTCATTTATTGCACCTTTCATTCCCATAAGATCTGCTATTTTTCTATGTATACTTTCAAATTCTTCTTTGTGCTTATCCAATGTCTTTTTAATATCCTTAATTTCTTTAGCCATCTCATTGAATTTATTAAGGAGATTTGTTTGAACATCTATGATTAGTTGCCTCAACTCCTTTATGTCATCTGGATGCTTATCTTGTTTCTTTAACTGGGCCATATCTTCCTGTTTCTTGTTGTGGATTGTAATTTTTTTGTTGGTATCTTGGCATCTGGCTTACTAGAGTATTTATTCTGGGTGTAGTTTTTCTCTTTAGTTTAGGGCTTCCCACCCTTCTCCCTTGTTGGTTGTGTACTCAAAGCCAAGGATGCAAACCTGTGGAGGCTCAAACTACCCTCATTGCCCCAGAACCAATGAAGCTTCTCTCAACTTTCTCCTTTGCCAAGGGTAGGGATAGAGCCACAGCTGTGTGGAGTAATCCAAGTCATGCAGGCCTAGACTGTAGTTGCCCAGAGAGACTGATGAAGCTTCACACCCCTTTCTCTGTTGCCTGGGGCAAGGAGGGAGCTGCAGGTATAGGCAGCAATCTATGCAGTGCAGGTCCAAGATGACCACACGTGTCCCAGTCAACTTCTGATTATTCAGTCTGTGCCAGCCAAATGTACCTGCAGTTATCTGGATAAACTGGTGCAGGGTCCGTCGGCTTCTTCCCTGTTAGAGGTGGGGCTCAAGCCTAGGGTAGGGCTGCAGGCCAATCTGGGTGAAAGAAACTGGTCTCTATTTTCACTCTGATTTTCAGTCAGCCTCGCTTCCCTTCATGCTGGGGTGGAGTCAAAATGGTGGCGACTGGCCTCCTTCTAACTTGGACAGGCTCAAACTTTAACTGTTCTTAGGGTTAAACTTTAGCCAGCCAAATTTACTAAATAGTAGCTGAAATCAGTGGGCAGCCATCTCTTCCTCCCCTGCTTTTAGGAAATGGAGTTTCTAGTTCCTGCCACAGAATAGCTCCTGGGGTGGCTTGTGCCGCCAAAGTAGGGTGATCACCAGCCTCCTTGGCATGACCTGTAATTTCCTGGAGAGGCTAGTGCAGCTTCCCCCAGCTTCCTCCCTGCCCAAGGTGGGCTTGGGGCTTAGGCTAGAGTGGCAATCTGATCTAGATGGAAAAAAGCCGGTCCCTACCAGCACTGTGATTTTCAGTCAGCCCTGCTTCCCCTCGTGTCAGGCACGGGGTTAAGATGGTGGCTACCGGCCTCTTTCTGACTTGGACATGTTCAAGCTTTAGCTGTTCTTAGGATTATACTTTAGCCCACTGAATTTACTAATCAGTAGTTGAAGTTGGTGCCCACCCATCTCTTCCTCCCCCATTTTGGGAAGTGGACCTTTCAATTCCAGCTGCAGAACAGCTTCTGAGGTGGCTTGTGCCTCCAGTGGAGGATGGGCACCATGGCATGGAGTACTCTACTTACTAATCTTCTCTGCAGATGGGCAGTCTTCTCCTTCTATTCTTTCAAGGATGTTGCAAGTTGCACTTCTGGTCTCCTAATGCTCCCAAAGAAGTGCTCTAGATAGCTCTGTGTGATCACCAACTGCCCCATAGCAGGAGCTGATTCTCTGAGCTCTTTACTCTGCAGCCATCTTGCTGGTTATACTATCTATTTTCTTTTGAAGGGCATTTGAGTTGTTTCCAGGTTTTTGTTATTATGAATTAAGCTGCTATGAACATGCTTATATCTTGTGGTGAACTGAACACTTAATTTTTTTTTTAGTATAAAGCAGGAATAGTATATATTTAACTTTAGTATTACCAAACATTCTCCCAAATTGATTGAATTGCTTTACACTCCCATGAAAAATAAATAAAATATTCCAGTCACTGTGGATTCTTGACAGCACTTACTATTTTCAGCCTTTTAAAATTTTAGTCATTTGGTGAGGGTAGGCACTATCTCATTCTGGTTTACAATCCTCATTTCTCTGATAATTAATGATGTTGAGCTCCATTTCATATGTTTATCAGCAACTTAATATTTTATTTTGTGTAGTGTCTGTTCAAGTCTTTTGCATATTTTACATAGATTATATCCTTTATCCATGAAATACTATGAAATGGTTAGGTTTAAACAATAGGAATTTATTTGCTTATGATTTTGAGGCTAGGAAAAAGTCCAAATCAAGGTATCATCAAGGCAATGCTTTCTTCCTCAAGACTGTGGAGTGCTGGGTCTGGCAGCTGGTGATCTTTGGTTCCTGTCACATGGCAAGTTATGTGGCAGCTTCTGCAAGTCATTCCCTTCTCTTCTAGACTCCACTGATATCAGCTACTTGCTTCTTGTGGGTTTTCTCTCAATTTCTAAATATCTTTCTCTTATAAAGAACTCCAGAAATAAGATTAAGACCCATCCTGAATGTGGTAGGCGACATCTTAACTGAAGTAGCCTCATCAAAATGTTCTACTTAGAATGGGTTCACATCCACAGGAATGGACTGGACTCAAGAACATGTTTTTCTGGAGTACATGCAGCTTCAATCTACCACAGACAGTAAAGGCCTCCTCTGGTTAGTAATTGGATGTGGGCCACCTCTGGAAAGACATACCCTGGGTGGATGGTGCTCTGCAGCTTAGGCAGGTCCTAGAAGAGTGATGACTGGTAGCTGTCTGGTAACCTGACTCCCAGCACCTGGGACAGCAAGGTCTTCCTGAAGGGATATCTGGATGGCGCATCTTCATGTCTATCATGCCTAAATGGGCTGTGTCAAGTTTGAGAGTCTCTACAAGCCTGGTTTCCTCATTTAGAAATTGTAATGATTATACATACCTCCATTTTTAAGGAAAGAAACTCAACAAATGTAGATATTTGAGTAATAGCTTATTACACTTCTCCTGTTCATATTTCCTTTCCAAACTTTTTCTTAGTATACATTGGACTGACCTCATCTCCCTATCTGTGGCTAGTCTCCTTTCCAACTTCCAGGGCTCTCTATTGGTCAAAGGGAACTGGGCTTTAGAGGCGATGGGAGGTTCTTGATGATGTTCATATAGGGCAGCCTCATGAAGCAGATAGAAGTGAAAAAAGGTGGGGAGTGTGATGGGAGGGCAAAGAGCAGATGTATGGAACATTCTTCTAGATGTATGGCATGCTAGAGCTACACAACTTCCTCACCTAATATGATTTTTATAGAGTTGAAGGAATAATGGCATAACAATAGCTCAAAAAATGGAAAAGAGGGGACAGAGATAAAATATGATATAAATGACAGTTTCTATAAGAAATATGTTAGTATTCAGTCTCCTCCTACTGTTCTTTCTCTGACTGCTCAGTTTACATATGGAATGGAGGATGCTAGTCCCAAGTGAAAAAATTCCTGTGGATCATAAAAAATAAAGACATCCTTTTGGAAGTTTTAAGGACCTGACTAGAAACAAAGGGGAACTGGTTTTTAGAAATCAAAGACAGTTCCTGGAACTTGACACAACATGGATTTTCAATGACAACAATCACTAGGACTGCATTATCAGTTGATAATTAACTAGAGTTGAGGGAGAAATCAGAGAAAAATACTTAGGAATAAAATATAATAAAATGAATAACATCAGATCTTGATTAAAGGGAATCAAAACCATTGTGTTCCTTTACTATTGCTCAGCAAAAACTATTTAGCTCATGTTTCTTTGGGTGGGCTGTGTCATTCTTCTCATTTGGGTTGGTTCAGCTGATCTCTGCTGGGCTTTCTCCATTTCTGGTCAGCTGAAAGATATGCTGGCAACTGGTTGATCTAGGCTGGCCTTACATGTCTGGCAGTTGGCAAGCTGTAGGCTGGAGAACTTCAGTTCTTGTTCACTTGTCTTTTCATCCAAGTCCAGCTTGAGTTCATTCACATGACGGTCTTAGGGTTTCAAGGGCAACAAGAGAATAACTTCCAGTGTGCAGGCACTTTTCAATCCCCTCCTTGTATCACATTCACCAATATCTATTTGCCAATGAAGTCATATGGTTATCACAGATTCAAGGAATGATGAAAAATTTCATCTCTTGATCAGAGGATCAAGTGGATGCCTTTAAGAGCTATGTAGGACAGTGACATGGTGATGAGGACACTAAAATAACAAACATTAATCAAACATCATAAATGTTTATGTATTACTATTTTTAAGTGTTTTTTCAAAGCTGCTTACATTCGTAACTTACAACTGGCTTTGACACTTTTTTCCTTAAGCATTTAAATTCGATATTTGAAGGCAATTATTTCACAGTTGTTATCAGACTAAGAATTGAGCAAAGAAAAATTAAGGGTTATTAAAATTTTTTCATCATGGATAATGTGCCACAGTTAAATACATCTGCAGTTAATGCCTAAGGATAGTTAAAAAATAAGAAAGAAATTGCAAGTAAATGACAGACAAAGTGTTAATTTTCTCAAATAATGAGATTTTTACAAATCAATTCAGTGAAATCAAACAGAAACCAGTGGGAAATGTGGGCATAGGACACAAAGTGTCTATTTTTAGCAAAAGAAATATGAACGGTACATATAGATATGAAAACAGTTTCAACCTCTCCTACAATTAAATATGTAAATTAAGGCAATAAGACTAATTTTCTATCACACTTTTAGAATGGGTAATACCTAGCCTTGATGAGATTAGGAGATAGACTCTGGCACGCTAATGCAAGAGTGCCAACTGGTGTAAAGATTTTGGAAAACAATTCCTTACTATCTATAAAAACAAAAATGTGGATGTGAGGGCGATCTGGCTGCGACATCTGTCACCCCATTGATCGCCAGGGTTGATTCGGCTGATCTGGCTGGCTAGGTGGGTGTCGCCGTCCTCCCTCACCGGTGTATGTGCGTTCCTCCCGAAGTTGCACGCTCTGTGGAAGAGGACGACCTTCCCCGCGAGAGGAGGACCGTTCTTCTGTCAAGGGTATACGAGTAGCTGCGCTCCCCTGCTAGAACTTCCAAACAAGCTCTCAAGGTCCATTTGTAGGAGAACATAGGGTAGTCAAGTTTCCAAGGCTTCAGACACATACAAATGAGGCACTGCATGTGGCAGTCTGCCTTATTTAAAAAAAAAAAAAAGTGCAAATATTTTAACCACCAATGATTATGTATCCAGGAATTTATTATATGAATATATTTGCATCAATGTACAAAACCATTAACACAGTGTTGCTTGTAATGTGAAAAACTGGGAAGGATCTAAATGTTTAAAAACAAGAAAATGTTAAATACATGGAAGCAAACTCATGAAAGTGAATAAAGTTGAATTATATGTAGCCAAAGGACAATGACAAAAATATACTGGCAAATAAATCAAAACCAAATTGCAGATTATCATATGTGGTGCATTTCATTTTGTTAATATATAGACAGGATGTGCTGTAAACTATGCAGAGGGAGCAATTGGGTTTATCTTTGGGGAATGGAACAAGCATAGGGGTGAGGGGACTTTCATTTGCACTTTATAATATGCTGATTTTTAAAAAATTTCTTTAAAAAGAGTAAGATAAAATTTCAAAAGTCAATAAAAGGAATTTAGTTTGATTTTTTTCTATTTAGATTTGCCCACACAATAACTTTAACTTCACAAGGTAAATAATATTCTTTAATCCCATTTCCCAAAAACATTAAACCTGTCACAATCAATTAGTTGTCTGGTTTATGGAGCCCAAGACTGTGTCTTTAACATTGTTATCACTGATTCCCTAATATCCTAACTCCCTGGCAACTCAGGTTTCTTATTTCTTATTAACATCACCACAGAACTGATCACATCACCTTACTAATTCTTCACACTTTAAAAAATTTAGTAGGTCATAAATATTGGTGCTCCTTTTACAACTACATTTAGAGAAAAAAATAGTTGAATTTTTTTAACAAACACCAAAACTTTTGGTGCAGATGGAGCCAAATAATAATTCCACTAATAATATCTAAGATAGATTCCCTCAGGTTACTGCAGACTATGAATTTTGTACTACCCAAATATTTCTTTTGCAAGATACTGGGTTTATTGAAAAAAATCAATCTATTTTTTCCTATGTGCCACCTCAAAGTGCATGATTTTAAATCTTGAAGATGGAATAGTAGAAATGCATGGATGCATCCTGGATTTCCAGTCAACCAAGATGGCAATGTAAGATGCTTCAGGGTGCCTTTTCCCCCACAGAATCTATGAACAACTAGCAAAAGTTGAATTTATATTTTTATTCCAGTATAAATATTATTGAGTGCTGAACTGTGTAGTGTATTGTTACATTTCCTTTCTTATATAATGTTCCCACCTTCAGAGTTAATAATGCTTATGTTTTTGCTCGCATCATTTTCTATGTAATTTTCATTAATCCATACTCAATCTCTCTTTAGGAAATGTAAATATTTCCTCAATATTCAAATAATTAATATATCAACTTAATTTTCTTCTTCAAAAATCTCATTCAACATTTCTCCCCTTTGATCAGTTTGAGCAGAACTGTTCAATGATTCTTATCTTGTTATGCCTACTGATTACCATAGGTATTCTCTTTGCTTGCCTTGTATTGAATATCTTTTCTCTTGCATCATGAGTTACTCTTTGTTGGTGAAGCACATTTTCCAAAAGATTTGTGAGATACTTTATAAAATTTCCTTAGATGTTTGAAAATATCTTTGCTTTATTCTGATGCTTAGTGATAATTTGGCTGTATATAGAAATTTAGGGTGAATATAATATTCCTCCAGAATTTTGATGGCATTTTTCCAATGATATTCCAGCTTTGATGGTAGATGGTAAGGATGATGGTGTTATTAAAAGTTACCTTATTTCTTCATAATCCTACAATTTCTTAATGCTGAAATTTGATTTGCCTGAGAAGACTGAACCAGGATATTGGTCTTGGGTTTGCCTTCCCAGAGCATCCCTGCAAGCAGAAGTAGCTTGCAGACAGACAAAGCAATGTAAGAAACAATTAAGTCAAAGCATCTGGGGAAAAGGATTACCTGCTTTAAATCATACAATAAAACATCCAGGAAGTTGAGAAAGTCTATTTCATAGGGAGCAGAGGGGACAAATTCCTGGAAATGGGGGAATTCCTAAGGCCATAAGCAAGCACAAGCCTGGGATGAGAAGCAGTTATAGAAGAGGCAGAGAGGAACTTGCACTTCACATTCACCTTGAGCTGGTCTTCATGATAGGAGGGCTGAACTCTGAAAGAGAGCACCTGCCAATGCAGAGCCAATTTGCAAAGACTGAGATAGCTGTTTTTCTTTTCTTTCCATTGGTATGTTTGTTTTTCTTAGCTCCTGGAACTCAAAAATTCTCTGCCATATCACTAACTGGACACAAACTAAAAAGAACAAATAGCTCAAGAGCTAAATCCCAGAGTTAACCCATTACAATATTAAAATTCACAATGTGCAACAAACAGGAAATGAGAGCCCATCCAAAGGAACAACATAAAAGTCCAGAAACCATCCATGAAAAAACAGATTTTGGACATATAGACAGAGACTTTTAAAAATGATACTCCATAAATAGACATCTGCACACCAATGTTCACAGCAGCATTATTCATGATCGCCAAGAGTCAGAAACAACCCAGGTGTCCATCAACTGATGAATGGATAAAAAATTGTGGTGTAAACACATGATGGAACATTATGTAACAGTAAATAGAAATAAAGTTGTGAAGCACATAACAACATTAATGAACCTGGAGGACATTATGTTGAGTGTAGCAAGCCATGCACAAAAGAACAAATGCTGTATGATTGTGCTATTATGAACTAAATATATTGTGTAAACTCATGGAGTTAATAATCAGAATATAGGTCACCCAGAAAATAGAATGAGGGTAGAGAATGGAAAACTGGGGGTTAATCTGTGCGGAATTGGCAAAAAGGATGTTTGTAAATCTTTGAAAATGAATAAGAATGATGAAAGCACACCACAGAGTTTGTAATTAGCAGAGCTATTATATACGTATGACAGTGGTTGAAAGGGTAAGTCTAAGATCATGAATATAACTAGAAGGAAAGCTAAAATATGTAACACGGGACTGTATAATATTCTCATGTAAAATGAGAATATGGGTGATATTTCATATATAAGACTGTTTTTACAAAACATAAATTCAAATAAACTAGAGAGATGGAAACAGAACAGTAGCTGTGTATGGCAGGGGAAGCATAGAGAGATTGAGAGGTGATGAGTTTTTTGATTGTTTATTATTTTTGGGATAATGGAATTGCTCTAAAATGATTGAAGTGATGAATGCACAGCTATGTGATTATACTGAATACCATTGAATGGACACAATGGGTGGATTTATGCTTTACTAATATGTATCAATAAAATTGATTTGCTAAAAAAATGATCCCCAATACGCTTAAGGAGAAAAAGGAAAACACAGAGAAAGAATTAAAAGATATCAGGAAAATAACAAATGAACAATATGAGAATCTCAATAAAGAGTAAGAAATTTTAAAAGGAACCAAACAGAAATACTAGAGGTGAAGATCACAATAACTGAAATTTAAAATACCTCAGAGGGTATCCACAGCAGATTGGACTTGGCAGAAGAAAGAATCAGTAAACTCAAAGACAAAACAATGAAAATAATTTAGGCTGAGGAGCAGAAAGAAAAAAGTGAACCGAGTTTAAGAGACCTGAGGAACATCATAAAGTGTTCCAATATATGCAGTATGGAGTCCCAGTTGGAGAAGAGAGAAAGGGACAGAAGGAATAGTAACATAAATAATGGCAGAAAACATCCCAAATTTAATGAAGAACATGAATATGCACACTCAAGAAGCCCAACGAGCCACAAACAAGATAAACTTGACCAGAAGCATGCCTAGATACATAATATTTAAATTTTCAGATGCCAAGGACAAGGAAGGATTTCTAAAAGCTGCAAGAGTAAAGCAAAATGCCATATACAAGTGAGTCCCAACAAAATTAAATGTCAGTTTCTCATCAGAAACTATGGAGACAAGAAGGAAGTGAGATGAAATACTTAAAGTGCTGAAAGAAAAATAACTGTTAACCAAGAATTTTATATCCAGTGAGATTTTCTTTCAAAATGAGGGAAAGAGTAAAATATACTCAGTTAAACAAAAGCTGAGGGAGTTTACCACTACTAAACCTGCCTTAACAAACATTACTAAAGGGAGTTCTTCAGCCTCAAAGGAAAGGACATTAGACAGTGGATCAAAGCAGCATAAAGAAATAAAGACCTCAAATAAAGGTAATCATATGGGTAATTATAAAGGCCAGTACTATTGTACTGTATTTTTTGGTATTTAACTACCACTTCTTATATATTCTATGATACAAAGGCACAAAAGTAGTGATAAATTAATGGTTTTGGATAATGTATAAATATTTAAATTGTAACATGTACATCAGAAAGTTAGGCAGATGGAGGAGTATAGGAATAGTGTCCATGAATACTCTTGAAATTAAGGTGATATCAAATCAAATATGCTTGTTATAGATTTAGGATGATAAATATTAGCCCCATCATAACCACAGGAAAATATATGAAATATATATATAGAAAAAATTATAAGAGATTCAAACAGGTACTATACAACAAATAAAATAAATATGAAAGTAGGCATTAATGGAAGAATTAAGGGACAAAAATGTATAAGAATTACAAAGACAAAAATAGCCAAATAGAAGAAAGTTCTGCATTATCCGTATTTTAAATGTAAATGGAGTCAACCATAGAAATGGGCAGAATGGATAAAAGAGTATAACCCAACTATGTGCTGTTTATAAGAGACTCATCTTATAGTCAAAGCCCCAAATAGCTTGAAAGTAAACTAAGCAAAAAAAATAGGCAAATACTAACAAAAAGAGAGCTGGGGTAGTTATACTAATATCAGAGAAAATAGTCTTTAAGTAAAAAACTGTTACGAGGGATAAAGAAAGTCAGTATATTTTATTAAAAGGGCCAATTCAATAAGAAGACAGAAAGTTTATATATGCACCTAACATCAGCTACCCACAATATATAAAGAAAATATTGACAGATTTGAAGGAGAAATAGACAATTTTACATTCATAGTAGGAGACTTCAATGCACCACTTACAATAATGGATAGTACATCGAGACAGAGGATCAGTAAGGAAATAGAAGACTAAAAAGTATTGCTGAAAGAAATAAAAAAAAGGCCTAAGTAAATGGAAAGACTTTCTGTGTTCATGGATTGGAAGACTAAATATTGTTAAGGTGTCATATCTGCCCATTACAGAAATGGAAAATCCATCATCAAATTATACAGAAGGGTAACTAGGCCCAAATAGCCAAAAACATCTTGAAAAAGATGAATGAAATTGGAGAACTCAAATCTCCCAATTAAAAAACTCATTATGGAGCCACAGTAATCAAAACAGCATGATACTGGCACAAGGACGACACATAAAACAATGGCATAGAAATGAAAGTTTAGAAGTAGATACTTATATCTGTGACCAATTGATTGTTGACAAGGATGCCAAGTCCACTTAATGGGGAAAGAATAGTCTCTTCAACAAACGGTGCTGGGAAAACTAGATATCTATGCAAAAGTAAGAAGGTGGGCCTCTTCTTCGCATCATATACAAATATCAACTCAGAATGGATTAATGAGCTACATATAAGAATAAGAACTATTAAATGCCTCAAAGTAAAGTTAGGGAAGCAACATTTGTACCTTTGTTAGGCAATGGCTTCTTTACACTAAAAGAAAGAGCAACAAAATAAAAAATAGATAAATGGGACTTCATCAAAATTAAAAACTTTTGTGCATTAGAGGACTTCATTAAAGTAAAAAGATAACCTACAGGACTGTATAACACAGTGAACCTTGTGGTGGATGATGGACTGTGGTTAACAGCACAAATATGAGCATATTCTTCCATATATTATAACAAATGTACAACACTAATACATGCTGTTAATAATGGGGGGTGGTGTACGGAAAAAAGTACACCAAATGTAAGCTATGGACCATAGTTAGTAGTAATGTTTTGATGATGTTCTTTCACAATCTGTAACAAATGTTCCACAACAATGCAAGGTGTTGGGGGAGGGGTGATGTATGGGAGTTGTGCATGCTATGCATGGTTGTTTTGTAAGCTCACAGTTTCTCTAATAAAAAATATTTTTAAAAATAGCAGTAATTCATTAGAAGAGATAAATTTCAAATATATATAAAAATAATCTGATTGAATTATTTATATCCAAGGAAGAGGAGTAAATCAAAATACAATGGGAAAAATAATTTTTTGATGTTTGAAAACAATGAAAGCAACAAATACTATATGAAATTCAAAGTACACTACTATAACAATGATATTAATGTGAAACTGTTTAAAGAGTGCCAGTCAAATATATATTTGCTTGCCTTGGGATCTTAAAGCCCATATGTGAAAAGGAGTAGACGTTTTCCCAAACTTGGTAATACTCTTAAATAGTTACAAAACATCACCAATAAAAAGTTGTTAAGCTGACATTTTTCTAAACTACCAGTGGTTTAAGACAAATTTTTATTAACTATTCTAGAGAAAAGATTGAATTATCTTTAATCTCTCTCGGTATAAAATATTACAAAATGATTGTTATATGAAGAAGTGATCTAAGTCTATGCAACTAAAAAATATAAGAAAAGTGTATTACAGAGATGTTTCTGGTAGTTGACTATTAAAAATTATGTTTCCCCCTAAAAAAAGCTAAGCTACACAATGGAAGAAAATGTTTGGAAGCCACATATCCAATAAACGTTTAATATCCAGAATATATAAAGAAGCCAACTGAACAACAACAAAAAAACCAGTAACTGAATTAAAAAATGGGCAAAAGATGTGAATAGACCTTTCTGCAAAGAAAATATGTATAAATGGTCAAAATGCACATGTTCAACCTCATTAGCTGTTAGGGAAATGCAAGTCAAAACTATGATGAGATACCATTTCACCCACACTAGAATTGCTACTATTAAAATAATAGAAAATAAGGGTTGGAGAGGATATGGAATAAGAGGAATACTCATTCATTGTTGGCAGGAATGTAAAATTGTTCAGCTACTGTGGAAAACATTTTGGTGGTTCTTCAGAAACTTAAGCAATCCCACTTTTAGGGATACACTCAAAATAATTGAAAACAGGGACTTGAACAGATAGTTGCACACCAATGTTCATAGCGACATTATTCACCATAGCCAAAAGATGAAAGAAACCCAAGTGCCCATCAACAGATGTATGGGTAAACTAAATGTGTATACAGACAATGGAATAAATATTTAGGAGTAAAAAGGAATGAAGTTTTGATACATGTGACAATATGGATGAACCTTGAAGACTTCATGTAGAGCAGCAGCTCTTAACATTTTTTGTTCCATGGACCCCTTTGCCAGTCAGGTGAAATCTAGGGACCCCTTACAAAGTCCACACTATACTGTATATTATTTAATAAATATATTACACCCACACCAACATGTCCCCACATGAATAATGTTTTTTTTAAATTTTCAATTCAAGCTCATGGACCCCCTGAAATCTTTCCATGGACCCCTTCGTGAACTCCTGGTTAAGAACACCTGATGTAGAGTGAAATAAGCAAGACACGAAAAGACCAGTATTGTATCATCTCACTGATATGAAATCACTGGAATAAACAAAGTTGGAAAGTCAGAAACTAGAATAGAGATTACCAGGGCTAGGATGGATATAGAGAATGGGGAGTTAATGTTTAATTGACGCAGAATTTCTGTTTGGGCTGAAGGAAAGGTTTTGGTAATGGATGGTAGTGACAGTAGCACACTACTGAATTACATATTTGAATATGGTTAAAAGTGGACATTTAGTTTGTATATATGTTGTTAAAATAAAATAAAAACCTATAGGACTGTTCAACAGAAACATTGAGCCCTACTGTAAACTTGGACTATAGCTAATAGTATAATGTTAATAATGTTCTTTCCTCAGTTTATCAAAGGTACCACACTAAGGCAATGTGTTTGTTAATTAAAGGGAGTTATAGAGGAACTCTGCATTTTCTGCATGATTTTTCTCTAAACCTTCAATTTCTTGAATGAAAAATATCTAAAAAAAAAAAAAGAAAAGAAATGCAAGGATATTTAATTGTCCTGGTAATTCTTTGTATGAGTGAGGGATTAATGAGTCATATTGAATAAAAGCAGCATTCTTCGGTTTTTCATCTTGTATTTTTGGGTTTGTATTTTCCTTACCTTTTCCCTGTACACTAAGTGAAAAGAGAGTTCCCTCATCAGTTCCATGAATAATTGCCTTATTTAGTCTCATGGTAGTTATGTTCTCAAGAGAGACATAGTGATGATGGAAGCACTATATATGGTTTGATTTATTGTTGATGGTCCTTTTGCTAGCTCATCACTGTTTGAGAAATTGAAGACCTGCTGTGTCTGCTCATGCAATCTCCCTGAATGAGTTTGGGCAATCTTTACAGACCCGGATGCTTGTTGTTTAAAGCTAGAGAAGTGCAGCAGTTAGGGAGACTTTGAAAGCATCCATTGCTTTCTAGAGGAAGGCGGACCCTGGGGATCTCCCTACAGAGCTGGCTGGGTAGAGCCACTGATAATGATGAACTCATTTTCTCTGTGGCCCCAGGGATTCTGTCACTGGGAAGAGTAGAGCTGATTAGATTTGCTTTTTCCCTATGCTCATTGCATCTATTTAAGTTTTGAATGTTTCATCTTAGTTCACATAATAAAATAATCTCTAGGGCCATCTCTTTGTGAGGATAATTAGGGAACTGTTTATTGTTGAGGGCTAAAGTGAGCTAGGTAATCTTATTTTTTTTTTTCAAAAGCTTATTTATTTTATGACATCACACACTTTGAAAACATGCATTCTTTTTTATGTGTCTCTAATTCCTTCATCAAGTAAAAGATATTGGGCTATTTATGACCTGAATACACTGTTCAGCAGAGTGGTTATGCCCAAAGTTACTAGGGATAGACTGGTGGAGTTCAAATGCTGCTTTACAATTTACTGTCTATGGGCAACTTATTTAACCTTTCTCAGCCTTGGTTTCCCCATCTAAAAATAAAGCTATTAATATTTATGGTATCATTAATACCTACCTCCTAAGTTTGTAATATTTGAATGCATGAATATATTTTGGTAATAGCTAACACAATATACCAACATTGTTCTAAGTACTTCATGGATACAATTCACTGAACCCACTTAACAATCCTGTAAAATAAGTATTATCACCCACATTTAAAAATGAGGAAATGAAGGCCCAGATATGTTAAATGGCTTGTACATGGTCACATAGTTTCTCGTATATAGCAAAGTAAAGATTTAAACTCAACAGACCATTCCAGGAGTCACGCTCAACCACTGCATTAAACTTAACCTCATGTAAAATCATAGAACAGCTCCTACTACACAGTAGTATTAGCTGTTACAATAGTATCTTCTATACACAGATTTGAAAATATAATGAGTAAAATGAAAAAGTTCTTTGGTAACAATTATCTACGTTTATCTTCCAATATGCTACTATAAAAACTTCTGATGCAAACAGATCTGTCTCATTATTCCCAAATAGTTAGAAAAGATTTGCATTGCTGAGTAATGGAAGGGCACACTGAGTAATTAGATGCTTTTTATTTTTCAAAAAAAATTTTAATATATTTTAAAAGATGCTTAGATTACATAAATGTTACACAAAAATTACAGGGATTTACATGTTCCCCACCTCCCACAACTCCCATAACATCCCACATAAACATCTTTCATTAGTGTGGCACATCACCTGCAATGGATGTCCACATCCTGAGGTTTTGCCACTAAGCATAGACTATAGTTCACATTGTAGACCACAGTCTCTCCCACACAGTTCTGCATGTTATATGCTGATGTAAAATGGCCTATAATCTGTCGTTGTAATGTGACAACTCAGGATAATTTCCAAGTCCTGAAAAAGCACCTGTATTACAACTGCTTTTCCCTTCCCTGTCCCAAAAGTGTCCAGTAGCCACAGGCTCCACCTCACTGTTGTAATTTCTTCCTTTGCTTGAATCACAAAAACAACAGAATACCAATAAGTCCACTCTAGTCCATAGCTCTTCCCCCAATCCTGAGGAGTTTGGGATGGTGATGTCCACTCCACCTCCAAGTGAGGGGGGCTTATATCCCATGGATATGATGAAAGTGATTATCCTGCCTGCAGCTGCAGTCTCGCTCCATTCCCTGGGATGGCTGTTGTCCATCATCGTCTCCTCACCAGGTGACTTGGGTGAGTCCATTGAGTTGTAGAGCAGGAGTTGCAGCTCCACCGAGATTCCAGGCACAGCTGGCACATGGGCAGGCCAGAGGCTCCAGTCTCTGGAAGTATACCTACAACTCCAGCATCACATATAGGTTTGAAGAGAAGGGACTGATGGACCACGTGCAGGGAGGACTTATTTGAGTCCAAGTCTGTCACTCTCAGGAGCACAGATTTCAAAGTATAGCACACTGATAAGTCATCAATCTCTGGACCTATCCCCCCTTATATAGGACCTGGGTGTCACCAGAGCCCTCAGGAGTCCCTCTGTGTGGGATGATAACCAATTTGGTGTTCTATGAGATCCTACTGAGGTGTGTGTAAGCATTACCGTTACCTCTGGGATGACCTGCCTACTCTCTTGGAAATCTCTTAGCCACATGAACTCATTTGTCTTTACCTTTTCCCCCTTTTATTCAAGATATTTTTCCATTCATGTTGCCAGTTGGCACTTGGTATTAAACCCTCATTGCCAGGGAGGCTTATCCCCAGGAGTCATGTCCCACACTGGGGGGAAGGTAATGCATTCATTTGTTGAGTTTGGCTTAGAGAGAGGCCACATTTGAGCAACAAGAAGGCTCTCAGGTGGCAACCCTTAGGCACCCCATAACAGTAGGCTAAGTTTCAATTATAAGAGCAAAGACTTATAAGGCTAGTCATCAATAACAAGAACCCATCAGTGGACACTTCTCCTTTGCCAGACACTGCCCCTGCACTCGGGGGACTGTTTCTGCTCCCTTGGAGAATGTGGCAGAGCTCTCCAGCCTGGGAATTCAGTATTCTCTCATTTATTGAGTGATTGTCTACCCACTGTGACCATGTCCCACCCCTTGAGCATTTGAACAATTTTATATATCTTTCATGTATATTCAGGTGAACTTCCTCCCATGAAATCTCCATCCCAGACACCCCTCACCAATGATCCTCTCCTAACCCCTTTGTAACTTTTCTGTGTTCTAAACATTCCTTGAAGATGAAGCCCATATAATAGCCAAATACAATTAATAGGAAAATGCAATAATAAAGATAAGTTTAAATATAAGAGATAAAATACATGGAAACTTAAAAAAATACTAGAAATAAAATAAAATTAAAGGATTGGGATATTCAAAAAATGGGAAAAAACAAAAAAAATTAAAAAAATTTTTTTTAACATTTTTCCTTTTATCACTGCATTATCAGGTGTTCAGTCTGTACCATGGTACCTTCCCCCTCTCACTCCCCAGTGTCTCCCAAATTTTCATTTGATTTTCAAAGAAGTTTTAGGTCACAGCAAAGTCACACACAGAATACTAGAGACTCCCGTATACCCAACCTCCTTCCCCTTTCCTCACCCCATATTAAAACCTTTTTTATGTGGATGGTAGCATTGTTATAACTGTTATACAGAAAGTGAAGCATAGATACTAAACATTGTCAATGGTTTACAGTATAGTTTACAATTTAGATGGTACAGTTTAATAATTTTTGATGATATTTACCATGTCCTGTGTCCATTACTGTAAGGTAATGAAAAACATTTCCCAAGATCACAAATACCCCCGTTTGATCTTTTCTGTTCCTTCCTCCCCATCCCCCTGGGGTTCATGACACTCCCCTGTCTTGACTCATTGGATGACAAGATTCATAGTTACATGCAACAAGAGGTCTTGACATGCTGATTATCCTCTCCTATTAGTATTAACCCTTGTGCCTAAGAGTCACCGATCTGTCTGTTTCTGGATGAATCGGTCCTCCCAAAGATGGGGGTCCATCTCCTTCCCACTCAACGTGTGGGTCTCCACTCCCTGAAAAAACACATTATGACAGGATGAACACTCACAAACTCCCCCAGAAGCCTACTACAGATGCACCCCTTCCTGAATGCCCCCCAATCTACACCCTAAACCAGTGATGCTACCTTGTCATACTGCCTTGAGGGCATTCCCACCCCTGAACTTTCAACATCATACCCACAAGTCCCATGTTCACCTAGTCCTCCTCCCATCTCTCCCCCCAGTATCCTGGGTATACTAAACCACCCTTCCTAATCTACCCACCTGTCAACCCTGCACCACCAAATTCATTAATATCACTACCCACCTGTCCTATCCTTCAATATGCAACTATACTTTATTACATTACCATAGATTATGTCCATATGCGTGAAGGCTCACAACCTTCTCTTCTCTTTTTCTCCCTTGTTAAACTATCTTTCAGACAATGGTTCTCAGAGACTGCTCAGTTTCCTCAATTCAAATCAGTGAGGTCATATACTGTTTATCCTTCAATGCCTGGCTTGCTTCGCTCTACCTAAGGTCTTCAAGATACATCCATGTTATTCCGTGTGTTAGCACTTTATTCCTTCTTACATCTGAGTAATATTCCATTGTACGCATGTACCACATTTTAATTTTTCCATTCATCTGTTGATGGACACTGGGGCTGATTCCAGCTTTTGGCAATTGTGAACAATGCTGCTATGAACATTGGTGTGCATATATCTGTTCATGTCTTTGCTTTCAATTCTTCTGGATATATACCCAGCAGTGGAATTGCTGGATCATATGGAAGATCTATTGTTAGTTTTCTGAGGAATCGCCAAACTGTCCTCCACAGTGGCTGGACCATTCCACAATCCCACCAGCAATGCATGAGGGTTCCTATTGCTCCAAATACTCTCCAACACTTATATTCTGCTGTTTTTTTAATAGCTGCCATTCTGATGAGTGTAAGATGGTATCTCATTGTAGTTATGATTTGCATTTCCCTAATAGCTAGCAATGTCAAGCATTTTTTCATGTGCTTTTTAGGATTTGTATTTCTTCCTTGGAGAAGTGTCTTTTCAGGTCACTTGCCCATTTTTTTTTAATGGGTTGTTTGTCTTTTTATTTTTGAGATGTAGGCTTTCTTTATATATTCAGGATATTAGGCTCCTATCAGACATATGGTTGCCAAATATTTTCTCCATTGGGTAGACTGCCTTTTTATTGTCTTATTAATGGCCTTTGAGGTGCAGAAGTTTTTAATTTTGAGGAGATCCCATTTATTTACTTTTTCTCTTGCTGCTCGTGCTTTGGCTGTGAAGTTCATGAAACCATTTCCTATTACAAGGTCCTGTAGATACTTCCCTACATTAACTTCTAAGGTCTTTATGGTTTTGGCTCTTATATTTAGATCTTTGATCCATCTTGAGTTGATTTTTGTATAAGGTGTGAGATGGTATTCCTTTCTCCTTCTTTTGCATTGGATATCCAGTTCTCCAAGCACCACTTGTTAAAGAGGCCATTCTCTCCCAACTGAGTGGGCTTCATGGCCTTGTCAAATATCAGATAACTGTATATACGAGGATCTATATCAGAACTCTCAATTTGGTTCCATTGGTCAGTACGTCTATCATTGTGCCAATACCATGCACTTTTGAGCACTGTATCTTTGTAGTATGTTTTAAAGTCAGGTAATGAGATACCTCCAACTTCATTTTTCTTTTTCAATATGTCTTTGGCAATTTGGGGCCTTTTACCTTTCAAATATATTTTGTAGTTAGCTTTTCCAGTTCCTTAAAAAAGACAGTTTTGATTTTTATTGGGATTGCATTAAATCTGTAGATCCCATGTTGTTCATGTTGTTAAATGTGATTAGTAAATATTGTGTTGAGGATTTTAACATCTAGGGTCATGAGAAATTGGTCTGTAGTTTTCCTTTCTTGTGGTATCTTTGTGTGGTTTTGGTATTAAGGTAATGTTGGCATCATAAAATGAGTTAGGCAATGCTCCTTCTACTTTTATTTCTTGGAAGATCTTAAGGAGAACTGGTGTTAGCTCTTTCAGGAATGTTTGGTAGAATTCAGCTGTGAAGCCATCTGGTCCTGGGCTCTTCTTAGTTGGGAGGTTTTTGATGACTGAGTCTATGTCTTTACTTGGAATTGGACTGTTGAGTTCATCAATTTCCTTTTCATCAATGTAGGCTGTTTGTGGGTTTCTAGAAACTTGTCCATTTCCTCTAAATTATCATTTTTGTTGGCATACACTTTTTCAAAGTATCCTCTTATGATACTCTTTATTTCTGTGGGGTTAGTAGTGATATCCCCTTGCTCATTCTTTATTTTGTGTATTTGCATCTGTTCTCCCTTTCTTTGTTAGTCTGGCTAAGGGTTTGTCAATTTTATTGATCTTCTCGAAGAACCAGCTTTTGGTTCTGTTTATTTTTTCTAGTGCTTTCTTATTCCCTATTTCAGGTAGTTTTACTCTAATCTTTGTTATTTCCTTCTTTCTACTTCCTTTAGGTTTAGTTTGTTTTTGTTTTTCCAATTCCTCCAAGTGTGCAGTTAGGTCTTCAATTTTAGCTCTTTCTTTTTTAATATATGTATTTATGGGTATGAACTTCCCTCTCAGGACACTTTCCCAGCATCCCATAGGTTTTGATATGTTGTGCTTTCATTTTCATTAGTTTCAAGGTAGTTACTGATTTCTTTTGAGATTTCCTCCTTGACCCACTGTTTGTCTAAGAGTGTGTTGTTTAACTTCCACATCTTTGTGCCTAATGTGATTCTCTGGCCCTTAGTGATTTCCAATTTCATTCCATTGTGGTCAGAGTAATTACTTTGTATAATCTCAATCTTTCTGAATTCATTGAGAGTTTTTCTGTGGCCTAGCATGTGGTCTATCTTGGAGTCTGATCCATGTGCACTTGAGAAGAATGTAAATCCTGCTGTATTTGGGTGTAGTGTTCTATATATGTCTATTAAGTCCAGATCCTCCAATGTATTGTTCACAGTCTTTGTTTCTTTATTGATTCTCTGTCTAGATGTTCTGTCTAATGATGATAATGGTGTATTAAAGTCCCCCACTATAATTGTAGAGACATTTATTTCTCTACTTAGTTTTCCAGAGTTTGCCTCATGTATTTTGAGGCACCCTGATTAGGTGAGTAAATGGTTATGATTGTTTTCTCTTCTTGAGAGATTACCCCTTTTACTAACATATAGTGCCCATCTTTGTCTTTTACAATAGTTTTGCATTTAAAGTCTATTTTGTCTGATATTAGAATAGCTACTCCTGCCCTTTTTTGGCTACTGTTAGCTTGTAAAATGGTTTTCCAGCCATTCACTTTCAGCCCCCTTGAATCTCTGGATCAAAGGTGGGTTTCTTGTAGGCAGAATACAGATGGATCATATTTCCTTATCCATTCTGCCAATCTGTTTCTCTTGAGTGGTGAATTAATCCATTAACATTCAGTGTTATTACTCACAATGAATTACTTAGGTCAGCCATATTTTCTTTGGGTTAATGTATATAATATATTGTTTTGTTTCTTTTTTTGTCTTTTTAGTTGTTTTTAAACTCTCCTCCAACTCTCTCTCCCTTGTTTTTTTCTTTCAAGTTGTAGAATTTCCTTTAGTATTTCTTGAAGTACAGGTTTCTTATTGGCATATTCTCTTAATTTCTGTCTATCTGTGAATATTTTGAACTCTCCATCCTTTTTGAATGCCAGTTTTGTTGGATAGAGAATTCATTGCTGCATGTTTTTTTCTTTTAGTACTTTGACTATGTCATATCACTGTCTTCTTGCCTCCATGGTTTCAGAGGAGAAATCAGTACTTAATCTTATTGTGCTTCCCTTGTATGTGATGGTTCTCTTTTCTCTTCCTACCTTGAGTATTTTCTCTTTGTCTCGTACATTGTACATTTTGACAAGTATATGTCTTGGAGTTGCCCTGTTGGGATTTATACTGTTTGGGGTGCGCTGTGCTTCCTGGATCTGCACATCTATCTCTCTGAATAGGGTTGGGAAGTTTTCAGCCATTATTTCCTTCAAGCCTCCTTCTGTTCCTTTTCCCTTCTCTTCTCCTTCTTGGATTCCCATAATTGTATGTTTTTGCATTTTTTTTTTTTTTTGGTTAAATCCCCAAGTCCCTGTTGGATTTTTTCTATATTTTTGTCTATGTGTTCTACTATCTATTTGATTTCAGATGTATTGTCTTCCACATCACTAACTCTTTCTTTTGCCCACTCAAATCTGCTGTTATGTGAATCCAACGTCTTTTTGATTTATTGGATTGTGCCATGGATCACCATACTATCTGTTATCTTTATATATATGTTTACAATTTCTTCAGTATGTTCTCCCAGTGTCTTCTTAATATCCTTAATCTCTTCCTTCACTTCATTAAGTTGGTCCATGATATTTGTTAGGAAAGCTTTGATTAGTTGTTCAATGTTGTGCATTTCTTCCTGGTTTTTAGTTTGTTCATTCGATTGGTCCATGTTTTCCTGTTTCTCAGTGTGGTTTGTAATTTTTTGTTGCCCTCTAGTCATCATTTTATCTTGATGGATTTATTCAGTTGATTAGCTTCTCTCTCTGTTCTAGAGTCTTATTTAACTGGTGGTTCTGTGTGTGTGTTAAGTTTTCTCTCTGACACTTTTTCTTCTTATTTCATTTCCTTGCTTCTTTCTATGTTCCCTTGAAGGTAAAAGATTAGGGCCAGAGGAATCTAGAGATCCGAGAAAGGAAGAAGGATAATAGTAATATTGATAAAAGTTAGAACAGGGGCTGTATAAGACTTAGTGAAATGGATATTTAGCTCATGTAGGCAGTATAGAGTAATAAGAAAAAAAGTGGGGTACCTACAATGGATTGGGAAACCAAATAGAGGAATATATATATATAATGATTTAGAAGACTAGAATGATGAGGAGGGAGAGAAAGAGTAAGGAATGGGCTGAAAGGAAAAAGTTAATATTAATTAAAAAAAGAAGAAAACAGAATAGATAGAATAGAAAAGACACACTTAAGTTGTGAGCTAATGAAAAATATAGTATAAAAGAACCACAACAGAAAGCAGAAGACAGAAAGATGAAAGAAGGAAAAGAGATAGCTTGGGATACAAAATCAGTATAGACAGAGAATGGGAAATCACTGAAGTAGAAGCAAAGCAAAGAATAGACAAGCTTGCAGTGCCTCATTTTAAAAAGAAAATGAAAGAAAAAGAAGGGAGTGGAGGAAAGAGGAAAGAAAAGCGAGAGACAGCAAATAAACAGAGAAAACCAAACAACCACTCAAGCAAGCAAACAAATCTAAGGAAGAACAGTGTTCCTTCTTGGGCCCTTGTGAAACCTCTCAGCCTTCTTGTATTTATCAATCAATTGCTCTGCAATGTTCTATCTGCAGGTTTTAAAGCAGATTTTAGCTATAAAACTAAATTAAAAAAGAAAAATTCATTTTTCATTTTTTAAAGTGACTTCTAGTTCTTCTTTTTTTTTTTTTTTTGGCAAAATAAGGGACCCAAAACATGTCCTCTTCTAGACCACCTCTTTCACTGAGGGGACCCTAACTAAGCTCCTGGACACTAATCAAGCACTTCCCACCTCCTGGGCTCCCCAGGGGACCTCAAGCTCTTATGCTAGTCAGTGCAGAATGATAAAAATGGCTGACTCAGGAGCCAAACCTGAGTTATCACTGGGCTGTTGGATAAATCAGGCTTCCTCAGTAGATTCTCCTCTCCCCTCAGCCTGGCGCTGCTTCAAGCTGGCTTATCTGCTCCCCAAAGATATGAGGGGGTCCAGGCAGCCAAATCAACAGAAAAGAAACCCCTCTCCACCTTCTGTCAGAACCTGCCCACTCTCAGAGAATGCTCCCTCTTACTGGATTGCTGGTGGGGGATGGGGCATATCCTTGGGCAGCTAGGTAAGTCAACTTCCCCAGCAGATTTGGCCCTCCCCTCAACCTGGTCCTGCTTCAAGCCAGCTATTTTGTTCACCAAAGCTGCAAGGGGTTCCAGGCAGCAATATCCACAGAAAGGAAAGCCCTCTGGATCCTCCACCAGAATCCTCCCAATCTCGGAGAATGCTCCCTCTCACTGGGTTGCAGGCGGGAGTCGCTGCTCAAACCAGCCTTTTTCCTGAGAGTGGGGCTCAGCCGTCTGTGTTAACTTCCATGGGCAGGGTTAAAACTCACGAATCTCTACCAAGCAGTCCACGCAGTTGAACTGCCTCCAGATAGATGTCCCAAGCTTCTCTCTCCGTGCACCCACAGCACAGACCCCTGGGCAAGACCCTGTCCCCAATTAGTGGTCCTCAGATAGCTGGTCAGCGAGTGCCCTCCTAAACCGACACCATCTTCACAACCTTCTCCCCAGGTAATCTCAACTCTACCACAAAGTCTCCTCTTTGTAGACTCAGCCTTGTTGCAGCAGTGGGCATCACCTTCAGTAGTGTGAGCCCTCCAGTGCTCAAACATTTTCAATACAATCCACATCATAGTTTCAACTCTCCAGGAGGGCAAACAGGTGAAGAATTTGGACGGTGCCACTGTGGGAAATAGGCTTTAAAATGGACATTTTGTTTTGTAGGTTCCAGAAGTATCCATCACAATGACCTTCCATGAAGAGCTATTCTGTTTATCAGGTGCTTAAAAAGACAAATTTGCAGAATAATACATAAAACATAATGTTGTTGACTTCATATTTAAATACCTATAAAATATTATTTTATATTGTATAGGGGTACATTGATATATAATAAAATATAAAGAAACAATAAAGGTAGAGTGAAATTTATGATAGTATTCACCACTGGAAGTGTAGAACTTGAATGGGGAAGGTAAACACGGGGCTTTGACTTGTTGCTAATTCTGTGCTTTATTTCTTCAGCTGACTAGTAGGTAACTGAACGTTCATTTAATTGTGGTTTATAATGTTTTGAATACCAATAACTTAATAAGAACTTTAAAAAAAAATGATAACTAAGTCAAATCCTCAGATTTGCTAAAAAAATAAATTTATACATTTTAATAGCCATTTGTAATGAAAACTAAGTCAAATAGAATGAAAAGGAAGACTGGTAACTATTGCTATGTCTGCTAAAAAAAAAAAAAAAAAAAGCAGCTGAAATCGTAGGCATAAAACAGCACTTCCACCCTCTGCCTTCCCAGTTCCCTCCAGAGAAGGCAGCACTTCTCCAGCCTGCCCTCCTGCCTCCTGCTCCCTTCCCAGCAGCTTAGAGCAGGCAGAAACTGGTTGACTTTTCCTTGGAAAGCCACAGCTTAAAAGAATGCTATCACCCCAGTTTTCTTAGATGCCTTGGGGATTGCAGAGAGTCTGGCTACCACCCTGACGACGATATATGTGTAAATAAGGAAATACTCTAACACAATTACAATACAATCTTTCAAAATCAGTGTGGCAGACAGATTAAGGTAGCCCAATTTGTCACTTCTTGGTAATCATGTCCTTGTGTAATCCCATCCTTTTAACTGTGAGTTGGACATGTGACTTGCTTCTAACCAAAAGAACATGGCAAAGGTGGCATGATGTCACATCTTTGATTACATGATATATGATTGTGCTTGTTGGCTTTGGTGTAGCAAGCAACCATCTTGGGGAGGCATCTGGCAAGGGACCAAGCACAGTCTCCAATGAACAACCAGATTACTGAACAACAACCAGGAACTGAAGATGACCACCAGCCAGTGGCTAGAAAAAAAGAGTCCCTCAGTCCAACAGCACCCAAGGAAATGATTTCTGCCAAAAACCACGTGAGGTTGTGAAGTAGGGAAAGGCAGAAAAAGTGAGATAATTCAGCAATAGAGGAAAACCAATGGAAAATCACCATCAGATAATACCTAACTGCAGTGGAAAAATCAACCACCCAAGGCCTAGGGCCCAAAGCTCTAGGAAGATGGCAAAAGGCCCACCCATCACCTGGCCACCAAAAGCTTCACCAATCCCTTCCCTGGACAGTATGCACTCCAGCAGGAATACAGGGACAGTAAGAAGTTGTAATTTTCAGTCCCTCTTTTGCAGAAGGCAGAACGTTGGGATTTACAAGTGCTCATTTACATGGAGGGGGAAGAAGGGGGGAGCCCAGCCTTAATAAAGCAGCACCCCAGCCCCAGCAGATGTGAATCATGAAACTCATACAAGCACTCCCACACTCCCATCTTGAGTGTGTACTTTCACTTTACATTAAATTCTCCTGACTAGTCCCTGAATTCTTTCTTACAACTGTGTCAAGAACCCTCTTACCCTAGGTTGACATCTTTCACCAAGACCTCCAGGGCCTCTCCAACATCAGTTGGAGCAGTTCCTTTCCTGGTCAAGCCATGAAATAAGACTGCAACTTCAGTTGACCCCTTGATTACTGCTTGCAGATGAGGTCCTGAAGCAGAGGACCCAGTAAAGTCATGCCCAGACTTCTGATGTTCAGAAACTATAAGTTAATAAATGTGGGTCATTTTAAGCTGTTGTGTTTGTAGTAATTTTTTACATAGCAATAGATAACTAATATAATCAGAAATTGAATAAGCATATAATACTGCCATCTAGCAGGAAGACCCCATTAAATATTTTCCAAATACCCTAATTATGCCCATTTAACAAAGAATTGCTTTTAGTTGTCCTGAGTGTATTTTCTTCTTGAATTTTTGTCCATCCTTGACTTTCATGATCTTGATACTTTGAAAATTAAGGTTCAATTGTTTTGAGACTGTCTCTCATTTGGGTGAGTTTGGTGGACTGGATTCAGATTAAGCACTTTTGGTAGGAATAGCAAAGAAGTAATATGATATTCTTGTCATTGCCTCCCATTAGGTGAGACATTATTCAATTGGTGAATCATTGCAAACAGCCAAAATAGCAAAGATAATCTTAAATATGATAAAAAGACTTATAACATAAGATTTTAAGGATTCTTATATTGATTTGACAAGTAAAAGAGCTTAAAGAGAGGTAAATAAATGGGTAAGATCAGAGAGTCCAGAAACCCACACATACATGGTGATTTTATTTATGTCACAATTGACACTAGAAAAAAGCAACTATTGACTGCTCCTGAGGGCGGTTAATTTAGGGAATGAGAAGATGAATGTGGTACCTGGGAGAAAAACATGGCTATGAACCACGTGGCCATGGAACCCACCTGAGGGAAAGACACCTCCCCACCAAAAGGCTACTGGAAGAACCTCTCGAGAATCCTCTATTTAGAACAAGATTTCATCTGGGATCAAGGAAAAGCCCCAGATATTCTCAAGAGGCTTTGTCATTCCCCGCCTCCCAGGAGGAATTGACAGGTGGGGTAACCAATGAAAACAGCAAACAGCTGAGAACCACCCCCCCCCAAACATTAACAAGGGGAGGGATAATTAATGGTTTAAAAACAAGTGCACAGGCAAAATCTTCCCTTTTTCTGCCTGGACCAGCCGGTAAGTATACCTGAAAAACTAATCTGTTATTTTCTCCTCTTTTTGCATTTCCTTAATAAACTGCAGGCCTAACTAAACTGGCATGCTCTTAAATTCTTTTATGTAACATAGCTAAGAACCTAGAGGAATCCAGTTACACTCCCTCATCCCATATGTAAAAATGAAAAAAAGATGGTTGTTGCGTTAAATATAAAAGAAAAAAAAAATAAAGCATTTAAAAAAATAAGAGCTTTATTGAAATTTAAATTCATATGCCATAAAATTCACCCTTCTAAAATGTACAGTTTAGCAATTTTTAGTATAGTCACAGAGTTGTAAAACCATCAGCAGCAAGAAATAAACTTTTCAATAATCCATGGATTAAAAAAGAAATAATGATAGAAATAATTAGAGCTGAATTATAATAAACATCCAACCTGTGATTTACAGTTAATTAAGTTGTTTTGTACCCAAGGGTTAAGAATTAACAAATAATTATGATTATTAAATTATTATATAGATGTCTTTACATTATAAAATAGCAAAAGTTTAATAGCTGAAATTACTGAAGCTGGCTAGAGTAGTCCCACCCCTGTTTATGGTTATTCTAGACTTAACCTCACCCTTGTGCATGCTTACTGTTGTGATGGTAATTATGGATTGAACTTACCTTGGTGTATGCTTACTATTGTGATGGTAATTCTAGGTTGAGCTCACCTTTGTGTATGCTTACTATTGGGATGGTAAAAACTCCATGCATCTCTGTTCAATATCCACATGAAAGACCTTATAACTGACTTTGTTCTGTACACCATTATCTCAAATCCTTATGCCTGACCCTGGTTTGCTACCCATCCCCATCAGTCCTATTCAGCGCCTTGTTTTTTAATGACAGAACCTATGTTCAGCTCCACTCCAATTATTAATTGGCACACCAATGTTATGAAATATTAGAATTTCTGAAGATCAAGGAGGCAATTTTGGGCCAGAAGGCCACTGTGAACCATTGCTTGGGCAACCAATAAAACTCTTTATCTCTTTGAAACCCCAGTGTCTCAGGAATTAGCTTTAAAGATGCCTTGGGAGGAAAGAACTCACTTGGTATAAGCTTTGGGAAAATTTATGACATTTAAAGCACACATTTTAAATAGAAAAGGAATAAAAATTAATGAGGCAAACATCCATCTCAAAAACTTAGATAAGTGTGAGGCTATAAACCAGAGAAGTCAAAAATTAATCGAAAAGACAAAATGAAACAAAACAAAACAAAAAACAAACACAAAAACCCTGTAAGTGCTTCTTAAAGTCCACATGCATGTTCCTAAGCCTTATAGCTATCTGTACTAGAACCATTACTGCTACCTATGGAACAGAGTCAGGAGGAGGGGTGCTTGCTTCAATGGTTGAGAGTGGGTGATATCCAGGCAGGAGCAGAAGTTTGTTTTGGAACACATTAATCCTGGAAGAGATAACTTGAGTTAGGGGCCTACTAAGAGTGCAAGAACGATGATTATAAGGGAGCTTAGGAAGGTTATAAGCCAAGGGAAGTGAGAGAGGTACAAGAACAGTGAGAATGGAGTGCTGCTGGCAGAATTTTCTAGTATGGATGCCTGGTCAATAAAGTTTTTAATGTTTTCTTGGACTTTAGAAGATTGATTGACATAAAAGCAACATTCTTCACCCAGGTAGGTGTAAGCACCTCCTTGAATGGCAATGAGCATGCCTAGAGCCCTTTGGTTTTGAAGGATTACAGCTGTCAAAGCATTAAGCTGGATTTGAACAAGTTCTACACTATCTGCAGTGTTTTTATCCTAGTTAGTTCTTTGGAGAGGTTGTAATAGGTCTATTGAGTCTGGAGGAGACTGGTGATGTCTGTGGCTATTGTCCTTCCAATTCTGTGTGCATCAGAAGAAGTGGTATGTGTACTTGGATGGCCCATCATTGGTAGCAAAGACTTTTGTAGGGGACAATGAACCAAAGCACAGGGAGTGGAATTGACTCATTTCCAGGTTTGTATTTTAAGTTTGGAAATGAGTACACTAAGGTGTATTTCCCTGACCACCAGGATGGAAGACTGAGGCAAGGAGGATTTGAACAATGATTGTTGAATAGAAGTTTGAAAGATTGTCATGTTAGTAGCTAAACACTTATCCACCAAGGGGGAGAGAGTATAGCAGTTAAATAATAGAGGTTGGGGGAATGGATGTGGCTCAATCCATTGGGTGCCCGCCTACCACATGGGAGGTCCCAGGTTTGGTTTCCAGTGCCTCCTAAAGAAGACAAGTAAGACAGTGAGCTGAAGTAATGGGCTGGTGTGGCAGGCTGATGCAACAAGATAATGCAACAAGAGACAAGGAGGAAAATTTAATGAGAGACACAACAAAGCAGGGAGCAGAGGTTAGCTCAAGCAATTGGGCACCTCCTTTCCACATGGGAGACCCTGGGTTCAGTTCCCAGTAGCTCCAATGAGCTACTTTTTGCCCTGGGCCCCATCAGTTCCCCCTGGTCATTGCCACAAGGCCCTGTGGTCATGCTCCACCCCCTCTTTGGGGTTGAGTTTTGTGCAGTCCCGAGCCCAATGGCCTGTTTTCCTGCAACAGGACAGGGACTGAGGGGCTCCTTGCTGTGCTGTGATGATCTGGGGCAATCTTTATTCCAGTGACCTGGCTCTCCACAGTTGAAGCAGGATCTCATTGCTTTGTATCCTGAACCAGGGTTACCCTGAGGTGGTTGGCTGCCACCCATGGTGGCTGCTATAAGGTGTGACTTCTCCCTATCTCTCTTTACCTTTGACCCCTTGATGGCCTTGTTGCAGTTTTTGAAGATAGAAAAAGCTGATTCTAAAAGAGAATTCATTGGGCTTGGTGGCCCTAGTGCTAGCTTTTCGATCTTCTTTCTAATATTTGGAGCTGACTGACTGATAAAATAGTTCTTTAACATAATCTGCCCCTCTGGTGAGCCTGGATTAACCTGGGTATACTTTTTCATACCTTCCACTAGTCTATCTTGGAACAGGGCAGGGCTCTCCTTTGCCTTCTGGGGTCACTTTTCAACTTATTATAGTTAACAGGGTTGGTGACACATTTTTTCATTCCCTCTAATAAACATCCTATTTTATGGTCCCTTTTCCTTAGGTCTGCTTGACCCCTTTTCGTAGTCCCAGTAGGGTCAGTATCTGGGATTGCCATGGATCCTACCACATGTTGCTGTGGTTGTTGGGCTGCCATTTTATCAGCATGTCCCTGGCCTTCTTCCCAAATATGGTGTTTCTATTTGGTAGTGCAGCATGTGCCCAGGATAGTATGCACATCTCCCCAATGTTAGCTCAAAAGCCAGGGCTAGATGTTGGAATTCCTCAGTAAATTTATCTGGGTCCTCTGAAAATTGCCCTAACTGTTTTATTGTTGTTTTTACATTGAACAAAGTCTGTCATGAAGAAAGGGACATGGATTCTAATTGTTCCCACATCTCCATTTGCTACTTCCCTTATTGGGTAGAGGACATTTTCAAGGTGAAAACAGGTAGGGTGTAAAGAGGCTCCATTCCTGGTGACTCTTCCTGGACTAGCTCTGGGTGCATAAGGTGGTGCAGAGGCTGTAGGTGGAGGTGGGTCTAAGGGGGCTTTGGGTTTAGGAACTGGAGAATAAATCCCAGTAGGGAATCTGCTGGTATGCTAGAGGCTGCACCCATTGTTCTAGGAAAAAGTGAAGAAGAATTTGTTGACTGAGCTGGGTCCCAGACTCCTGCTTGACTAAACTTTTATCCTCCAAATCAAAGTTCCCAAGTTGCTCAGGTCTTGGGAGACGTTTGGGGCTACCACTCTGTTTCCTGGCATCCTGAGAATGCAGAGGCCATGCTGCTGGGTGTCCCTATGGCACCCTAGGTCTTGGGACACTTCCAGACCTGGGTTCCAGACCAAAGTTACCAAGCCCAATTTTTTCCCTAGAGAAGGGACTGGCTTGAAACCTAATATCTCTGGTGGCTTTGAGGGATTTAGGTTAGTGGCCTGGGAAAACCATTAATGAGTGTCCACAGGACCAAAGATTGAGAATCTGGCACCTGATTTAGAGTCCTAGTAAGGGATGGAATTCATCCAAACCAGATGCCCAGGAGCCAAGGAAAAAGACAAGGTGTCTGGACACCCGTGTTCCCTTCTGACAGGTGAGGTAATGGAAGAGGAGGGATTGTAAGGCTTCTAATCTACTAGGGAAGGGACTGGATAATTGGGCACAGCCATGGATAGGGGTCTCTTAAGGGGCTGGACTGGGGCTGGCTACAAACACTGCTTCTGCCAGCTGGGAGGCAAAAGCAGAACCAATGAACCTGAAAAAAATTCGGGATGGCTGAAGAAGGTACCATAGAAGATGATAGTCATTTTCTGAATGGAGGCATAAAGAGAAAACAGGGAAGTCCCTGAGGAGACAGAAAAAGGAGCAGGCAAGTGCTGTGTCCAGTTATTCGTGGTTAGGGAAGAGTTAATAAGAATTAGAAAGTGGTTTAGGATGAGACAGATCTCTTGGACTCCTGTGTTCCCACTGGACACCTACTCAACTTGGGGAATGCTACTAGTCAGGTTTCAAAGATGGTATATTATTCAGCTAAAGGAGTGCTGATGTAAAGTACCAGAAATCTGTTGTACCAGAAATCTGTTGGCATTTATAAAGGGTATTTATTTAGGGGTAGAAGCTTACAGTTACAAGGCCATAAAGTGTAAGTTACTTCCCTCACCAAAGTGTTTTGCCATGTGTTGAAGCAAGATGGCTGCTGGTCTCTGTGAGGGTTCAGTCTTCCTCTTCACCTTAAGCCTCTGTGGTCCCAGCTTCTTCCTTTCTCATCTGTAGGCTGGGATAAGTTTCATCTCTCCCCTGGGCTCATTTCTCTCTGGGCTCAGTTGCTCTGCTCTCTCCACAAGGCCAGCTATAAACTCTCAGGTGTATGGCTCATCTCTCTTCCCAGGGCCTCTGCCATGTCTCATGGAGCCTCTTCTCTTTCTTCACATATGTGATTCTCTGTGTTCTCCTTCTCTGTGTATTTACTTACTGGGGTTCCAGCACCTGAAACTGCCACTAACCCCTCTGCTGTGTGTTTTTTTCTGAGTCCCTAGGGGTAGGGACTTGATGTCCTGCTGACATGGCCCAATCAAAGCCCTGATCATAATTTAATCAAGTAAAAGTGAAACCTCTGAAGTTAGTACAATCTAATACACCCAGAGGAACAGACCAGTTTACAAACATTATCCAATATCTATCTTTGGAATTCATAAATATTACCAAACTGCTACAGACTGTGTCACCCATTGCCCAGCACCTCCTTGGATCTACACGATATGGGGTCTAGCCCCTATCCCCTCAGAAGAGGGAGCTGGAGAGCTTTAAACTGAGATCATGTCCTTTGGGAGCAGGGCCAGAGATTGGTTCAGAATAGCAGAGAAAGAGAAAGATATAGATAGAGATAGATGGAGAGAGAGAGAGAGAGAGAGAGAGAGAGAGAGAGAGAGAGAGAGAGAGAGAGAGAGAGAGAAGTTTGGTATTATTTTTGAATTCCAAAAATAGATATTGGATTATGTTTGTAAAGTGGTCTGTTGGTGGTTTCACTTTACTTGATTAAATTATCATTAGCACTTTAATTGGGCCATGTCAGTAGGATATTGCGTCCCTGCCCCCTTGGTGGGCGGGGACTCACAGAGAAAACAACAAGGCACAGGAGTTAGTTGGAGTTTTGAGCTGGAGCCCAGGAAGTAAACACACATGAGAGAGCAGATGAGCTGAGCCCAGAGAGAATTGGGCCCCTGGGAGTGAGACAAAGCCTAGACAGCCTGATAGTCTACAGTAGATCTTGTGAGAGAAAAGAGCAGCTGAACCCAGATAGAAAGGGGCATGGGAGAGAGACTTGACTTGTCATAGGCTACAGCTGATATTGGAAGAAGCTGGGACCATTGAGCCTTAAGGGAAAGCCTGCCTGAACCTTTGCAGATGTCAGTAGCCATATTGCTCCAACATGTGGCAACAGACTTTGGTGAGGGAAGTAACTTACGCTTTTTGGCCTGGTAACTGTAAGCTTCTACCTCCAATAAATGTCCTTTATAAAAGCCAACAGATTTCTGGTATTTTACATCAATACCCCTTTGGCTAACTAATACAGAAAGAGAGAGAGAGAAAGAGAGACAGAGGCAGGGACAGAGACAGAGACAGAGACATAGGCAGGCTTTGGTTAGAGGCCAAAAATTCATTGGCCTCATCGGGTGGAGGAGAGTTTTACCAGTGACTATGTCCTGGTTGGCTTGTCAAAAGATATGTTGCTGAAGCTGATTGCAGGTTCTTAGTTACATTGTAAGAAGGAATTCACAGATACACCACAGTTATAAGAAAGTTAGACACAACTCACCCTGGAGTATGCCCATCGTCCATGCCTCGATACGGACCATGTACTTTTCTTGTTTCCTTTTTTCTTAATAAAATTCCTTACTCCTTTACCTACTCTGTTACATGTCCTTAAATTATTTTATGTGACATAAACCAAGAATCTAGAAGGCCAGAATCCAGAGCCATCCAGTAACATTATTTGGTGAACTAGCCAGGAGATGAAAGGGTAAGTAATGGTCCCCAACAGCTGATGAGGACTGGTGAATTTAAAATTCAATTATAGCCTATCTGTGCCCTCTTTTGTTTTAGTAGCAAGGCCCTGAGATTACCTCTGGGGCCACTGAAGCTGTTTGCCTATAACCTGCAGGCCAGGCTCTGCTTTTAACTTGCCTCTTAATGTTGGGTTTAACTGTGGAACTCAGTCCCTGGGAATGGCTGTGAGATGAGCTCACTCATGATATTTCCTAAGACCTCAGCAAGTGTAGGCCAAAAGAAAGGTCCCTAGCCAGTCCCTTTCCTAGAGGGAAAGCCCAATCTGGAAGCCAAGGTCTGGGAACTGGACCCACATGTCTCCAAGACCTCTAAGGCTCTGGGAATACCCAGAGACATAAGGCTTCTGATCCCTGGAATGTGGGGACAGTGAGAAGAGTTCCTGACCTCCAGGATGCTGGCTCAGTGAGCAATCCATTCAACCAGGTCTAGTGGTGGGATGTTATCCAGACTGATGAATATGTTTATCCTCCTGTAGGATAATAGGTGGTTTCTAATTGGGAAAATCTGCCTATTTATGGTCTAAATGAAATAGGCTAATCTTTTCCTGCCACCATATGGCCAGAGTATGGCTGAGAGTGGGCTTTTTATGGTCCCTGAATTCCACTTAAACCTGTGTAAGAGAGAGGGAGAGGACAGACAGAACTGAGGGCCAGAGACCACGTGGTCATATCTCCTTAAAGGAATGAGGAAATGCACTACCAAACCAGTCAATTAAAAGCTCAGGGAAATTGGTCAGAGGCAGAACCTAAAAACCCAGCCTTATTTCAAAGAAAGCTGGTAGAGGCAATAAAAATACCCTCATGGTAGATCCTAACTCTAGAGAAGGAGAGATCTTCCTAGGAACTCTAGTCTTCCTCAGATATCTGTAGAAAGCTGCAGAAATTATCCCTGGGCCCCCAAATTTCCATTAAGACCCTTCTATAAACAGCCTTCTCAGTTTTCAAATGCAAAGATGGAGAAAGTAAGGAGGGGTGGGTGCAGGGTCTGGGACAGTCTCACCTTTTAACTTCCACTGTTAAAGGCACCAGTCACCTCAGGGTTACCCAAATCCAGGCTCCACATCAGTAGGAACCTGTCCCAAGCTGCCTCACCATGTGGTACCTCTGTGACCTTGCCCCAGAGGAGGACAGAAGGGGCCTGAAGCCACACGTGAGCCATCGACCAGAGTAGCCCTGGGTGACCCTTGACATGGCAGGTAAGACTGTTAATTTCTTAATTAACATGGGAGCCAATTACTCAGTCCTAGACTGCACTCTGGACCTCTCCTAACCTCGGCTGTACCTAATAAGGGGAGTGAATGGGGAATCACTATATAGGGCATTTACTAAACCTCTCCCCCATAGAAGAGGAAATCTCCTCATATGCCATCAATTAATATTAAAAGGTTCCTGGATAATTCTATCTCCCTGCCTATTCCCTTGTAACACTACAATCCTTCCAGTGAAAAAACCTTGCAGGGCTTTACCCCTTGCATGAGGTAACTAATGGGATACAGTCCCCAGAGCAGTCCCAATTCATGTCTCATTGGGGGAGGGCTTCTCTGATCCCCTTAGCTCTGTATTTAGCAGCTTCCCAGGGATTTTCCTGGGGGAACAAACCTAGAGGTCCTGCATGAGGTTTCTGGCATGGACAGACATGGGGAGCTTTGTGTTTAGATGATTCTAAAGGCAGGTCTTTCCCTAAGATAAGTATGTGTAAAATTCTCTCTTCTCTTCTAATCTGGGCTTGCTTTATCTTTGTCAGTCTGCTCATGACTAGAAACTCATAAATCAGGTTTGGGGTTGACCTGTTACAAATTGGATAACAGTAAAAGATAACCTAAAATTGAGTCTTTAAATGTCAATTATCTTGCAATTGAATTTGATGTCTAAAAGAAATCATATGGAATTTGTTCAACTGCTTGAAGAGCAGAAAAACGTAGCAATGTTGTTACTAATAAAATAGTTTTAGTTCCTTAGTTAATAAACAAAAGTATCCAATTTGTTTTTTTTTTTTTATTTATTTTTTTATTATGGGTAAAAATCAAAATTCTCACAATACATACAAACATTTGCAAAATGATATATAAATATATATGCATATATGTGTATTTGCTTACAAAAATGTTATTTATATATATATATACATATATTTTAAGAGGTGCTTAGATTACCTAAAATATTACACGGAACCCACTGGGATTCCCATGTTGCCCACCTCCCACACCTCCCACCACATCCCACACAAACATCTCCCACAGTGTGGCAACCAAAAGCTGGTTCTTCGAGAATATCAACAAAATTGACAAACCCTTAGCCAGACTAACAAAGAAAAAGAGAGAACAGATGCAAATACATAAAATAAGGAATGAGCAAGGTGATATCACTACTGAATCCGAGGCAATTTGTTTTTAAAGTGAAAACAATAGAAACTGTAATGAAGATTTAAGATCATTATATAGATGCCTTTATATTATAAAACAGCAGAAGGATAATATCTGAAATTACTATAACTGGGTGGATTACTTTGATGGTAATCTTAGATTAATTTACCTTTGTTTATGTTACTTCAGGTCTAGCCTCACCCCTTGCTTATGTTTGTGGTTATTTCAGGGTTGGCCTCTACCCTCTTTGTAACATGGCAACTTCTACCCCCTATGGCTCAGGGGAAGGAAAATTGGAAACACCCCTGTCTCCTGTCTTTCCAGTCGTGTCAATAGCCCTGCTTTTCTCTCATGACTCCAGGTGTAGACTAGATTGCTGCCTCCTGGAAGTCTTGACCCTTGGGTTTGGATGTCCACTCTTCTACTCCACCAGCTGCCAGATCTCCAAGAACTGGGGAGTGGGGGGTCCTCTCACCTCGAGAGTTGATATTCCTAAAAGCAGAAAGTCACGAGAAAAACCAGGTTTCCCTGAAGCTTCAGTGACCTCAGTGAGTATATACTAGAACTAGTCTTGCTCATCCAAGGTCTGTCAAAGTCAAAATGGGAAATAAGCAAAGCTCTGCAGTAAAGGAAAATATTGTAAATTTTATTTTAAAGCATCAGGAACAATTTGGTTATAAGCCAAAATTCGAAAGGAATGAAATTCTTGTGCAAAACTGCATGTTTACAGTGCAAATTAGAGTAATTAGAAATAGCCTCCAAGGAGATCTTTTGACTATAATGTCATTTTACAGTTAAATTTATTTTGTAAGAGAATGAAATTTATAAGTAGCTTTAGTGAGTTGTGTTTTTGTCTGCCTATTTTCTATATTTTCATACATTGGGGTGATAATATCAAATTAACAAATGAAAATTCTTAAAAGAGTGCTATTCAATTTGTTAAAAATTAAATATGCAATTATATATGTGCATTAATGTTCCTGGAATCCAAATTAGGCTAAGCAGGATGGAAAGATCATATAGAAATCTGAATATAGAAACTGTTAGGAAAGGGAAAAGGTTTTTCCTAAACTCTTTGACCTACCCAGTCCCCAGGCCATCTCTTTGCAAGAGCCATGAGGGAGGGGCTAGATGTGGCAGATTAAAACTCTGTCTTCTAGGTTGGTGAATTAGGAATCAATTTGCCCTGTAATTCACCAATTTAAACCTTTTAATAGCCTTAAAATTAGGGTGGTTAATAATCTTATTACTAAGTATCAGAAGTAAAGGATAAGTCTTTCTAAGCTATGGAAAGATCTTTTAAAACAAAGCAAACAATTAGAAGTAAAAAGTAAAGTACTGAAATAGTTAAGTTCATTTGATATGTTATACATTGCATTGGAAGGGTTGTCAAACTGCCTTGTGCATTCAAACCAGGCCCAAATACCCTGCATACTGCCTCTCCATTTGAGTTATTGGCTTAGTCAGTCACTGTGACACCTAAAACAATAAAAGTACCTACTACATCTCTGAACATGCTCCTGAAGTGGATGGAGATTATGTTGCAGTTTCAGACTCTTGCAGCAGCCAGCAATAGCTCGATATGACCAGATGTGCAGTGGTCATTGGCTCCATACTGGCTCAGTTTCATAGCGCTGAAGGGCAATATGCACCAGGCTGGTGAAAAACTGGAGCTTACCTTCCTAGCTTCTCTCTATGATCAACTGTACTGCAGCATGCTGGCTGTGTGAAGGACTTACCAAGGGGAGCAATAATTATCAGAGTAATGTGAATAGAACTTAAATCAACACAATTGGCATTATGGCCTGTTCTCATGGAGAGATAACATGCATGTTATTCCAAACCTGGAGCTTAAATCTATTAATTGCAGCTCAAAGACAAACTTATGCATTGATTGGTGCAGTGCTTAGTATTAAGTACTCTATCCATATGTCTTCTATTCTAGATCACATTCAGAGGAATATTGAACATGTGAAAAGTTCTGGTAAACAATTCATTTTCTAAGTAGTTAATGAATGTGCCTATATGATAAAGGAATGGCATTCTTAAGTACAGTATTTATTCTGCTTGCCATATGCTTGTCTTGTTGCCTATACTGTATTTGTGTGTTTATATCTAATGAAGTGCCTCTCCTCATACCTCTCCTAGCTGTCCTAGGCATAACCACCACCATAGGAACTGGGTTGGCAGTTTATACCAAACCCAGCTGGTCTACCACAATCTCTCCCTAGAGTTAAACAACAACATAAAAGAAGTCAAGGAAGAATGCTTTTTCCGATCAACTTTGGGAAGGTGCACCTCTGAAGGCATCTGGCCTTTCTCACTCTCATGGTCCAGTATGTCGTGGCTGGCCACCTTTTTGGGCCTGCCTACTACCATCTTCCTATTCTTTTAGTGGGACCATGTATCTTTTAAAATATCCTAATTAAACTTATTTCTTACAGAGTCAATGCTTTATTATTCATGTGGGGATTTCATCCATTTCCAACCAGGGTGCCAGACCCATCTTCCCTCAACCACAATAGAATAGGCAGAGAGTTTTACACCTTGTCAGGCAGAATGACCATCACCCTTCAGCGCCCCCTTAAGAATAAGGGTGTAAATCCTCTGAGAGGGGAATTAAGGCAGGTCAGTACACAGAAAGACTTGGTCACAGCTGAGGCCTGGCAGGCAACATGGCTGGCAGATGACATGACTGTGAACCCCTGTATAGAAACCTCCTGAGAGATCCTGTGAGACCCAGGAATGAGAATCTCATTTGGAATGAGAATGGCATTTTTGGTTAAAAGAAAGTACCAGATATCCTCAAAAAGCCTTACCACTGGCCCCCTGAGAAATGACAGGTGGGACAACCAATCAGAATAGCAAACAGACTTTAAAAAGCCCTGACCTGGGGTCTCAAGCTTGCAAGTTACCCTGCAGTAAGCCCATGGTCTATGTGTATTCTTCTCATTTTCTTGTTTCTAAACAAACTCTTTACTCCATTGCCTAAAAAAAAAGAAAGTTAGAAAAGTGTTTAATAAGGGGAAAGCGCACACTCAGATGTGAGTATGGGCATGCTCAAGGTAGAGACGTGCTTTCTGTCCTGTGGTTCCCAGTTTTATGGGCTATCATAGGGGGTTAGGGAGAGCACTGGTTGGTATATTTAAGACAAAGCAGGGGAAATTCATTGGGTGGTTTGATTTTGGGTGGTATGATTTCTTGGGTTGCTGTCCAGTGGTGATTGGCTTCTGGCTGCTGTCCATGAGCTCTGCTGGAGTTTGCTGCACAAGGTGATATGATAGTGGGTGGGAAGTGGTTGCCCTTCCTGCCCCAAACTGCCTTCTGAAAACCCAGCTGCTGGGTGAATGCTACCCCCAGATAACTTGCTCATGCAAGTCAGCAGACTGTTGCCTCAAGATTTCTTATTAGGTGGTGTTTGTGTAGCTCATTGGGTTTTCTGCCCCTCCTCCTTAGGTCCCTATTCTATCCTGCTTCAGATCAACAAAGCAAAAAGTAAATTCTTTAAAAAGAATAATAAATGGAAAAAATCTGTGATTAAGGGAAAGAATAAAGAAATGCAAATAACATATCACAATTATAAAAGGGAAAATAATTTCTCATGACATAGATGCAAAAAAGATGATGAAAATAGACTGTCAACAGATTTATGTCATTGCATTAGAAAATCTAAATTTTAATTTTTAGAGATATACAGTTTACCAAATCTCTCTTAAGGCCTGAATAGTCTTATAATCATTAAAATTTGTATAATATTGGGAAATATAATTAAAAACAAAATCTTCTTCTATCCCATAAAGCCTCTCTACAATCGTAGAAGAGAAAGAAAAATATTTTTATCATTGAATAATCATTAAACCAGAATGTGAAGCACTCCAGGCAATCTGCAATGTGATGGCAAAGATAGAGAACTCACTCTTTTTATGTGGTTAAGAGGATATGGCCCATTACACACAGTCACAAGACATTTCAGAAGTAACCTTACAATTTGGAGTCAGAGATCCTGGGAAGTTACGCATTAATTTCTTCCCAGGATTGGGGGATATCTTCCTTGATTACATTTCAAAGAAATTAATTTTTTTCTTTGAAAAGACAATTTGCAAGAGGCATATTCAACCTTTTGTATACATTTAAATTTACATACATTTTTAAAGGACAAAGAAAAAACTTTTACAATTACGTTTTCTAAACACAAAGAGCTATGAGAGGGAAGAGGAAGTCTTTTATTCCTTATGTTCAACAGGGAGAATTAAGCCCTTTGTTATAGTTATTGTTTTAAATTTGTATTTGCCCCTATAATCAACAGTTCAAAAAATGATGCCATAAATAGAAATCCATGCCCAGATTTTACTGTTGAATATTAACAATGTGAAAGTAAAAACTGCACCTGACAACATTACACATTTTTGGAGGCCCAAATTGAAGAGGGGTGGTTCTCAGCTGGGATTGTTGGTTCAGTGCAGCTGAATAGACATACACCAAACTAGGCTAGGAAGGAAAAGAGGCCTCCTCATTAAGGGTTTTTTAGTTTTGCTTTCTCAGTTAATCTTAAAATACACATGGTACCTGTGGTCAGGTAATCTTCTGATGATAAGGATGGGGGTATGGATGTGAAGGTTTAGTAATGAATGGATGTGAGTAAAGATAATGGAGTGAGGAAATACATAATTATATGTTTTTGGTGGTGATAAATCTGGTAAATGTTGAGTATGTATCTCTATATGTCTCCTGAAATGTGAGCAAGAGTTACACTGAATTTTTCTAACCTTATAAGGTACAGTACAATGCCTTAATATTTAAGCTATACTGGGTTTTCTAGTGCTACAATTCTTTTACTAAAGGAAAAAGACAAATGTTTATCTGACATGATGCAAAAAACTTGTTGCATAAAATTTATATGTATTTAAGAGAAAAGAAATCTTAGCAAAAGGAATACATAAGGACTTCCATTACATGGTAAAACATCACTACAAAAAACCATTTCAGTGCTCTTCCTCAAGCTCTCACTTGCACAGTAGTCACTCAAGGGTCTTATTACAATGCAGATTCTGACATAGTGGGTCTGGGATGGGGCTACCATTCTGCAACTCTCAGCTAATGCAATTCAACTGGTCTGTGGACCATATATATATATATATATATTTTTTTTTTTTTTTTTTTTTCAGATAAGCTGATTTACTGACCAAAGCGAAGCCCTATATTGGTATTTTTAAAATTTTGCTGATACTCAGTCTACATCCACACCAAATATACACTCCCATTCCTCCTGTTCCCATGCTAACTGCTAATCTACTTTTTGTCTCTACAGATTTTCTGTGTCTAGACATATCTTATGTGATATCCCACAATATTTTTCCTTATGTGCCTTTCTTATTTCACTGAGCATAATGTTTTCAATTTTCATCTACGCTGAAGACTGTCTCAGAACTTCATTTCTTCTTATGGCCAAATAATACTCCATTGTGTGTATGTACCACATTTTGTTTATCCACTGTTTGTTGATGGACACATGGGTTGCATCTACCTTTTGGCTATTGTAAATAAGGTTGATATAAACATTGGTGTACAAGTATCTGTTTGAGACCCTGTTTTCACTTTTTGGGGGCCTATACCTAGAAGAATTGCCAGGTCATATTATTGCCAGATTGGGTTTCCAGGTTCTTGGCTATGTCATCTTAGAAAGAATTCTAAGATGTGCCACAAATTAAGCAGGCCAGCAGAGAATTTATTATAAAGCTAAAGTAAAAGAAAAAGTACACATCTCAGGCATAGGTGCAGGCATACTCAAGGGGGAGAGACACGTGTTGGGGACTGGTGTTAAGCTTTATTAAGGAAGTTTTTCTTCCTCCTCCTTCCCCATATTAATGAAGGGTTCTAGCTGTTTGCTGTCCTGATTGGCTGCTTTTCTGTTTTTCCATTGGCTATAGTATAGGCCACTTAGGTTGCATCTGTTAGCTTTTAGGGAACCATTGGGGAAGCCTTTCTGTTTGGAGTTCTTCAGGGTTTTTTTCAGCCTCAGACTGTTGAATGGCACCCCATGGCCAGGATTTTTATGGGATTTTAGCTGTGGCACTTTATGGCCTTTGTTCTTAGGCTGCCTTTTCAGGAGTGGTTTCCTGAATGGTGTTTGCAGCTTTGCTTTCAATTGTCTGCCCTCCTCTGTTCCCTATGCTACCCTGCCTCAATATAGTAATTCTATATTTAACTTTTTAAGGAACTGCCATTTTGCTTTCCAAAGTGGCTGCACCATTTTATATTCCTACCATCAATGCACTAAAGCACTAATGTTCCAATTTCTCCTCATCCTATCCAACACATGTTATTTTTCATTTTTTTAAATAATAGTCATCCCGTGGGTGTGAAATGGTATCTCACTGTGGTTTTGATTTGTATTTCCCTAATGGCTTATGATGTCAAGCATCTTTTCATATGCTTAATGGCTATTTGCTTATCTTCTTTGGTGAAATGCCTATTCAAGTCCTTGGCCCATTTTTTAATTGGGTTGTTTGTATTTTTGCTGTTGATTCATAGGATTTCTTTATATATCCTGGATACTAATCTCTTATCTGATAAATGGTTTGCAAATACTTTCTCCCATTCTATAGGTTGCTTTTCACTTTTTTGATAATGTCCTTTAATATTACAAAGTTATCTTATCTTGGTGAAGTTGAAGTGTTTCTTTGTTGCTTAGTGTGGACCTCATTTTGAATAGAAGGACTTAGAGAAACATTATATCTAATGGTGAAATCTTTATAGCAATTCCCTTAATATCAGAAAAAAGTCAAATATGCTTCACTATTTCTACTCAATATTATCTTCAAAGTCTTAACTAGTTCAATTAGATGAATTAAGGACTTAAAATGTATAAGGATTGAGAGAAGCAATACACATTTAATTATTCACACATATTTAATTATTCACATATTTGTAGATACATTTTTAGAATTAATAGGGCTTTTGAAAAGTTGGCTAAAAATAAAATTAATACACAAAAAATCAAATTAATTTCTATACATCTGCAAAAATCCTCTAGAAAATATCATTTAAAATACCAGTCCATAAAAATACCTATGAGCAGGAGGCAGATGTGGCTCAAGTGGTTGGGCTCCCATATACCATATGGGAGGCCCTGGGTTCAGTTTCCAGGGCCTACTGGTGAGGGTAAACTGGCCCACACCCACAGAGAGCTGATGGCCTACACCTGCAAAGAGCTGACAGTCTGCACCTGTGCCCATGGAGAGCTGTTGGCCCATGCACATGCCTGTGGAGAGCTGATGGCCTGCCCATGGAAAGCTGATGGCCCATGCCTGTGGAGAGCTGGCACAGCAACATGTTACAACAAAGGGAGACAAGCAGACACAGAGGAAATGCACAGCAAATGGACAGAGAAAACAGACAGTGAGCACAAGCAGTGGGGGAAGGATAAATAACTAAATTAATTAATTAAAAAAATATCTTAAAAAATACCTGTGAGTAAATCTAACAGAAATTGTGTAAGACCATCACAAAAAAAAATTGTAAAACTTTATAAAAAGACATTAAAAATGACCCTGAAATACCTAGTGACTTGAAGATGCACATACCTACAATATAATAATTACCATTCTAGTTAAATATGCCATAGATGGAGGAGAAAGAAAACCCAGGAGAAATAAATAGCTAATGCAAAAACAACAGTGTTTCTGAAGAATGGCCAAATGACCATTTAGGAGAGAGAAGAGCTTTTTACATCAAGTACATCCAAGACTGAATTGTTTGTTACATTTAGCAATGTGGAGGTCACTTATGACCCTGATCAGAGCAGTTGACATGGAATGAAGGAGATAAAATCCTTATGGTATCAGTTTAAAGGAGAATGGGGAAAGGAAATATAGAAAGTATTTCCAGTAGTTTTGTAGTAAAGGGGAGCAAAAATGACATGGTAGGCTGACAGAAGGAAAGAGGGCAAGGAAAGGTTTTTTTTATTTTGCTTATTTTCTGTATTTGTGCAGTGAAGGGAATGATCCATTGGAGAGCCTTTAAGACCCAGCTGGGGTTCAGTTAAAGCATACTTGATTTCTCTTCTTGAGGTCTTCTTTAGAGTCACTTCTAATGCAAATATACCTTTCAGACAAGGTGCAATGCATAAGCAAAAAGCGACTGTGATAGTTTGACACTGTATGTATCCCAGAAGATCATCATGTTCTTAAAGCTGGTCCATTTCTGTGGGTGTGAACCTATTGTAAGGGGACCTTTTGATTAGGTTACCTCAGTTAAAGCCCTTTTGATTAGGTCACTTCACTAGGGTGTGACCCAGGGTGGGCCTTAATCCTCTGGAGTCCTTTATAAATGGGATGAATTGAGATGAAGAGAGAGGGGAAGCCACTGAAGCAGGAAGCTGAAGCAATGAGACCAGAGGAAAAGGGAGGGAACAGTAGATACTGCCATGTGACTTGCCATGTGATACAGGAGTCCAGGATCGCCCCTGGCAGCCATCTTTGGGGAGAAATCATCACCTGATGAAGCCTTGTTTGGATGTTCATAGCATCAGAACTGTAAGCTTGTAAGCAAATGAATCCCCATTGTAAAAGACAAACTGCTGGTATATTGCATTCCAGCAGCCTAGCAAAATGAAACAGGGACATAACATAGGAAATTAATTCACTACAAAATCAGTGGAAAGACTGGATGTATATATGCCGACTTGGCTTCCTCTGAGAACTGTCAAGACCACTCCTCCTGCTGTGAGGGGCAAGGCAACCTTCGGGACCACTGAACTCAGAAACACAGCTGTGGCAGCAGTCAGGATCAGTCCAGTGATTTAACCATTTCTCCCAACAGGATTCAAGGAATTCAAACTTTATCTGGAACACCTAAGAAAACTGACCAAAAGAGGCTATGCTCCTCAAAAAAGGAGGCATGGGATCCAGCAAACACATGATACTATAAAAGATACATTGGAAAGGATGCCACAGGTTGAAGCTATGACTCACCTGTGTGCAGAAAGGTGGATTTATGGAAGAAGTGTGTCTGCTTCTTGCAGGACACAAAAAGAGAAATAAGTTGTAAGCATACGCAGGTTGGACTTAGCAGGTATTATCTAAACAAAAATAAAAAGGGAATTAACAGTTTAAGTACACTGTTTGTAAATATATAGTTAAATACCAAAAGAAATAGCAAAACTATTTCTAAATGGTTATTTAATGAAAAAAGGAATCAGTGATGAGAAGGATGGAACAGGTGTCTGCTCCACACATCTGAGTGAAATTCTTATATTTTATATGTTCAATTATATATAATATTATATATAACCATGTAAAACATTTATAAAGTTTGTACAATTTTTAATTAAATTAAAATAAGGAAAAAGGGTCAAAACATGCCAATTCTGGTTTAATTTTACATATATTATTTTTGAATTCTTTTTCCCAAGCAATCTCAGAAACTAGCTGAAAGTAGAAGACTGTTATATGACAAATGTTGGGGGATCCTAATGTATAGGAAAATATTTTTACTCTTTTGTATACTTAGGCAAATAGAGTATTATATCCTCTTCCCTTGAAAATCATATTAATGGAATATGACTTTGCACGGGCTTGGCAGACCTCTCACATACATTTGAAAAATGTGTGTCGCTGAGCTTCAGCAGCCTATTGGAGTGATAAAGAGCGCCAGCTCCGGAGCCAAAACACTTGGCTTCAGATCCTGTCTCCACCACTAACGTTGTGATCTTGGATGCTTGGCTTAAGTCTTCTGTGCCCAAATTTCCTCATTTGTAGAAACTGGATGATAAGACCAGCCTACCTTATAGGTCTGTGCTAAGGACTATAAAGGGTCAGTGTATATAAAGGGTTTAAATTAGTGCCTTGTAAGTGTTTGTTATTATTACCAGGGAGGCACATGAGAACCAGGATAAAATCTGAAGCTGTATGGAGCCAAACAGAGTGAAGGCATGAGAAGCAAGGCAGAAGAATTTGACTCTTTAGTGTCAAAACACTGGTGAAGTTTGGAGTAGAAAGAAAGGATACACAAGCCCAAGATTTTCCTATCAAGTTCTTTGTCTCTTGCTAGACTCAAGTAGAGAAGATGTGCAATTTAAAATGTAGGCTCCAGCTCTAGCAGTGAGATTTGCAGGGATAAACTTAGAATTTAATTTAAAGGCCAAGCAGGAAGGCACAAATGATGTCTAAAAGTGTTCAAAGAATGCCATCTTAATAAGGAAAAATATGCGTTTCAGCTTCATGTGCTCCAATTTTTCTTTTTCATGGTTCCTAAACCTAAAATTCTAGGCGTGTGTGTGAATGTGGGGAGAGGGTCTCAGTAAAGTCCATCCCCATAATTTCTGATACAGCTCAAAGCACCATTTTCCATGTTAGTTTGTGGATAAACTCACTGTCATCTCTATGCATTCAACATCATGCTGAAGTCATTTCTATGAAGAGTTATGTCTTGTGAATATTACACTTTTCTAATCAAGACAGCTCCTTCAAGGGCATCAATTGGCCCTATGGGATTTTTCCTTCCAGTGGCCCCAGCCGAGGAAAGCAAGCCATATTCCTTGTTTCCATAAAAGCCCCATATATCCTGGCATAAAAGTCCCTTCCGCTGTCATTTGAATGCCCTAAAGTGTTCCCACATTCTGCTAAAAGCCAACCTTTTGGACAGACCCAGGCTTTCTCTGCCCTGACAGTGGAAATCACAGGTATTTTCAGACTCTGCTTTCCATAGTTAGATTTGGTGTGTTTGAAAAGATGGTATAAAAGGCAATTAAGTCAATGTTTTCAGGAAGCATGGCAACTAGAGAACCCCCACATTAATTTATCCACTATGAGTACATAGACCAGGAAGTGAAGAACAATGCAAACGTGGACAAACACAAGAAGGACAGTACTGAAAGAAGTGGATGGAGCCTTGCTTAAGAACCAGATAGAAACAAAGGATTGGATGTGACAAAAATTAGCAATAGTCTCTTAAGCCATCTGTTTTCTTCATGTCTGATTTCAAAGAAGAGAGAGTATTTTTATTCCACACCTCCTAAAAGCCACCTTTGATAAGGTATTCATTTTCATGTTTTCCACTAAGAATAAACTCAAAACATGAAGCTCCTAACTTTTCTCTACAGGAGTCCTTTTGTTCCTTATCCTTATCCCTTTCTACCTCTACAAGAATGCTGAAAGTGGGTCATGCAACCGGTAAAGAAATACAGCTGCCACTTTCCTTTTTTAAAATTTATTGATGTATATCATTCATACATGAGCATACATAAATAATAAGTGTATAGTAAAATTTGTGAACATACAAAACAAACATGCATAACATCATACAGGGCTCCCATATATTAACCCACCCCCAACAGTTTGCATTGCCATGAGACATCTGCTACAAATTATGAAAGAACAACTTCAAACTTCTACACTAATTATAGTCCATATCTTACATTTGGGCTGCCACTCTTTTTATGTAATATAGTAAGGAAAATTCAGGCACCTGTAAAGGAAGAAAACTGCTTGCATCAGAGGGAATAGCCAAACATTTGGGTTCAAATTTAGTGTGCTATATTACCTTTCATTCTAGGGAAATAAAAAAAAAAAAAAATCCCTCAGAAATTTTCAATCATTCCTCAAAAGGCAGTATCCACTAAAATAAAGGAAACTTCATCATTTACTAGTTGACAGAAGACATTTGTTTTAATAGCATAGTGCTGGATAATTATCCTGAATGGCTTTTGAACCACAGAAAATAATATAGAATATTGTAACAATCAGCTAATGATTCTCTACATTACAAATTATATTTAAGGGTGTGTATAGAAATCCTGTGCCTGCCTGAATTGCCTTGGGTCCGATTTAATGTCGCTAGTTCTCTAGCTGTAACACAACCAATTAGATACCCTTTACATCTGTTTCAAAGGCCAAGATTACAATATTTGGACAATCAAGAGTTTCCCCAAAAGAGGTGATTGCAGGTAGATATGGTGTAGTTGAGTTTGTCTTTTACCATATCCTATCAGAAAATATGAGAAGAATCGGCTGTGGCAGTAAGGAATCAGAAGTGGCATGGCAAAACAATTTAGGAATATTTAATTGGTGAGTTACTATGTCTTACAGAAATAACTATATAATAAAAAAAAGTATTTGTCATTCCTACAAGAGAATTATAATACACAAATAAAAAAGGCAATTGAGAACCAGACTATTCATGCATGCATATTTCACTTTCTTGCCTTTATTTTTTAGAAAAGAATAACTTCAAGGTGAACTTGCCATTGGATTTTATGAAATAGTCACATATCTTTGTCTTATTAAGTATTTTGAAATTCCATTCCAAACTGTAGAAAAACCGAAACATATGAAGTAATAATAAATTATGACCCAGAACATAAATGATGTCTCAGTTATTGTCCTAGATCGTATGAACTTATATGGAAACTATTTTAAAGTCCTGTGATAAACTCCTCAACCCCAAGTACCACAATCAGAGTTCTTCTCTTCTCTCCTCCATCCAAACAAATTCTTTTCCTCTCTTGCTCTGTCCTTCCATTTTTATTCCACTCTGTGGGTTTTTTTTTTTTTTTTGCCTTCCAAATTTAGTTAAATTCTTATTTCCCTTTGGAAGCATTCTATTACTGATTTTCCTATTGATTTCATGTTTCTGCTTATCAGAACTAAGATGTTCAGCTTTGCTCATAATGTGTATATTCCTAAATTGGTGTCTCGGTGTCTGTGTGTGTGCTTGTTTATACCTCCATTTGCTTGTTATATTTTTGTCTAGAAATAAGCTCTCATAGATAAACAAATTAGAATATTTTGTTCCTTCTATAGTTATATCCAAATGAAGTTGAATTTTTTTTACTCGGTATTGATAATTTTAAGGTATTACTGAATTGTTTTTCATTACATGCTAAACTCTCATCTATATGTGTGATTATCAGTACTGCAGTTTTTCCTTTCTCTGTAACCAAAAAAATAGCCTGAAAATATAGAAAAGGAAAGTAGATGTAGTGACAATTTTTTGTAAAAAATATTACTTTTCATGAAAATTGTCTCTTTTGGCTTGTTAGGAATATCTTTCATTTATCCAAATGCTAATTGAGAGATAAAAGAACTCAATCATTTGAAAGGTTATTGGTTGTATCTACAAATATCTGAATGAAACATACAAAGAAAACTATAAACTATAAAAATTTACTACCATCATAGCATACAAAAGCATATGTGGGAGGACATACATTTTTTTCCCCAATCTGTTGGCAAGGGTCTGAGTTTATGTGCTTCTTTCTTCAGGTGTCAGGAAATGAATGATGGAAAAAATGCAAGTTCTTATGGCTACTTTATTCTACTGGGTTTTTCTAATTGGCCTTATCTGGAAGTCACTCTCTTTGTAGTTATCTTGATATTATATGTGATGACTTTGATAGGCAACCTATTCATCATCATCTTGTCATACTTGGAAGTCCATCTCTACATGCCCATGTACTTCTTCCTCTCAAACCTCTCTTTTCTGGATCTATGCTACACCACCAGCTCCATCCCTCAGTTACTGGTCAACCTCAGGGGCCTGGGGAAGACCATCTCTTATGCAGGTTGCATGATTCAACTCTATGTTGCACTGGGTGCCACAAACTGTGTCCTACTGGTGGTAATGTCATATGACCAATATGTAGCTGTTTGCAGACCCTTGCATTACACTGTCCTTATGTACTCTCACTTCTGTCACCTGCTGGCCATGGCTTCTTGGGTAAGTGGCTTTATTGTTTCAGCACTTCATTCCTCTTTTACCTTCTGGGTACCCTTGTGTGGACATCACCGAGTGAACCATTTCTTCTGTGAAGTTCCAGCACTGCTGCAGCTGTCATGTGCTGATACCCATGCTAACAAGCTGACCCTCATGGTCATGAGCTCCTTTTTTGTGCTCATACCACTCCTTCTCATTCTCAGCTCCTATGGTGCCATCACCCGGGCTGTGCTGAGGATGAGGTCCACAGCTGGACTCCAGAAAGTCTTTGGGACATGTGGAGCCCATCTTATGGTTGTAGCTTTCTTTTTCATTCCAGTCATGGGCATATATCTCCAGCCACCATTAGAAAATTCTCAAGACCAAGGGAAGTTCATTGCCCTTTTTTACACTGTTGTCACACCTAGTCTGAACCCTCTAATCTATACCCTCAGAAACAAAGATGTAAGAGGGGCAGTAAAGAGACAAATCGGCTGGGAGGGGGGGCTTGTAAAGAGGAATCATTTGTCCTGCAATTTTGTTCAATGGGTCTTGTTCATATGGGAGGGTGGTTTCCCTGCATCTGTGATATTTAGTTTTGGTCTATAACCCACCAAAAATAGAAGTATTATTAGAATATCTAATATATGAAGCTCTGAAAATAACTTGATGCATCCAATGGATGTCTTAATAAATTACCTGAATAAACTACCAATAAAAGCCATTGACTGAGTCTTTGGGCTATTCATGTGCCAGCTGGGTCCAGAACCTCAGTGGAGTTGCAACACCTACTCTCCAGTTCACTGGACTTACCCAGGACAACTAACATCAGCTGTATGGGATCAAAGCATCCTCTCAATTAGAGGTGGAGTGATCACCATCCCAGAAACCTCAGGATTGGAGAATGAACTATGGACCAGAGTAGTCTTACTGGTATTCTACTATAGACATATTGTGATTCCAGCACTGGAAGAAATTACAACATTGATGTGGAGGCAGTGACCACTGGAGGATCTGGCACAGGGAGAGGGAAAAACAGTTGTAATATGGGGGCTTTTTGGTACTTGGGAATCATCCTGAATGACACTGCAATGACAGATATAGACCATTTTATATCATCATATAACATGCAGAACTATGTGGGAGAGAATGTAGACTACAATGTGAACTATGGTCCGTGCTCAGTGGCAAAGCCCCAGGATACGTTTATCAATTGCCATGAATGTGCCACACTAATGAAGGATGTTTATGTGGGAGGGTGTGGGAGGTGTGGGGAGTGGGGCATATGGGAATCCATATATTTTTTTGTGTAACATTTATGTAATCTAAATATCTTTTACAAAATAAAAAAAAAATTATTAAAAAAAGAAAAGAAAAAAGCCATTGAGTGGTTCATCATAGTTTATTTTGCTTTTAAACTTGCTCTAATATTTCCCATTAGTAAAGATGTTTTATAAAAATAAACTTGCATATGATATTTTTACAAAAAAAGAAATGTATTTTCTCATAAGGAATATATATGAATAAGTGTCTTGTTTCACAGGCCACTCCCACCATCACTATCTGAAACAAATCTAGTTTGTATTTTCCACTTTAAAGTGGGAGATATTTTCAGTTGAAAGCAATCAGCTAACATGCAGTCATAGGGACCAAAGAACCATTTATTTTAAAGTAATATCTTGGAAAGTCACAACTTTTGTCGCTGAAATCCAGATTTAGGTATAGTGTTGCATCTTTTTAAACAGCTATATGCAATTGATCCAAACCCTATAAATAAATGACAATGTGGTGGCTCCTATACATGTGGGTGTGAACCCATTGTATAGCAGGACCTTTTGATGGGGTTACTTCGTTTAGCTAAGGTGTATAGGGTCCAGCCCAAACAGGATGGGAGTTAATCCTTTTATTAGAGTCCTTTATAAATGGAGTGAATTCAGACACAAGAGACAGAATACTTCAGAAATTCAGAGACTGAAACCAATGAAAGAGAAGGAAGGGACCCGGAGATACTGCCATGAGCCTTGCCATGTGAGGAGCCAAGGATCACCAGCAGCCAGCCCTAGGATGCCAGACATTGGGAAGAAAGTATCACCTTGAGGATGCCTTGATTTGGGCTTTCTTTTAGCCTCAAATCTGTAAACCAGTAAAGTCCCATTATTTAAGGCAACCCGTTTCATGGTATTTGCTTGAGCATCCTAGAAAACTAAAATACAAAACTAAGACAAAAAATGGTCTCCAGAGTTTCCCCTAAGTTCCTGGGTGTAATACCATTACTTGGCCTGCCCTGCTGGGGTTCTTTGTCTCAGCTGATTTGTTCCCCTTTACTTAACCTTCTCTATCTTCCACAGACATGGGCACTGGTGTAGAGTGCAGTCTGATGCCCTTAAACCCAGCTCCCAAGAAGGACCCACATATGTAACAGAATTTTTGCTGAACAATTGGGGCCACAATTCATTGGAAACCTATCACATGTGACAAAAACTTGACAAAACGTGAAAACAGATTCCTCCTGCCACCAAAGAAATCTTGCATTTGGGAGACCTCATATATCATGTCAGCCTCTGACTATGTAATTGGCTTTTATATTTTTGTCAGGTTTATTGAGCTATAATACACATAGAATAAAATCTACCAATTTTAAGTGTATATTTCAATGAGTTGACAAACTTGTAACTGTGCAAACACGTAATCATGATATAAAACATTTTCATTAATTCCAAAAGTATTCTTTTCAGAACCTTTTATTATAGATATATATATATATATATATATATATATATATATATATATATATTCAGAACCTTGAAACTTTTATTACAGTTATTATATATATTTTTTCAGAACCTTTTATTATAATTATATATATATTTTCCAGAACATTTTATTAGTTTTTTTTCAGATGCTTTTATTACATGTATATATATTTCAGAACCTTTTATACAGTTATGTATATTTTTTCAGAACCTAGTTGTATATATATTTTTTCAGAATATTTTACTGCAGTTATATATATATTTTTCAGAACTTTTTTTACAGTTATATATATATTTAGAACCTTTTATTACAGTTATATTTTTTCAGAACGTTTTATTAGTTAAATATTTTTTCAGAACATTTTATTAGTTTTTTTCAGAACCTTTTATTACAGTTATATATATATCAGAACATTTTATTACAGTTATATATTTTTTTCAGAACCTTTTATTATAGTTATATATTTTTTCTGAATCTATTATTAGTTTTTTTCAGAACCTTTATTACAGCTATTATATACATATATTTTCAGAACCTTTTATTATAGTTTTTTTCAGAACATTTTGATATATCTTGTGTTTTTTGTCATCAGTTCTCTCTCTCCACCCACAGCTTCGGCAAATATTAATTCACTGTCATTATAGTTATGACTTTTCTAGAATTTCATATAAAGGCAGTCATATCGTGCGTAATGTTTGATTCTCACTTCTTTCATCTTGCATGTTTCTTTTTTGCAAATTTATCATGTCATTATATGTATCATAGAGCATTCTTTTTTACTGTTGATTAAAATCCCAATATATCAATGTATCACAATTTATGCATCTATCTGATGGTGGACTTTTAGGGATATTTCCATATTTTGGCTCTTATAAATATTGCTGCTATGAAAATCAGTATGCATGTATTTATGTGGGCAGAAATTTTCATTTAACTTGGGTAAATACCCAGAAATGCAACTGATGTATTGTAAGCTAAGTATGTTTACCTTTATAAGAAACTGCCAAAATGTTTCCAAAATGGCTGTACGTTTTGCATTCCAAACAGCAGTTTATGAGAGTTACAATTGCCTCACATTCTTCCAAAGACTTAGCATTGTCAATCTTTATACTATTAGCCATTTGAGTGGGTTTCTGGTTATATCTTATTGTGCTTTTATTTTACATGCCTTAAGACTGGTGATGTTAATCATCTTTTCATGTGTTTTTCATGTGCTTCACATATCATATTTTGTGAATTTACTGTTAAATATTTTGCCTACTTTTATTGGGTCATGTGCTTTCTCATAATTGAGTATTAGGTGTTATTTTATATATTCTGGACTCAAGTTCTTGGTCAGATAAAAGTTTTGTAATGGTTTTCTCTGCAACTGTAACATGCGTTTTGTTTTTTTTAACCATCTTACAATGAGCGAATTTTTAACTTTCATGAAATACAATGTATATTTCCACAAAAAAATACTTGCTAGGGGAAGCGGCTGTGGCTCAATCAGTAGGGCCCCAGGTTCGGTTCCCGGGGCCTCCTGGTGAAGGCAAGCCCTCCCACACGGCGTGGTTAGCTGACCCAGCGACCACAGCAGCAAGGGGGGGATAAATGAATAAATAAATAAAATCTTTAAAAAGAAAAAAATACTTGCTAGGATTTTCATTGGAATTGCATTGAATTTACAGACCACCTGGAAAAACTGACATCTTGGCAATACTGACTCTTTTGATTCAGGAACATGGTGCATATCTCCACCTATTCACATCTTAATTTATCTCAGATGTGTTGCATGGTGCATATCTGCATTTATTTACTTCTTGACTTATCTCAGAAGTGTTCCTTAAAAGGGGAGAAAACACAATATTCTCTATCTTTTCTTTTTGTAATTGGGGGAGATAAATATTTTTCATTTTTTCACCCATATATGACCCAAAAGATGTCTACCTAAAGACCATTGGCAATCTGACTTTTATCTCTGGATCAGAGATCCAAGTTCAATCCATTGAACAATTTAAATAAATAATTGATTCTTGCAAACCTGACCTTGTAGAATCAAATTCATATGCAAACTCAAGAGGCTTATTAGTGACCGGGCAATGCTTTAGAAGGCAGAGGATGGCATTATTTCTTTATACATCCTTCTAACTCCATCTATTCCTTTTACCATTATGGTTAACATTTATCCTGACAAGAGAAGAATGAACAGCTTCTATCAGCAACTCAGATGCATTGAGTCCGGTCCTATCCTAAACCCATATAAAAAAAATATGTCACCATGTTTCATATCGTTGGTATGTGTTCTCACCCCTGGAGCATGTCGTTTTTTTTTTTTTTTTTTAACAGTTTATGAAAGTGAAATTACTGGGAAAAAAGGAAACACACCTAGCAGTAAACACAAATTTCCAGAACTCAACTCAAGTGGAAATTCTATCTATGATGCTTTAATAGTTATCATCTCCTCTGTTTTGCATTACTCTCAATCAATTCTCAACCAAAACACTCCATCTACTGGAAGCCTACAGAGATCAATTAATGTCATTTGCCTGTTTTGATCTCTCAGAACTTGACTTGTTTCTTATGGTCTAGATAACATTACAATTAAGATGTTTTGCATTGGTTTTATATCTTTGAGGGTAAATATGGACTCTGAAAATTAGAAGTCAGAGTCTATATTTCTTTAAAAAGTACCCTGAAAGTTATGTACTCTCAGTTATTTCATCTCTCAAGAATGTTGGGGATGGGGGGTTGGGGGGAACCAAGATGGGTGTTTTAGAAATATCTTGCTGTAATTAAACATGTTATATCATCCATGGTTTCCCCCTGTGGTCAAAGTCAGTGTAAGAACAAAAGAGTTTTAGCTCTGGAGATCCCTTCTTATGGTCAAAAAACAACCTGAGAAAACTAGAAGCTCTAAGATCCTCCCACTGCCACCTCTAAACCCCTAAACAACATTGGTGAGCTGGCATTACACATGGATTTGGACCACAGGCAACTTCACAGAATTACTAACAATGAAGCCAACATTTCCTCCAGACAAGGATGGAGGCTAAGTTCACTGAAGCACCAGCCTCTTCTTAGCCCTGTAATTTTTCCCTCCATTACAGACAGATGTTCCCCAACTTTTTTCCACTTTATCTTACCTTAGTCCAGTGATTCTTCCTTATAACATGCTCAATTATCTCTTTCTATTGTGACTCAAGAGTGTAGATTTATGGGCACAAATATGTGGTCTAGGTAGCCATAGAAACTAGCTCTGGTTTTGAGCTCAGGTTTAGCAGTTTCTTCTTTTCTATTAACCTCAGGCTTACATCTCCTATATATATTTTTTAAATAAAATTTTGTTGGATTATATCGCTCATAAATGAACATACATAAACAATAAGTGTATAGTAAATGTTGTGAACTTACAAAACAAATATGTATAACATCATAATGTTCCCATACATCACCCCACCACCAACACCTGGCATTGTTGTGAAGCATTTGTTACAAACTATGAAAGAACATTGTCAAAATATTGCTACTAACTATAACTAAATCTTATATTTAGTGTATTTCCCCCCAACCCACCCAATTATTAACACTAACCTGCATTATACATTTGTTATAGTTCATGAGAGAATGTTCTCATATTTGTCTTGTTATCCACAGTCCATCTTCCACCACATGGTTCACTGTGTTATACAATCCCATGCTTTGTACAATCCATTCAAAGAGCACACAGAATCTGGCTCTCATTTTCATCAGAGTTGTACAGGCATCACCTCAGTCAATTTTAGAACATTTTCATTACTCCAAAAGGAAAAATCTTCCACCCTCTTATAAACCCCTATAGTTGTATCTCAGAATTGATATAATATATTCTTTGCCATTACTGCAAAAATATGACACTAGTACTGTTAACTATCATCTGTAATTTACATTAGTAGTAATTTCCCATGTACCATGATATTCTTAACACTTTGTAAAAGAATAAAATTCTTATAGTTATACTATTAACCACAATCTTCCTCCACCACTGAAATTACTATGTTACACATTCCCTAGATTATTTTCTAGTTTCCTTTCAATTGACATTTACATCCACAGACTACCTCTTTCAGCCTCAATCATATTTATAAATCAGCAGTGTTAGTTATACTCACTATAATGTGTTACCATCAACTTTCTGTATCTTTTTTAAAAAATGTGGGTTTGGAAATGTCACTGGCTATCATATATTATGACAACACCAAGTGATTTCAAACACAATAACTTTCAAATACAAATCCACTATATTCCAATTACAATTCAACAACAAAAAACTTATAGAAGAACTTCAAAAATAGTACGTGCCATAGACCCTCATGGGACTCCACAAATGTTACCCTTTTAATATGTGTACTTTGTTTTCTCTCTCTCTAATTATGTAGTATTGATAATATTATGTGATTTTAACTTTTTTAAATTACTGGAATGTGTAATACACATCCACCCATAAATATTAAGGGGCTATTTCCTAAAGAATGGATCTAACCCAAAGGGTCTAATCAAGGCTCACACATTGAATTTAGGTATCAAGTCTCTTAAACTCCTTCAATCTGGAAACATTCCTCAGCCTTTCTTTGTCTTTAATGAGCAGAACATTTTTGAAGATTACAGACCACTTATTTTGTATAATATCCTTCAATTTAGGTGTTTCTGAAATTTATGCATGATTAGATTAAAGTTATTAGTTTTTTGGCAGGAATACCTCCAGAATGGTAAAATAATAAATTTTTGATCTTTTAAGCCACAGAGTTTAAAATAATTTGCAACACCAACAATGGGATACTAATACAGTTGACATTCTACTGGAAGTAATAGATTTATTTCCTCTTGTATGTATGTGTGTATCTAAATATGTATGTATGTAGTATTTATTTATCATCTAATTGATGTCATTTATCTATATCTATCATCTATCTATCTGTCATCTATGCATTTTATTTTATTTTTTTCATTTTTTATTTATTTATTTATTTATTTTTTTATTATGGGTAAAAATCAAAATTCTCACAATACATACAAACATTTGCAAAATGATATATAAATATATATGCATATATGTGTATTTGCTTACAAAAATGTTATTTATATATATATATATATATATACATATATTTTAAGAGGTGCTTAGATTACCTAAAATATTATACGGAACCCACTGGGATTCCCATGTTGCCCACCTCCCACACCTCCCACCACATCCCACACAAACATCTCCCACAGTGTGGTCCACCAACCTCAATGAACTTACACATCCTGGAGCCTTGCCACCAACCATAGACCACAGTTCACACTGTAGACCACACTCTCTCCCACTCAGTTCTGAGTGGTGTGTGCTGATTTAAAATGGCCTACATCCATTGCCACAACAGTACTCAGGACAACCTCCAACTCCCAAAGAAGCCCCTGTATTTCAACTGCTCATCCCCTCCCTACCCAAAAACTGTCAAGTGGCCACTGGCTCCACCTCATTGTTATAATTTCTTGCATTGCAAGAGTTACCATATGTGAGCAAGAGAATACCATCAAGTCCACTCTAGTCCATAGTTCTTCCCCCAATCCAGAGGTGACTGGGATGGTGATGTCCACTCCAACTCCAAGTGAGAGAGGGCTTATATCCCATGGATATGGTGGGTGGGATGATCCTGCCTGCAGATGCAGGCCCTCTCCATTCCCTGGGATGGCCATTTCCCATCGTTGTCTCCTCACCAGGTGACTTGGATGAGTCCACTGAGCTGTAGGGTAGGAGTTGCAGCTCCACCTAGATTTCATGCACACCTGGCACATAGGTAGGTGGGAGGCTCCAGTCTCTGGAAGTATACCTAAGAAACTCCAGCATCACATGTAGGTTTGAATAGAAGGGACTGGTGAACCATGTGCAGGGAGGACTTATTTGAGTCTAATTCTGTCACTCTCGGGAGCACAGATTCCAAAATAGAACCCACTGATAAGGCATCAGTCTCTGGGGCTATCCCCCCTTATATAAGACCAGGATGTCTCTGGAGCTCTCAGGAACCCCACTGAGTGGGGTGATAGGCACTTAGATGTTCTATGAGCTCCTACTGAGGTGTGCGTAAGAGTTACCTCTGGGATGACCTCCTGACTCTCTTTGAAGTCTCTTAGCCACTTGAACTCATTTGTCTTTACCGTTTCCCCCTTTTATTCAAGGTCTTTTTCCAGTTGTGTTGCCAGTTGGCACTTGGGAAAAGTTTTCGATTAGCAATAATCGTGCTATCTCTAACAACACTTTAGAAAGTGTGTAGTAGCAGAAGGATCTGTCAATCTTGGGGGACAGATGTGGCTCAAATGGTTGGGTGTCCATCTCCCATATGGAGAGACCCAGGTTCGATCCCTGGTACCTCCCGGTAAAAAAAAAAAAAAAAAGAATCTGACAATCTTGCCAACACACACATTCACATGGACATGGATAGTCATCCGCACACAGCGTAGATGGAATTCCTTCAGAGGCACCATGAACTCTCTCCTGGGGTGTCTGCCCAGGAGCAGAAGCATGTGTTAGAAATAGCATTGAGATAGGGAAAGTGACTACCTGTTGGCCTTAACAGAGGAGAACCTGGGGGGAAAGTGACCACCTGCTGGCCTTAACAGAGGAGAACCTGAGGGTGATGGAGACTTGTGTCAGAACAGAAGGACACTTCTGTTTCCCCATTAGGCAAAATAGCTTCCATTACTTGTTAGATCAATCGGTGCAATGAGCTATATTGAATTCTTAATTATGCTAAGAAAAGATCAATTCTCTATCCCAACTTTATGGATAACAACAGTAGAAGAGAGAGATTGAGTGTGAGTTCACAGTTAATGCAAAACCAAAGGGATAGGAAGAAAAACATGTCTTTTATAACAATATGGCCATTTTGGAGTAGGATCATTAAAAAATCAGGCAGATTATTATCCATAGTGACTCAGCTAAGTCACTGGAATCAAAATATTTTTTTAGGAAAAGAATTTGCCAAAAAGCATCATTAGCACTTTCTGTTTTCAGATCCCTTTACCAGATATTATATTAAACAAGGAATAATTCAATAACAACTACATGTTAAATGCTCAGTTATATGTATAGAAATATCTCATATCTTCCAGGGCGTTTCTTAGGCAATACTTAGTCAACCCTTTTTCATAAATATTTTTAAGTGAATGAGTCACATTTTTTTCCTACAGTCATAAAATCTGTTTCAAATGAGATGTTTGTAAAAATACAGTAAACTGTTAATAATTAATGACCTTTTTATGATATGTCTCTCAAATAGAAAAGGAAAGTACCTGGCCACTCCATGTCAATGACTAAGTTTAAAATATAATCTTTATTGCAATATTATATAATATCCACACCAAGAATTGTTCTAGTGCAAATGGAATATATTAGATAGGAAAACATTAACAGAATTAACATATTCTATAACTTACAAATCAGTAACACACAATAACTATATACCAACACTTTTAGATGTACTTAGATGAGCAGTCAAATTAATTACTAATAGCCCTGTTAATGTGTCCTTTTGGGTTGTTCTTTATTTTGAATTGCCTAGTAAACTCAGATTCATTTGTTAGTTTGTGTTACTATCTATTACCACAATAGTTTCTTATGGAATCTCGAGAGAGATAATGAAGGATTTGCTGTGGTTAATAATTTCCAACTTAAAATAATGAATTCCCTGAGGATAGAAGGAGCTAAGGGCCCAAGGGTGTAGTTAACTCTACTGTTTGCACAATGGAGAGAGTTATCAAGATAAGAGTAAGAAAATAAATTTTAGAAGCAAAATTTCAAGTTTTTTCCCTGTCAAAACATTTCAAACACATCTCTTGTCCACTTGATCCTTCATTCTACCTCACTACCCAATTCAAACAATGTATTACATGAACATAGAAAACCTCAAATCTGATTTACAGGTGTTTTTCACACTTACTCTAATTTCAGTGTGGAGAGCTCTTATGGGGGAAGAGAACTACAAAATCTAAGAGAAATGTCTGCACAAACTACTGTTGTCCAAATCCCAGAATTAGTGTAAAAATAAAATAGACATCCTATAACATACTGATGTATTATCTGTATAAACCTTTAAACCTAAAATATTATCATATGGACTATATGGTACATAATTGGATTTGTTTAATGTTTCCAAAAATGAGATATTATAAATTCATTTTTATTCATACTTTTAGTCAAGTCCTCTTGATCAAACTTTATCCTCTCTTATTACAATTGAAGTACACTTCTTCTTACAGGCAATATATAAGGGCTTTTATTACATTTGGAATTTGACTCCAAGTTTCCTAAAGGTCTTTTATATTTAGGCTCTAAATCTACTTTTCTGAATATTAATCTCCTTGATAAAATCAACACTTCTTTCCCGGTGTTATAGATTTAAATTTTTTTTCTTACAATTCTCTTTGGTTCATCTCTTTATTAGAGGATTCACATTCAATAAATTTCCAAGTCAACCTCCTACACCAATGCCTTTTATATTTATACCAGGCTTTTCCTAGTCTAGGACCTTATTTCCTGTTGCACAGATTGTTGCAGTGACCTTAAATAAACAATTCCAAGTGTTTTCCTACTCCAAAACATTTTTCATTTTGCCGATGTAGTCTCATTAAAGTTGAGGCCTTGTATGCTTTCAGGGCATAAACTCCTATGCCTCAACAATGATAGAAATACACATTTTAAAATATCCTAGTTCTGGTTCAACATGTACTTTCTTTTCAATCTTAGATACTGTACCCATATAATATTCAGCTTGAACAAACTGAATTATGCCATCACTTTGGATGCATAATCTTAAATTTACATCATCTTTGCAAATAGCTGGTTATTAGAGAATGTTTTAGTTTTCCTGGCTGCTCACGCTAATACCATGCAAAGTTATGGCTTCTACAATGGGAATTTAATGTCTCATGGTTTTGAGGCTTGGAAAAAAGTCCAAATCAAGGCAATCCTTTCTCCCCAAAGACTGTGATGTTCTGGGACTCACTGTTGACCATATTTGATCCTTAGCTGGTCACAAGTCAAGGCACATGGTCGCTCCTTCTTTTTCTGGGTTCCACTGATGTTTAGCTTCTGGCTGTTCCCTCTGTGGCTTTCTCTGTCTGAATTTCATTCTCTTATAAAGGATTCCAGTAATAGGATTAAGACCCATGATGATTGAGGTGGGCCACACTTTAACTGAAGTAACGTCATTAAAAAGTCTTACCTACAATGAGTTCACACCCATGGGAATGGATTAAGTTTAAGAACATGTGTTTTGGGGGTATATACAACACCAAACCTTTACAGGAAAACAAAAACTGCATGGATTTTTGCTAATTGAAATAATTTCAAATTCTGGTTCTGACATAAGTTAAGGCAAGCTTAAGAACTATGAGGCACTGTTTTATATCTATCAATTATTTAATACCTAAATTGAAAGATTTTTGAATCATTAAATTAGAGCCCATAGAATAAGTGTCTAACACATTCACTAACACATGACAGTGTTCCAATATTTGTGAGTCATTCTGCTCACACCTCCCTTTGTATATGGGTCTCCTTCTGCCATTGATATACTTCTATTTAAATAGTCAAGCCTGATTTTTATAATCTCTCCTGGAAAAATAACCTTAATTCCTCCCTTTTTGGATTTCATTAGTCACCATCCTCTCTTCCAGAAGCATATTCTGAAAGTACCATTTTAGTCCTTGTTGCATTCTACATTATATTATAATTTATTTCAAGGAAGAGATAGAAAGGTAGAAATTAGAGGAGGCACTCTTGAAAGCAAAAGTAAAACAAATACACAAAGGAGAAAAATGCAGGAGAATTCAGAAAGTGGAAAGTATTATAGTGTATATTGTAGCTGTCGTAGAAGTTGATGGCAGCGGTAGGCGGAGCGTACAATGCAATGGTTGAGGAGGAAGACAGATTAATGGCAAGTAGATTTAGAGACCCTTTAAGTGCAATGAATTTCTTACTTTCTTTTGTGTGAAATAAAATGAAACATCAATGGTTATTTAGATCACTTCTCAAGCTCTCTACACAAGCTAATTAAAACTCAATATATCAAGATACTGAGACATTGAAATCAACAGTTAAATTAACACATCAAGAAAAAGTTAAAAAATATTTGTGTGTGGTACCAATCTTATTGAACATAGGGATTTTTAGACCCTAGTCTTATATGGAATAAAATCTAAAATGCTTAACTAAAATTCTCTCTTTACATTTATGTTTCATTTTTGCTGAGGTATATTATACACTCACGTAAAAATCTGAGCTTTTTCATACCAATGTGAGAACAGAGTAAAATGTCTAATCTCCTAAATAGACATGGACAGTAGTTATCCATATTACTTTCTAATACCTTTTCTTAAAACAAAATCTGACATGGATTTCTCTACCACAGTATATGTAACTCTTCTCCACCCTACCCTCACTCCCCTTTGACCTCTAGGGCTTCTCCAAGGCACTGGAATTCTGAGAATCATGACCTGAAAAACATAGGATTTATGTAACAAAGGCATCTTCAGAACTGAATCCTGAATTCCACTTACTTTAATGATCATCTCCATTTCTGCAGTGTTCACCTCTTGGCCTGCAATTGTTATGCTACATATATCTGAGAATGTGTCTAGTGTGGAGAAAATCATTGAGAAACCATCTTTATTTCTACCTTAAAGACTTTCTCTAAAGCATGTGTGCATTTTTTCAGTGTCTTTACAACTAAGGATTAAAAAGCCTTCTTTTCCATCGGTTCTTCAGCAAAGGCCCATTGCTTGGAAAACATGAAATGTTTTTGATCACTTGTCTTGAAAAGGCAATAACAGGATTGCTCATAATTTACATCAAGTGTGGAGCATACTTTCACCTTCAAATATAATATCTGCTTTTGTTTCATCAAAGCTTCCCAAACATTAATCAAAAGTATCCTTCATATAGGAATATACTGAAAATAGGCAAGAATTGTGTAAGCAAAGCCTGAAGCCATGAAGTACAAGTAAAACATTTTTTTTTAGTTTCCTTCATCACTACTCTCAGTTTCTTTATCTTGAGAATTTTTTTATACTTCCTTTAGAAAGTCCTGATTTTTCAGAGTTGGAATGGCACTAACTTCTGAAATGATGAAACTTCACAGTTTGCAGCTAGTAATATTAATTTAGCTCAGGACACAAGGATGTATTAAGACAGCAGTTAGAACATGCTAGCCAGTCTTTACAAACAAGCATTTGACACAAATATTGCCATGTATGCCACCCCAAATTAAAAATTACTGTATTCTTTTGAATGGAAGAATACCTTAGAAAAATAACTTAAGCAATAATAAAGGAGACATGACATATTAAAAAGATTCACTATTGTTCTCCTCTTTGGAGTTAAAAATATTGAGCTGTATTCTTTAACATCCCAGTGATCTGAAAATGTAGAAAAAAAATTTCTATATGGTGTTGCATAACTTTGTTAATGTACTAAAACAACTTGATTATATATTTCATTATGGCATGTGAATGTATCCCAATAAAACTGTAGTTAAATAATACACAAAAAAAATCATTGTTCACTGAAAATAGCAGATAAGTTAATGGAAACTTGATCAAGACTTGTCACAGTAACTACGATTTATTGAATGCTAATTTACACATGTTACTTGCTAGCCTTCACAGAATTCTCTAAGGGAAAAATTCTCATTTCCACTTTAGCTTCCAAAGAAACTAAAAAATAATAAAAATGATCAATATATTATCTAACATCATAGAATTTTTATTTTCATGAGTTTGTGCAGAAAATTTCAAAACGTTTTCAGGAAATTGGTCAATTTTGAAAGCTACTTAGAATTCTTTCCAAACAAAATATATCAAAGCCCCATAAGAACTGGCTCATATCAGGTGATTGTCATTTTTCAGGGTGGTTCTGTATTGTAGCTGATTTTTGTTGCAGCAACATAAGAATTTTCTTCAAATAATTTGTTTAGAACTTGGTCATGCCAAAATAAATGCCATAAAATCAAAATGACATCATTTTTTCTTACAATTCTTCATTTCTTCAGGACAGAACATGGGGTTGAATTCTCACCACATTAATTCAATACCAGCTACTTTAAAGCCATTAAATGGTTCTCATAAATTTTATGTAACTTATGGCAAGAGTTTGAGTTTTGGATGTGGGTCCGAAGAACCAAGTCTTAAGACTTTCAACACTTGACACGGATTTTGAACACTATTTGAGTCTAAATTTTACATCGATAAAAAGGTTCTCAGATTGTTTGTCAAAGTAAATCCTGTTGCTTTCCATTCCAGAAATACATATGGCAACTGTAATGTGGCAGAAGCTTCAGAGATGGCATAGGTCAATCCACCCAGCCACGCAATGTATTTTAATAGGATGCAGAAGTACTGATTCATAATGAGGGTGTAATGGAGAGGCCGGCAGATGGCCACATAGTGATCCAAGGACATAATAGCCAAGAGGAGACATTCCATTCCTCTCCATCATGTGGAAGAAATAAAGCTGAACTGCACACGCCACATAGCTGATGGTCTTCTTAGAGCTTCCCAGGTTAAATAGCATCTGGGGGACAATGCTTGTAGTGTAATGTATGTCCAAAAAGGAGAGGTTGGTGAGGAAGAAATACATGGGGCTGTGGAGACGTGGCACTAATTTAGATACCAGCATGATGGAGATATTTCCTATCATGGCCATAGGGTATTTTATGAGAAGATTAACAAATAGAGGAAGCTCTAGCCAAGGGCAGTCAGCGAAGCCTGGTAGAATAAATTCTTGAGGGCGGCTTTCGTTAATTAGTCCCGTCATCTTACATCATTCACCATCCTAAATCACAGAGACGATAAAGGATATAAAAAGACTTATGAGAAAAGACATGACAGAATTATGCATTGATCATCCACCCATTGAAGGTGGAGGGTATAACTTGATGGGCAAATAAAGGATCTGGCACCAGACACTACTGATTAAAGACAAATCACCTCACTAGTAACCAAATCTTTCCGAAACTGAATTTCCATCTTTAAGTATAAAGATGATGGTAACTAACTCCTGGGTTGTGATGAAGATTAAATGAAAGGTAGATGGGAATGTGTTTTGTAAACTCCAAAGCAATGCTTTTGAAATTTTGGCTTGCTTAAAAATCAGCAGAGGAAACTGTTAAAATTTAGATTATCAATTCCTGTCTCCAGATACATACATAGTATGAGGTCCAAGAATCAGATGGCTTACTTATAGAAACAGTGTTGCAAATCATTACTGCAATGTCAAGAAGATTAAATGTATCATGCTTGAAACTGTAGAATGAGAAAGAAGCCTGGTGCTATAAAATTATTCAAGGTAGTCTTTTCTAGCCCCCACTAGTAAGTTGAGTAATTATATGCTCTCAGGGGCAGAAAAAGAGAAAGAAGGCTTTAATATTAACAAATATATCATAGTTTTGTGGAATTGAGCAAGAAACTTTGGTACTAATTTTAGATTCATTTTCTTCAAGTATAAATTGTGAGATTTGAACTAAATGACCTTGGTTTCCCATGCTCAATAATTTGATTTTGCATGTAATTTTTCAAATTTCAGGTATTTGATATTTCAAGTTACAGTAGAGCAAATATATCCATTTTATAGGAATTTTCCTTAATGGACTGGGCTTATTCTGTTTTATGCAAGATTTAAGACAATCATCAGTATTCTACTAATTGTTCATATTTACAAATATATTTGTAACTCCAGGAAACTGCTGTGAGGATGGTAGTCTGTATTTCAGTTCAGACTCAGAATCTTAGTTCAGTGAAGAGATTATTTTACATATTCAGAACATGTATTAACCAAAAAAGGCACATTGAGGTAATTAAATTAACTAGCCAAGTAAAGTATCATTTTAAGAAAGCTTAGTTAGGTAATGAGATTTTTTTTATAGTGTTCTATTCTTTCAGTGGTGGAGTGTGAAATGAAATCCACAATCTTCTGTAACATGGGGATATTCCGAGGGGAAATTATCGTAGCTCATCCCAGAGAGAAAACTGAGTTACTCTGCCAGTCCTTATTTCTTAAAGGTTAACAGGCAGCATTCATAGGTTCAAAGAACAGTTTTCACATTCTCTATTTCATTAAATCCTCAAAGCCACTCTGTGAGCAGTCACACAAAACTAATGAGAACTAAGATGCAAAGATTACACCTGACTCCTCACGTCTTGAACCAAAATTGTGCCTGACAGTCATGGGACAAGAGCAGTAATTGCAGCGCATCTTTAAGAGCCCTAGTGTGGCAAACATTGCAATAATGTTGCAACATGCAGTACTGATATTTGATACCCACACCCAAACCGCAGAAATTTTAATATCCCTATTTTAGGATATTGCTCATCATTGAATCCTACAGTCTGCTAGCACTAGGGAGGCCTAAAAATGAAAAAGTAATCGATGCCTCAGATAAAGTAATGAGGTAATGAGATTCTACATAATCAGAGTTTCGACCCTCCAGAGAGAGCAGCTGTACTCTTGAGGGGTTTCCTGAATGAATGCTGCCTCTGACATCCTGATTTGACTTTAAAATTGCTCAAGATAAATGAGCACACTGAATTTATAACAAGCCTTGGGCTAAGTGAAAACATCAGGTTGTAAAATGGCATATGAAATAAAACTATGGTATGAATTTGATTGTTAAAATAAACATTCTAAAAATACCAATGTACTCCCATTATTAATACAAAAAATCTATTGCCTATTAATTTGATATTTTTATCTTCATCTTTCATAATATTCAGTAATGGACTATTCTTCAATCTATTGCAAATTAATTTTAGATATGACCATTCAGGAATTCTTTTCTAATTAATTCTAATTCTAATGTCAGTATTCACTCGAATTTGCTTTAATCACTATTATTAAATTTGCATTAGTTTGGAGTTTGTACATATTATTCACCTTGTTATGTGTAGCTCTGTTTGAGAATGCTGATCATCCCAGAGCCTCTTGTATTACAATGAAATCTTTCCAGCAACGCGGAAATTCTCTGGTTATTTTCTTAGTAACACCACATCAGGGGAGCCTAACCAATGTGACTTACTCTTGTGCTATTTTTAAGCCCTAAGTTCCATCCTTAGGTTTTTTCTTAGTATTTCATTACTTTTAGCTCTTGGACTTTAGATTGACAGCCTCCTTCAGATCTACTGATTTTCCACCAGTATTTTGCTGTATAGGTATACATTGATCCACAATTACCTAACATCATTTTAATCAGGTGCTATGGCTCCAATCCTATTGATATCTTCTTTACTTCCCTGCTTACATTTTCATTCTAGTGTATTTTATTCATACATCTTTTTCATTATACACAGTATTTTAGTCACATTTACAATCCTTTATAGCTGTACATTTAGTAAAAGATCATATGAAGAAATAAAAGTTATGTTATCTGACACCAGAACATCTGGATGTAACACATAGACAAACCAGTCCATCAGATTAGGAGATAATAGTAGATAAAACCAAGGATACTTTCCTGATGTGTTATTTGTATTTTATTCTTGAGGCCTCTTGGGCATTGTTTTCAAACAGGTCATTTATTCTTCCAAGGCACATTAGTAGAAAAAGCTCCTTGGGACAGAGCTCTGTGAGGTAATGTTATTTATGTTCAATTAGTTATCTAGTGCACTGAGATTTATAGCAAGTCTCTTCTATTGTTTTGTTTTGAAATAAATTAGACGGTTTCCATATAGAACTTCACTCTGTTTGATAAAGGATACAATTAGAGCAGAACTAATTTGAATAAACCATTTGCAGGAACTTAAATGTGAGTACTTTGAATATCTTTCTTCATTTATTTTTAGAATTTCTAATATAAGATTCAATTATTTGCAGTCATCAATAAAGGGGCGAAGAGACAAACTGGAATGGGAAGGAAAAACATTTAATCAAAAAAGTTTGATCTCTACAAAGAGAAGGGTAAAAGGTAGAGATAAGAGATACAGAAAACTAAGTAACTGCATTTGCTTTGATAACCTAGGTACAACTATCAATAAATGGGAGAAAAATGGAGAGTGTACATGAGAAGAAAAATATTAAATAGGGTTAAAAGGAAGTCACTTTGAAATGGATACTGGGGAAATGGAGGGAAGAAAAGGCTGTTAAGTAATATCAACAGTGCTCATAGTAGACAATCAATACATAAGGTCTATAGAAGGTATTGATATAAAACTAACCACAAGAG
>JAKSZT010053830.1:56975-75416 GCA_026826555.1 Tolypeutes matacus | reverse complement strand
AGGAAGAAGATAAAGTATTGTTATGTTACTTGTACATTTTAAAAATGAAGAATGATAGGATTTGATATTTTTGTCTGACTGTGAGTGAGTCAGTCAATAAACATTTATTTATATTCTACTCTTTTGAATTCCTACAGTAAAATCTCTACATGGATACAGAGGAACTTAATGACATGGTCCCCACTTGGGCAAATTGCTGACAATTTGAGGATTAGGATTTTCAGTTGAAAAGATATCAAACCAAGAATAAATCATAGCAATGTGATAAATTATAAGAACATAAATGTTGTTAGGATAAATACCACCAATTTTGGGGGAAGGTAAATCAAGGGTAGTTTTAGAACAAGATATCTTCTAAGCCATATATGGAGCATGTGGAGTATAAAAATGGTCATGTTTGCTCTGTTCCCCAATGATACAATGAGATAAGAAGGCTTCTCATTGCCCCTTTCATGTTCTTGTTCCTCAAAGTATAGATAAAAGGGTTAAGCATAGGAGTCACCAAGCTGTACAACAGGGGCATGAGTTTGTGCTTTTCCTAGGAGTTAGCAGCAGAGGGTTGCACATGCATAATAATTACTGTTCTGGAGAAGAGAGATATGACGGTAACATGTGACCCACAGGCGTTAAAAGCCCTCTTCTTTCCCTCTGAGGACTAAATCCTCAGCATTGTAGCTACAATGAACCCATAGGAGACAAGGATAAGTGACAAGGGCACCAGCAAGTAAACAGCCCCCACAATGGAGAACAAAATTGCATTGAAGGTGGTGTCAGCACATGACTTCTTGGTTATCACTGGAACCTCACATAGGAAGTCATCTATCTTGTTGTTACCACAGAGTGGCAGCTGAACAGTGAGGGATGACTGGAGCAAGGAGTTAGCCAAACCACTAGCTGTAGTGACTAGAAGCTTACAGAGTCATTGATGCATGATGGCCAGGTACTTGAAGGGCTTCAAGGTTTGCAGATGACAATATAATGATCCAAAGACATCACTGCTAAGAGGATGCATTCCGTGGCCCCCAGAATATGAAACACATAAATCTGGACCACACAGCCCCCATAGCTAATAGACTTATCACGGCCCCAGAGGTTCAGCAGCAGCTGAGTTTCAGTGGGGGTAGTAAAACACAGGTCCAGGAAGGAGAGTTTGGAAAGGAAGAAGTACATAGGGCTGTCAAGGTCAGGATCTACTTTGGATACCACAATGATTGAGATGTTGCCCAACAGTGTGAAGATGTAAGCAACAAGCACAATGATGAAGAGAGGCATTTCCAACCAGAGCTGGCCAGAGAAATCCAAGAGAATGAGGCTCTTTGGGGTGCTCATATTCCTTAGATTCATGACCATCATTTGTCTTGTTGGTAGATTCAGATAAAAGTGAAGCCTTGTATTTCAATATTTCATTTCTGTGATTGTTAATTTATCCAGTTAAATAAAGTAAAATGAGTTATGAGGAATTTTCTCTGTGATTTGACTTCAGTGAAGTGATTTGAGATTTGGAAGCATGAAAAATTGAGTCTAAGCACCACAAATAATTATTTTTGTGTGCCTGTAAAAGAAAGACTAACTCATCTCTGTAATTTAGCTAAGGGATGCAATATAGCAAATTTTGATAGAATAATCCTTAGGTAAAGGGAATCTCACAATTGGTCTCTTATTAGAGAAAATAAGCAAGTGCAGGAACGAATGATTTGAGCAAGTGTCCAGAATCACCCATGATGACTCACCATGTGTCCACAGCCTGCAGATCCTAACCCGGTCCTGGTTGTATTTCTGAGTAGATTCAGGGTAAATCCAGAATGGACCGAGCTCTGCATGGATCTGTCTGACTTATATAGAAACAGCAGCACATATTGCTATTCCCAAGGTCTACTCCCTCAACTCTAAAATGATTTTACCAACATAAAACTTTGTCATAAAAAGAAACATGGAGATGAAAGGAAATGTTCTATTGCAACATATTAATGCTTGGCAAACAAGATAAACAATAACTGAGTGCACTGCCTGGTGATATCAGGTTGTCAGAGGCATTGGTACTTACAAACACATTTTGGTTTATGTTAGTGTGTTTCATCTGTGAGTTGAAATCTGCCATACATTTCAACAGTTACATGGTATTCTATAGATTTATTATATTTATTTCCATTACAAGTGTGAGTATGTGTGCTTGTATGAGTTATGATATAAGATATATTTCTTACTATGGGTAATGGTAACATGTTTGAAGAACACTGGTATGTAGGGGGAAAAAAAACATGGAATCAAAAAATCTGGATCCAGTCCACTGCCAACAGTTAATATACATACCTTTTATGCATTGCTTAAATATTTGGAATCTCCCTTACCTCCCTTGCTATGTTGTGAAGATTAATTTGTCCAATATATGTGACCACATTTTTTAAGTGCAATACCTAATTTTGGTTATTTTCATGAAATACAGTGCTTTGTTTGATTGTGAGTTTGTATCTGTTAATTTTTCTCCAGGTTGTATATATATATTAACAGTGTCTATAACTTCCCATGAGAAGTCTCATAAGGATTGCATTTTGTTCCCTTTTATTTTGTTAAATTACTCAGATCACATGGCTTGAATCTGATGTTAATGATTTCAAGATTTTTAGGTCACTATACATATAGTTTCATTAATGGAAATGCCCACAATGCAAACTGTACTCCCAGATCATTTTTTCAAAGACATGTTTTGATGTTTTAAATTATAATGATATTGTATTAACATTGAAAGATTTCAATTTATTCATCTTTTCTTTTTTTTGCAATATTACATAAAAAGGTCACACATGCAACAAGATTAAATCAATCAAGCTAAACAGGTCAACCCTCCCTTCCCACATAACACCTACCTCCATCAAGTCAGGGATGCTATTCAACAGTGGTGTCCCCCCTTTCTAGCAAAAAAAAGATATAGAACTTTTCTTCCATCAGAATTCAAAGTTCAATGGAAATAAGGATTGAATATGCTCTTGTTTTTAGTGACTTTTGTCATGATATAAATTCTCAATTCTTATTTACTTGATTTGAAGGAACATAAGTATTTTTAGAAGTGGAAACATATTTTCCTCTAAAATAATACTTAAGACAAGGTTTTCACTCTTTATAAAAAGCTGTGTGACTTTGTCCTCCGTATAGATAATTGACCTCATTGGAAATTTCTTGGTAAGAGACACTGTAGAATTTCCCCACTGTGTATTCTACTTTCAGCTTTCTTCTCGCCTCAGAAAAATGAAATTATTAATTTGAGCATTTTCCACACCCTGTTGAATGATAGACTCAAGAATAAAGAGGCTTAGGAAACAATCTTCTTCAAAAATTTAATAGAAAATTTCTTTGGATGACCAGGGAAAGTTTAAGACAAACATTTTTGGTGTCAAGATCCAAATTTTCTTTTATTTATATTTTCCTCTTGACATTATTTTTTTGAGATACCTGCTATAATAAAGAAGGAGCAATCTTAGTTCTATGTAGAGATAGAAGAAGCAACCACCTTTCAATATATTTAAGGCTCTTGTCTTCGAATAATTCTTCCCCAATAGCCTAGCAGAGTGTAGACATTTTAATTGACTTAACATTGAAGTTCACATTTGATTTAAACAACAAAAACATTGTATTGAGGTGAAACTAATATATATTCATGCTCATTCATTCATCCATTCAATCAATTGATATTTATTGAGTACCTACAGTGTTAAGGAACAGTCCAAACACAACCTGCTGCTTTTCCCTCCACCCATAAATAAATACTGTGCTCTCAATTGTGTTAGCCTGGCTCCTAGGAAGGGATGATAAATATGGGCTGACTTTCTTCTCAGTAGTGTTGTGAGCTCACAAACACCCCCTGGTGGCCAGTAGCCTAGGCCTCTCAGTTCTGTTCAACACTCTGGACAGACCTGACCATCCTGCCTGGAGTGATTTTGAGGTTATGCCGGGCTCACCATTGTCTCAGAATAATTGCCTGGTTTTTGACACAGCCCCTCAACATAAGACCAATGCGGACGTGTTTTTCACTCAGGTCCTGAAAACTCACTGGGTGGCAATGAGGAGGCTGCTTCTGTTTAAAGACTGTGTGATACCTTTCAGGCTTGAGCATGGACAATTCAAAGTTTTACCTGATGGGCCTCCCAGGGAGAGCTGCCCTCCCCATGCAAACGTATGCACAGCCAGCACACTGTCCCCTCTGAAGGGGGTCACCGGCAAGGACCCAGGCCCTCCTGGCCAGTCATGCTCTCCCACATACCTGTGCATACCTAGGGCATAAAACACTTGTGCAGAAAACTCCTTATAGAGGCAGGACAGGGAGACCTTGAATCCTATGAGCTGCCCTCCTCAAATGTTAACTAAAGATTGAAAAAAAGTCTACAAAAGTGACATCTATCAGAGCTGCACTTGGACATGCAGCTCACTGTCTGAAACAGTGAAACACCAAGATTTTAGTGGCTTTGTTTCTTTGTCTTTTGGAGTCCCAGAAAGTCAGGGGGTGGACTGTAGTAGGGGCTGGTCTGAGAGCAGCTTCCTTTCCCTGTGACCCCCAATTTAACCCTATGCTGGAGTCTGTGTCAGCCTGGCTCCTAGGAAGACATGATAAATGTGGGCAACTCCTTCTCAAGAGTGCCTTGAGGTCAAGCTCATCCCCTTAGAGATGGTGGCATGCATGTATATTCTGTTCCCTTTGTCCTGAGCACTTGAGAAGATTCACTGCAGTCAGGCAGGCTATAGTGTGTATGCTGTACTGGTGTGGGGAGGGAACAGGTTCTTGCCAATACGATGCAAGCATGAGGGATACACAGAACATCTCCTTGTGTTAGCTGGGCATTTAGGTTCTCCAGGCCAGGGGGGAGATATGCCCTTGGCTGAAACTGACCTTATGTGAACAAAAATTGTCCCACTTAGTGCCTGACACCTATAAAGCACAGAGATGGCTGGGACCCTGGGTTTGCTGTTCCAGGTGGCAGGCATTGTTAAAGGCTTTACAACCCTCCCTGTGGTGAGGCCTTCCCCTGGAGGTGGAGCAGGTATCTCAGTTTCTGGCAGTTTGGCCCAGTGAACAGGATGTCGATCTACAATATATCAGTCACTCTTCTAAAGCTGCAAATAGCCAACAATGGCAGACAAAAACTTGCCCTAATGAAACATAGTCTAATAGAGAAAAATAGATCTCTGCTTGTTATCAGTGTCACAATAAATATCACCTCAGAATGATGGAGATATTAGTGAAATAATTTACTAATAATTTACTGTGGTGCAAGGTGCTGTATGCTGTATGGCAAAAAAAAGTACTGGAGGAATTGAAGGACAAAAAGATAAAAGACATATAGAAAACAAAGAGCAAAATGATAGAAGTAAATCTTGCATTAATTTTTAAAATCTATTTAAATGTAAATGGATTAAACTCACCAAAAAAATGTAAAGAATGAAAAAATGCATTAAAAAAAACCACAAACCAACAATCTGCTGCTTACAAGAGACTCATTTTAGACCAGAAGATACAAATAAGCTGAAAGTGAAAGGATGGAAAAAGATATTCTATGCAAATAGTCACCAAAAGAGAGCTGGGATGGCTATATGAATAAGAGATAAAGTAGATTTTATGTCAAAAATTGTTAACAAGAGACAAAGATAAACATATATTGATAAAGCATTAATTCATCAAAAAGATATAAAAATTATAAACAGATACACAAATCACAATAGAGCTCCAAATATATAAAGCCAATTTTGACAGGATTTAAAGGAGAAATAGACAATCCTACAACAATACTAGGAGATTTCAAAATAACATTTTCAATAATAGACAGAACATCTGAACAGAACATCAATAAAGAAATAGAGCTCTTGAAGTATACTATAAACCAACTAGACCTAACAGACACATACATAAAACGCCACTTAATAATAGCATAACACATAGTCTTCTCAAGTGCACATGGATTGTTACTCAAGATAGACCATATATTAAGACATAAAATATTATCAATAAATTTTAAAAGATTGAAATCATACAAAATCTTCTCTGACCACAATAAAATGAAGTTAGAAATCAATAACAGAAGGAAAACTGGAAAACTCACAAACATGTAGGAACTAAACAACTTACCCTTAAACAACCCATTGGTTCCAAGAAGGAATCCCTTTAGAAATTAGAGAATACTTTGAGACAAATGAAAATGAAAACACAAGATACCAACACTTGTGGGATGCAGCAAAAGCAGTGCTCAGAGGGAAATGTATAGCTGTAAATGTCTACATTAAAAAAGAAAGATCTCAAATAAAAACATAACTTTACATCTTAAAGAATTAGAAAAAAAGGACAAACTAAACCCACTGACAGTAGAAGGAAGTTGTCTTGATTCCCATAGCTTTGTTAAAACAAATGTACATCATTAGTACACGGTATCAATAGTGTGGGGATACATTAGGGGAAAATGCACCTAAAGCATACCTCTATGGGATATGGCTGTATTAGTGTTGTCATAGGCATGTTTCCTTGATAGATAGAGACCCACACAGTAACCAACAAAATATTAAACCCCCATACTGGGGAGTTCTGCTACTTTTGCAAATAAAATGGCAACAATTTCTGGAATATCTAAGCAGTGCCTAATAAAAGAAATCAGGCCAATATGCCAAGCCCTCAATCTTAATGCTTGCACATATGAACCTTATTCCTATAAAAATGAAACAGCCAAATTATAATTAATGCCTAGGAGTTATCTCCTGAAAACCTCCTTGTGACTCAAATGTGGCTTCTCTCTAAGTCAAACTCAACAAATAAACTTACAACCTTCCCCCTGATGTGGGACACAATTGCCAGGGATGGAACCTCCCTGGCACTGAGGGATTATTATCAAGCACCAATCAGTGATGTATTTGGAAAAAGACCTTGACCAAAAAGGTGAAATATTAAATACAAAAGAATTTTTATGGCTAAAAGATTTCAAAGTGAGTTGGGAGGTCATTCTGAATGATACACACTTATACAGGTATCAGTCAGATCCCACTAACTGAACAGTAAACAAAGCCTCAGACAAAAGTGCTCCTGAGGGCTCTTGGGATGCCCAAACACTGTAGGCAAGGCACACAGCCTCAGGAAATCAACACCCCCTCTGTCGGTCCTATTTTGGAATATACTATAATGTATTTCCCCAATATAACAGAAATAGAATCATTTATAAATTCTCTACTCATGATTCACATACCCCCTTTATTTGATCTAGTAATTATCACTATGCTTATTAAATATGTGTCCCAGAGATTTAAATCTGGCTGTTCACATGCCAATAAAGTGCTGAATCTCAACAGAGTTACAGCCAGCAACTACTTTCTAGTTCAATAGACACCCCCAGGACAACTAACAAAATGATGGTGATGGACATGTCCCATCCCAAAAAACAAAGAGTATCTACAATTGTAAGCTCAGTTCCTTCCATCTGCCCCATAATATCTAAGCCCCCTCTCAATCTGAAGCAGAGTGGACATCATCACAAATTCCTCAAGACTGAGGAATGAACAACCTTAGGGGGGAGTGTAACAACAGACCAAAGTAGATTTATTGTTATTGCAGTTATTATCTTGTGTTAATGGAAGAACTTGCAATGTTGATGTAAAGATTGTAAAGAGGAATGAAATACATGGAACAGGGGGAATGTATGTAAAGATAGTGGCTGCCAAGGGTTCAGAAAGGAGAGAGAGGGATGAATAGGTGGGACATAGAAAAGTGAAATTGTTCTGTATGATCCTGAAATGATGGACACATGACAGTATATACTTATCAAAGCCTATAAAACTGTACAGCACAAAGTGTAAACCATAATATAAATTACAGACTTTCATTAGTAATAATGCTTCAATATTGGTTCATCAATTGTAATAAATGTACCACAATCATAATAGGGGAAACTATGTGAATCCCCTATACTTTTATATGACCTCACTGATATGAATTAAACAAATTGAGCAGACTCAGAGGGCTATTGTCTGGAAGATAGGTTTACAGGAAATAGAAAGGAGAAGAAGGTTGTGAGCTAACACCCATATAAACGTAATCTATGATAAGGTGAAAGTGTGTAGTTGGGCATTGAAGGGATATGACACGAGGGTATTGATACTATTGGGTTGAGTGGTGCAGGTTTGACAGGTGGGTAGAGCAGGGAGGGTGGGCTGAATAGTCCATGGAACTGGGGGCAGAGTTGAGGGAGGGACCAGGTGAACACTGGAGATTGGCGGGTATGTGGTTGCAAGTACAAAATTGGGAATGCTCACATGGCAATATGACAAGGAATGGTTACTGATTTAGGGTGTTGGATGGGGGGCATTCGGGGCAAGGCATACCTGGGACAGGCTTCTAGGGAGTGTGTGAGCGATCATTTTGTCATAATGTGTTGAATCAGTGGGTGGAGACACACATAATGAGTGGGAAGGAGCTGGACTCCCATCCTGGGGAGGACCAATATGTTCTCAAACAGAGGGGCAGGAGTCTCTCCAGGGCATAGGCATTTCCTAATAGGGGAGGACAAACCAGTGTGTCAAGAACTCAGTGTTGTTGCAAGTAGCTAGGAATCTTGTCATTCAAGGAGTGAAGCTGGGTCATCAACATGGGCCCCAATGGAGGGGGAGGGAGGAATAAAATACATGGAACAAAGGAAATTTATTCTACATAAACTTGCAATGATGGAATAAAATAAAATAAAAGTGTATGGTCTAAAATGTAAACCATAATGTAAACCATTGCCTGTGGTTAGTAGCTATGTTTCATTATTTGCCTATCAGTTGTAACAAATGCACCATCCACCTATAAAAAGGTATTAATAATGAAAGGGGGAAAAAGGGAGGATGTTGGGTACATGGGAGTCCCCTGTCTTCTGCATGAGCTCTTTACTATGACCTAAAACTTCTTTGAAAACAAAATGAAAAAAAGTAAGACACTGGGGAATAAATGGAAAAAAATGTCACTGTACATACAGGAGGAAAGATATTGGAGTGATGAAAGATAAAATGTCAAAAAATTAAAAAAAAAAATTTCCATTTTTTAAAAAAATCCCAATTTTAAAATTTTAATTTTAGTTTTCTTTAAATTTTTATGTATTTTATTTCTTATATTTAAGCCTACCATTATTATTTCATTTTCCTATTAATTGTATTTGGCTATTTTATTGGCTTCTTTTTTGAAAAAGCTTTAGATCACAGAAGGGATACAACTGGGGCAGGGGAGGATCATTGGTGTGGGATATCAGTGATGGGGGATACATGGGAGGAAGTTCACCTGGGCACACATATAAGGTATATAAATGTGTTCAAATGTTCATGGGGCATGGTCACAGTGGGTGGAGATTCACACAATAACTGAGAGAATATTGAATTCCCATCTTGGAGAGTTCTTTCACATTCTCTAATATAGCAGCAGTTGTCCCCCAAGTGCAGGGGCAATGACTGGCAAAGGAGGATGGTCCATTGATAGGCCCATGATATTGACGACTATGCTTGTGAGACTTTACTCTTGAAATTGGAACTTAGCCTTGTGTTGTGGTGTATTTAAGAGTTGCCTCCTAAGAGCCTCCTTGTTGCTCAAATGTGGACTCTCTCTAAGCCAAACTCAGCATATAAATGCACTACCTTCTCCCCATTGTTGGACATGACTCCCAGGGATAAGCCTAGCTGGCATTGTGGGATTACTACAAAGCATCAACTAGCAAGGCAACTAGAAAAAACATCAAATAAAAAGGAGAAAAGGTAAGGACAAATGAGTTTATATGGCTAAGAGATTTCAAAGTAAGTCGGGAGGTCATCCCAAAAATAATGCTTATACACATCTCAGCAGGATCTCATAGACTGCCAAAGTGGATACTACCTTAAATAGTGGGGCTCCTGAAGGCTCTGGAGACACCAAGGTCCTGCGATCAGGGCAGATAGCTCAGGAGTTTGGTGCCTTGCCAGTGGGCCCTACTTTGGAGTTTGTACTCCTGAGAGTGACAGATTTGGACTCAGTTATGGCTTCCCCACACGTGGCTCATCTGTCTCTTCTATTGGAAACTATACTTTGTGCTGGAGTTGGTAGGTGTACATCTAAGAGACTTGAATCTTTGGGATGTCTGTTTGCCAGCTGGGCCCTGAGCCTCAACAGAATTGCAACACCTACTCTCCAGTTCATTGGACTCACCCAGGACAACTAACAAGGAGGTGAAGATTGACAACCACCATATCAAGGAAATGAGAGACCCTACAACTGCAAGCAAGTGAGTCCTATCTATTGGCTGTATGGTTTTGAAGCACCTCTCAATTAGATGTGGAGTGGACATCACCATCCCAGGATCCTCAGGTTTGGGGAAAGAAATATGAACTAGAGTGGACTTACTATTATGCTACAATAGACTTTTTGTGATTCTAGTAATAGAAGAAATTTCAAAATTGATGTGGACATAGTGGACACTGGAGGATCTCAGGGCAGGGGGAGAGAAAGACGGGTGTAATGTGGGGGCTTTTTTGGGACTTGGTAATCATCCTGAATGGCATTGCAATGACAGATATGTGCCATTATATATCTTCCCATAGCCTGCAGAATTGTGTGGGAGAGAGTGTAAACTACAATGTGAACTATGGTCCATGATGAATGGCAATGCCCCAGGATGCATTTATCAATTGCCATGAATGTTCCACATTAATGAAGAATGTTGTTTTTGTGGGAGAGTGTGGGATGTGTGAGGAGGGGAGCATATGGGAATCCTTATATATTTTGTGTAACATTTGTGTAATCTAAGTATCTTTTAAAAATTAAAAAAAATATATATTTTTAAAATAAGGTAATATTAAAAAACTGTAAAAGAAAAAAAAAGGGAGGTACTGGGAATTGAACCTGGGACCTTATTCATGGGAAGAAGGCACTCAACCACTCAACTACACCCATTCCTGTCCCCTATATATTTTTCCCTTTGTATTTTTTAAAATTTATTGAAGTAGATCACTCATATATAAATATACATACACAATTAGTATATAGTTATAGTTGTGAATTTACATAGCAAACATTCTTTACATCATAGAGGGCTCTCATACCTAACCCTACCACCAATACCTTGCATTGCTGTAAAATGTATTAACTAATGATTAAAGAGCATCCTCAAAATATTACTACTAACCAAAGTAACTTACATTGGGTGTATTTATCCCCCAACCTACCCTACTACTACTACTATTATTATTTTTTTATATATCATTTATACATGGACATACATAAATATTAAGTTTATAATAAAAGTTGTGAACTTACAAAGCAAACATGCATAACATCAAACAGGGGTCCCATGCCTCAACCCACCACTATCACCTTGTATTGTTGTGAGACATTTGTTACAAATTATGAAAGACTATCATTAAAATCTTACTACTAACTATATTCCTTAGCTTACATTTGTTGTATTTTGCCCCCAACCCATCCAATTATTATTAGTTAAATATGTTTTTATGAGTGTTGTAACCTTAAAAAACATGCACATGTGCAGAATTCCCATACATCCCCCCTTTATCAAAACACAACACCATGGTGGAATATTTGTTACAGATTATGAGATATCATCAGATTATTACCAGGTCCTTAGCATACTTTTGGCACACTTTTTCCATATTCCTTCATTATCAACACAGTACATCTCTGGCATAGATGCATGAATATTACATTATTACAGTTAACCACAGTTCATAGGTCACCCAAGTTGTATTTTTCCCATGCTTCTCCACATTCCCACCACCCTGCAATAGTGATGTACATCTGCTCTAGCGCACAAAGGACACTCTTGCATCTATACCAGCAAACACAATTCTCATCCACCTCTGGGTTGATGCACCTTCTCTGAAAAAAAAAAAAAAAAACTCTCAAAAAATAAAGTTTATTAGTACAAATAAAAAAGAGGGCCATACAAAGAACGTAGGAGAAAAAAGAGGAAATTAAAAAGAAAAAAAAAGGATTTGTCTAAGAACATTTGTGAGAAAACCAGGCATCAGAATGATTGAAATATATGGTAAAAATTTGGCTCCAAGTTACTAAACTTAATGAAGCCATTGCTTCTACAAATAGGAGACAAGTGTAGAGATCCCAGGTCTCAAGCAAATCAGCTTTTGGGGCTGAAATGGAGATGGCATCATCTGGACAAAAAGATGCACTAAACTCTGAAAAGTGTTTGCTGTAGGAGAAGGATATTGAAAGAGGAGTATAGAGGTGCTATTTTTTAAATAGTGAATTGTAGGATGATTTCACACTCGAAACTATGTGAATGTATAAATGATTTAAAAGTAAGTGTGAATAAATAAATCAATCAACTGAGGGGATTGCCTTCAACAATGAGTGATGTCTCATCCAATCAGTTGGAGGCCTTAGAAAAAGTGATTTCAGCATTCAGGAGGACAATTCCCAACTCTACTTCAGACAGACAGATTCTCCTGGAGAACTCATCAAGGACCTTCAATGGAGTGCCTGGTTTGTACCCGGCCCTGAACAATTTGGACTCATGCATCCCTCCCTGACTAATTAGTCAGAACACTGACTAATACATGTTCAATATAATATGCCGTAAGAACAAAAACACTCCACGTGACCACCTCAATAGATGCAGAAGAAACATTTCACCAAATTCAACACTATTTTCATGATAAAAAGACTCAGCAAACTAATAGAAGGGAACTGACTTATCACATAAAGGACACTTATGAAAAACCCACAGCTGTCATCATACTTGATATCGAAAGGCTGAGCACTTTTCTCTAACATCCTGAAAAAGACAATAATATGTGCTTTTCCCTCTGCTATTCTTCATTGACTGACAATCAAGAAAAATTAATAAAACACTTCCAAAAGAGAAAGGAAGAAGTAATAGCAATTCTGTTTGTAGATGACCTGTTTCTATAGAGAGAAAATCCCAAAGAATCCACACAGAAAAAGACTAGTAGAGCCAATAAACAAACTGGGCAAATTTTCAGGGTACAAGATTAATATCCAAAAATCAGTTGTGTTTCTAGACACCATCCAAGAACAATACACAAAAAAACAAACAAAGCAATTTTGTGCCCAATGCCATCCAAAAGTTTAAAATACTTAGGAATAAAATTAACCAAGAAAGTGAGAGACCATACACTGAAAACTAAAAAACATTGCTGAAATAAATTAAAGAACTAATTAAATGGAACGGATATCCCATGTTAATGGATTGGAAGACAATATTTTAAAAATGACAACACCTAAAGCTACCAACAGATTTGATGCAATCCTTATCAGAATTCCAGTAGCTCTTTGGCAGAAATGAAAACACCAATCCTCAAATTCATATGGAATTGCAAAGGACTCTGAATAGTCAAAACAATATTGATCAGGATTGTGGGAACATGGCCGATAGGTTAAACATGTAATTCTTAACTCTCACTAAAATAACAAAGAAAAAGCCAGAGGCTGCCCTGGGGACCTGCTTTGGGGCACAGCAAACCAGGACATTGCTTACCAACTCGCAGAAGAGTGAGGGTCAGACACATGAACAAGTCAAAACAAGTAATCATGAATTATTAAACCTCCCAGTGGTCGGGAAGGGCTCCCCTGCCCCACCCCCAAAATATTAAGTGAGGGTAAAACTCCTGGTGAATTGTATCTACCTCATAGAAGAGCAGATGTCTACCTCCACGGGAAGGTGCTCTGAGTCATCTAAGAGGGTCCTAGACAGATAAGGAAGCCAGAAATAATCGGGGGTTGCCTACCATGGTGGCTGGAAGGGGCACACATAACTGGCCCTCAGGGCAGACAGACTAGGTGGAGACCCTAGGCCCCTTCTCCAAATGGGAGTGTGATGGCAAATTCCCTGTGAGGAAGAGAGGTCTGGGAGAGTGGGGAGTGATTTTTTTATGGTGAGTTAAGCTGGGACCCCCTTGAATATCGTAAGGGATGCTGAATCAACAGGGAGAGGGGAGGGGGATTGCCTCAGGCTGGCAGTCACACCCAGCCACTGAGGTAAAGAGAGGAATTACATCTGTGAGGAGGCAGAGACAGGCGGTGATCAGTACCATTCCAGCTGACTGCAGGTGATCTAACCTGCTCGAAGGAAAAGGGGCAGATAGACTTCTGAAAAGCTAATCAACCTAAGGACCCAGAATAGCTCAGTGGAAGAATTCCTGCCTTGCATATATGAGGTCCTGATACAATTCCTGGCTATTCCTTGAGAAGAGATCCACCAAGTTTTCAGGCATCCAGCTGAAACTTTATGACAGGGAGCATTATAGATATTTTCTTTGTATTAGCTTTTCTTGTATCTCTTATTTAAAAACAAAAGGTCATTTTCTTTTATTTCCCTTACTTTACTCACTAAAACCCAGTTCAAAACCTGCAGAAGGCAGGTTGCAGGGTGAGTGATGAGGAATACCCGCAGCCTGAGAAGATCCTTAGGGCACTAAGAAAAAAGGCTGTTTTACTGTGTATAATTATTATTTTCTTCTGTGTCCTTTTTTAAAAAAATGAGTTGCTGCTCTCTTATTCCTCACTTATTTTGTATCCCCTTCCTTTCTTCCACTGCTTATTTCTTTTTTTTTTCTTTTATTCTTTTGGTTACTGATCTATTCTTCCTAAGCAATTTCTTTTCACTCTTTCATCATTACATCTTTTGTTTTCCATTGTTTTTCTTTCATTCCACCACTTTTATTTGGTCTCCAATTTTACTTGTTTGTATTTCTCCCTCTCTCCCTTTTTCTCTGTGTACTTTCTTTTTTACTTTTTTCTTTCTTTTCTGTTTTCTTTTCACTTCTCGCCATCCCAGCTTTTAATACTTTATATATATATATATTTCTCTATTCTGTTTCTTGTTTCACTGTTTCTATTCCACTTTCCCATACTTATTCTTCTGTGCTTCTTACTCATATTAATCTTTCAATTTCCCAGGTCTTGTATATTTGCTCTCCTACCTTTTATTATTATCATTATTATTATTCTTTTGTCTTCCTATCTCTTTCTTTTTCTCTGGTCCTAAATTTTTTTCTTTCAAAGGGACATAGACAGATCTCTCTCACAAAAAACAGCTGAGTGGAGACAAGATCTTGGCTGAGTGAGATGTTTTGGGAACCCACAGAATAGGAGGCCTCGGGCCATTGATCTGGAAGGAGAAGGATGAAGAGATAAATTCCTCAAGGTGCTGCTGCCTTGATTCTTGGTTACTGTGTTTCCTCTTCCTTGATTTCCACTTTCTGTGTATACTGATTTTATATACCAATGCTATCTTTTTTACTTCCCTCATCATTCTATCTTCTGCATTCTGTTGTTGTTCTGACATTCCACCTCTCTTTGTTTAGTCCTCAGTTTCTTGGGTTTTTATATCTACCTCATCTATCATGTTTTCTTTCTTTTATTAACCTTTTTATATTTTTGTCTTTTCTTTTCTTTTTCACTCTCTCATTATCATACTGGCCTTTTAATTCAGTCTATATATTTTTCCCTATTTGGTTTCCCATTCCATTGTTGGTACCCTACTTTTTTATTCCTATTATTCTACACTACTTACATGAGTTAAATATTCATTTTCCAAAGTCTTAAATGGTTCTTCTTCTAACAATTACTATTATTATTACTATTGTCCTTTTACTTTTCTTGCCTCTTTCACTTTCTCTAGCCCTAATTTTTTCCTCCAAGGGAACGTAGACAACAGCAATGAAATAGAATAAGAAAACAAAGTGTCAAAGAGAAAACTTAACACACACCCAAAACCAGTAATTAAATAAAACCCTAGAGTAAAGAGAGAATCTAATCAACTGAATAAACCCATCGGGATGAAAAGATGACCAGAAGGCAAAAAATAATTACAAACTATACTAACAAACAGGAAGATATGGCCCAGTCCAATGAACAAACTAAAAACTGTGAAGATGTGCAGAACATTGAACAACTAATCAAAGGTGTCCAAACAACTAAAAACCAGCAAGATGTGCAGAACATCAAACAACTAATCAAAGGTGTCCAAACAAACATCACGGACCAACTTAATGAAGTGAAGGAAGAAAGTAAGGATATTAAGAATACAATGATAGAACATACTGAAGAAATTGTATACATACATAAAAAGATAACGAATATGATGGTGATGAATGGCACAATCCAAGAAATCTAAAAGACACTGGAAGCACATCGCAGTAGATTTGAACAGGAGGAGGAAAGAATTAGCAATGTGGAAGATAGTAAATCTGAAATCAAACAGATAGTAGAACAGATAGATAAAAAGATAGAAAAAATCCAGCAGGGAATTAGGGATTTGAATGATGACACAAAATGCACAAACATATGCATTATAGACATCCCAGAGGGAGAAGAGAAGGGAAAGGGTACAGAAGGAGTATTGGAGGAAATAATGGCTGAAAACTTCCCAAACCTATTGAGGGAGATAGACATACTAGCCCAGGAAGTGCAGCAAACCCCAAACTGTATAAATTCCAACAGGCCTACTCCAAGACATATACTCATCAAACTTTCCAATGCTCAAGACAAAGAGAAAATACTCAAGGCAGAAAGAGAAAAGAGAACCATCATATACAAGGGAAGCTTAATAAGATTAAGCACTGATTTCTCATCTGAAACCATGGAGGCAAGGAGGCAGTTGTATGAGATAATAAGGTAGTAAAAGAAAAAAAAAAAACTTCCAGCCAAGAATTCTCTATCCAGCAAAGCTGGCATTCAAAAATGAAGGAGAGTTCAAAATATTCACAGATAAATAGAAATTAAAAGAGTATGCCAATAAGAAACCTGCCCTTAAGAAATACTAAAGGGAGTTCTTCAGGTTGAAAGGAAAAAACAGGAGAGAGAGAGAGTTGGAGGAGAGTATAACAACTAAAAAGACAAAAAGAGAAATAAAAACAACATATGATATAAATAAGCCCAAGAAAATATGGCTAATGTAAGTAGTTCCTTGAGGGTAATAGCAGTGAATGTTAATAGATTAAACTCACCAGTCAAGAGACACAGATTGGCAGGCTGGATAAGGAAATATGACCCTTCCATATGTTGTCTACAAAAAAACCAACTTAGACCTATGTATCCAAGGAGGCTGAAAGTGAATGGATGGAAAACAATCCTACAAGCAAACAATAATCAAAAAATGGCAGGAGTAACTATACAATTATTGGACAAAATAGATTTTAAATGCAAAACTATTATAAGAGACAAAGATGGACACTATATATTGTTGGAGGCAGCCAGAAAAATGTGAAGCTAAAATGGCCGACTAACAACTAAAAACTAGCCTGATCCTATATTTAGCCTTCTTTGAGGAAGTAGCTCACCCTGTTCCCGCGCCCGCGAAACCTTCCCGCCTTCCACAGATAACAAACCCTCCCTAACAACCAACTGTGCCCAATCCCCGCCTAACACGTACTCCCTCCTCTTCCACGCCCTGCCTCCTACACCACCCCTTACCTAGCTTATAAAAGGCTGTGCACTTCCTCAAAAGAGGAGAGAATAGACCTGCGTGCTTACCTCGTCTCTGCAGTGGTTCTTTCCGCCGTGCGCCCTCCACGCCTGCGAGCCCCCGTAGGAGCCTAGGCCTCTCCTACCCCGACCATACAGGACGCTCCCGACCACAATATATTAGTGAAAGGGGTAATTTTTCAAGAAGAAAGAAGAATCATAAACATTTATGCACATAACAGGGGCACCTCAAAATACATGAGGCAAACACAAGAAAAACTAAGTGGAGAAATATATGCCTCTACAATAATAGTGGGGGGGCTTTAATACACCGCTATCAACATTAGACAGAACATCTCAACAAAGAATCAATAAAGAAACCAAGACTTTGATTAATAATACATTAGAGGATCTAGATCTAATAGACATGTACAAAACACTACACCCAAATACAGTGGGACATAAATTTTTCTTGAAGGCACAGAGACCATATTCCAAGATAGACCTCATGCTAGGTCACAAAAAAAAAAAAATCCAATGAATTCAGAAGACTGGGATTAAACAAAGCAATTTCTCTGACCACAATGGAATGAAATTTAAAATCAGTAAGGGGCAGAGAACAAGATAGGCAAAAATATATGGAAGTTAAACAACACCCTCTTTTTTTTTTTTTATTTTTATTATGGGTAAAAATCAAAATTCTCACAATACATACAAACATTTGTAAAATGATATATAAATATATATGCATATATGTGTATTTGCTTACAAAAATGCTATCTTCTATATATATATATACATATATTTTAAGAGGTGCTTAGATTACCCAAAATATTATACGGAACCCACTCGGATTCCCATGTTGCCCACCTCCCACACCTCCCACCACATCCAACACAAACATCTCCCACAGCGTGGCCCACCAACCTCAATGAACTTACACATCCTGGAGCCTTGCCACCAACCATAGACCACAGTTCACACTGTAGACCACACTCTCTCCCACTCAGTTCTGA
>JAKSZT010053830.1:0-16167 GCA_026826555.1 Tolypeutes matacus | reverse complement strand
GTGTACAGTCTAAAATGTAAACCATAATGTAAATTGTTGACCATGGTTAGTAGCTATGTTTCACTATTTGTATAACAGATATAACAAAGGTACCATCCACATATAAAGGTATTAATACGGGAAAGAGGAAAAGGGGAAGATGTTGGGTATATGAGAGTCCCCTTTATTCTGTATATGACTACTGTGACCTAAAACTTCTTTGAAAATAAAAGGAAAAATAGTAAGACGCTGGGGAATAAATGGAAGAAATTATTACTATGCAAATAGGACACCAGATATTACAGTGATAAGAGGCAAAATGTCAAAAAAGTTTTTTTTTTACTATTTTTCATTATTTTTTAATATTTCAAGTATTTAATTTATTTTTAGTTTTTTATGTTTTTATGTATTTTATTTCTTATATTTAAACTTATCACTGTTATTTCATTTTCCTATTAATGGTATTTGGCTTTTAATGGCTTCATTCTTGAAGAAGTTTTATATTACAGAAGGGTTACAAATGGGACAGGGGAGGATCATTGGTGTGGGGTGTCTGTGATGGGGGATACATGGGAGGAAGTTCACCTGGGTATGCATATAACATATATAAAAAAGTTCAAATGATCACAGGAAATTGCCATCCTGGGTGGGGACTAACACAATAACTGAGAGAATATTGAATTCCCACCCTGGAGAGCTCTGCCACATTCTCTAATGGCACAACAACTGTCCCCCAAGTACAGGGCCAATGACTGGTGAAGGAGGATGATTCACTGATGGGCCCTTGATATTGATGACTATGCTTATGAGCCTTTGCTCTTGAAATTGAAATCTAACTTATTATGCGATGGCTAAGAGTTGCCTCCTGAGAGTCTCCTTGTTGCTCAAATGTGGCCTCTCTCTAAGCCCAACTCAGCATATAAACGCATTACCTTCCCCCCAGCATGGGACATGACTCCCAGGGATGAGCCTCCCTGGCACTGAGGGGCTAATACCAAGCACCAACTAGCAATGTAATTGGAAAAAAAACTCGAATAAAAGGGGAAAGCTAAAGAGAAATGAATTTCTATGGCTAAGAGACTTGAAAGTGAATTGGGATATGATCCCACAGGTAACACTTATGCACATCTCAGCAGAATCTCATAGACTGCCAAAGTGGATACTTTCCTAAATAGTGGGGCTCCTGAGGGCTCTGGAGATGTCCAGGTCCTATGGTCAGGGCAGATAGCTCCAGAGTTTGGTGCCTTGCCACTGGGCCCTACTTTGGAGTTTGTGCTCCTGAGAGTGACAGAATTTGACTCAATTATGTCTTCCTTACACATGACTCATCTGTCCCTTCTATTTAAACCTATACTTGGTGCTGGAATTTGTAGGTGTATGTCCAAGAGATTTGAGTCTGTGGGCTGACCATGTGTCAGCTGGGCCCAGAACCTCAGCAGAGTTGCAACACCTACTCTACAGCTCATTGGACTCACCCAAGGCAACTGACAAGGAGATGGTGCTGGACAATGATCATCCCAAGGAACAGAGAGAGTCTGCAACTGCAAGTAAGGTTGTCCCATCCATCCTCCCCATGGAATCTAAACCCCCTCTCAATTAGATGTGAAGTGGATATCACCATCCCAGAATCCTCAGGTTTGGGGAAAGAAATATTACTAGAGTGGACTTATTGGTATTCTACTATAAACATATTGTGATTCTAGCAATGGAAGAAATTAAAACAATGATGTGGAGTCAGTGGCCCCTGGCAGCTCTGGGGGCAGGGAGAGGAAAAAATTGTAATATGGGGGCTTTTTCAAGACTGGGGAATTGTCCTGAATGACACTGAATGACAGATATATGCCATTTTACATCATCACATAACATGCAGAACTGTGTGGGAAAGAGTGTACAATACAATGTGAACTATGGTCCATGCTTAATTGCAAAATTTCAGGATACATTTATCAACTGCAATGAATGTGCCACGATAATGAAGGATGTTTACGTGAGAGTGTGTGGGAGGTGTGGGACATGGGACATATGGGAATCCCTACATTTTTTGTGTGACATATATGTAATCTAAGTATCTTTTTAAAAATAAAAAAAAAATTATTGTTGGAAAAGAAAGGAAAAAAACAATATTGAAAAAAAAGTTGGCCTTTAGTATTTAAAAACATAAAGGTCATAAGACTTGGAAAAGCTGAGGAACTCTTCTGGATTAAAGAACCTAAGAAGAGGTGACAACTAAGTCCAACACAGGGATTTGATCCTAGATTAAAGAAAAAATATTAAAGGACTTTATTGGAGCTATGACTGAAATTTGAATATGAACTACAGATTAGACAACAGTGATACAATAATGTTAAATTTCTGAATTTGAAATTGCACTGTGATTATGTAAGAGGATATCCTGGATGTTAGGAGTTAAGACAGAAATATTTAGGAGTAAATGTTTACTCCCAAATGGTTCCTTAAAAGATTAATAGTAAGTATTACAGAAAGAGTGAAAAACAAATACAGCAAATATGTACAATTGGTGATTCTAAGTGAGAAATATATAGGATCATTGAAATAATTTTGCAACTTTTCTGTAAATTTGACGTTTATTTTTCAAAATTTTAAAAAGTGATCCACATAATTTCTGCTCAAATTACACAGGCAAAGCAAATTAAAAATCCAGGCATGCATTGAATAGGGCAGGGAAATGCAATTATACTATCTACTTAAAAGGATAGAGGCAATCAATATTTATGAATATAGCTAATTTTCACTATGTCTTCAAAATATACAATTTTGAGCAAATGAAAAATAATAATGTCATAATATTCCTGTCTGTAATATTGGCAAATGTCTTAAAAGTTGGAAATCCCAGTTAGCAAAAGCTCATGAAGATGATATTCTCTTTTGCTATATCCAATACTAATGGGAATGTGGAATACTACAAAATATCTGTACGATAATTTGGCAATATCTATTAAGTCTTACATCATCCAAGAAATTTATAACTTCCACCCAGTAATACCATTTCTAAGATACTCAGCTGGCACATGGATATATTCATGTATGATGAATTCTTTGCAGTAGTATTTATAATGATCAGAACAAGGAAACAATGAAATCATTCTACAGTAGAAAATGATTAAATGCATTTTGACATGTATGTATGGTAAAATATAATTTTCAGGTATTATAAACAAGTTTTTAAAGAATCCTGGGATATTCTTAATATATAATGCACTTGAAAAAAGCAAGGTATAAAACTTTATTGACAGAAAAGAAGAAAAAGCTAATATGTGAATAATGGTGAAGTTTAAAAATTTTGAATTTAAGGATGTACTCTTTTCCATGAATCTGTTTGCTTTTACTAAAAATATAAGCAATGTACCTTTATTATTTTTAAAAGAAAAAGATTATTGATAACAATATATGATAGTCATTAAATTTTTATTTGTACAGAGAAATGCAATATCTGTAGCCCTAGAGCATTTATTTTTATATCCCACCATGGAATTTCATTCCCCATGTAAATGCTGACCCATTTCTGGTATATAGCTTTCAGAGGTTTTAGCAAACTAAAACAGAAATTAGTACTGTGACTAGGGTGCTGCAGTTTCAAATACCAAAAATGCTAAAAAGCCTTCTTAATTGGCTAAATGGTAGATTTGGGAAGAAGTGTGAGATGTTTGATTAAAAAGGACTACTTTGAAGAAACTGTAGAGGTCTCTACCCTAAAGGGTACTTCCTTTAGGCCTTAAAAAGAAATGATGAAGTGGCAGATAATTTGGCAAAATTGAGTCATACCACCATTATCCTTAGCCCTACAGTATAGTTTCATAATTCTGAAAATTCTTTCCATGGAATAAATGAAAACTTGCATTTTTCATTTAGCTAAATGAAAAACTAAAACTATCCACAGTAGCTGTCTATAACTATCCACAGTTTCAATACCTAAGCATTTAAAATTTCTGCCCCTACAACTAATTGCTGGGAATGCTTTGATGAGCCAAATCAAACTTTGTTCCTATGATCAAGAAGCTAACAGTCTAGTAGTAAATAAAGAAATCTATCAAGTGCTTTACATACATTCATTGAGAGATGGCAATGGTATATACGGGCTTTGGGGAAAAAAGACACCTAATATCTTTATTTATTTATTTATTTATTTATTTGTGCATTATATTTCTTATGACTTTTGTTTTCAAAACAATCAGCTTTTGAACAACACTTAAAGTGAGTTTTTTCCCATTGATTTAAAATGTCACATTTAGTAAATATGTAATTTTTACATATTTACTATTTTAAATATTTTAAAATTTACATATTTACATGTATATGAGCCACATTTTGCTCTTATGTTTTTAGTTATTTTCTTCTGATGCTACTTCCTGTGCTAAATTCCTGTAATTATTCTGCCCTACTTACTGGAATAAAGCCCAAACATTTTGGTTAACATCTCAGCACCATCCTGTATGCCCCATGTGCACTGTTTTAACCATATTAAATTGCTCATAATTTCTGATGAGCTTTGTTGTGTAATCTCACTTATTGCCTAAAATGTTGCCTCTTCTATGTCCTTACATTGCTAACTCCAGATAATTATTTAGGTGTCTCAGTTGGAGGATCATTTTCCCAGAAAAGCCAATAAGGACAGCTCTCCTATCACACTACTTTTATGCCATGCTCCTCACATGTTCCCATAGAAACCCTTGCCTCCCCCCACACACATGGCATTTGTCAACTTAAGAAAAAACTTCTGTCACTGATGATTAACTAGAACATTTCTTTAAAAGAGGAATTGTAATTGTTTTTCCTCTGGTCTAATGCTATGTAGTGAATAATAAATGTTTGTTGAATGAGTACCCAAAAAGAATTAATTCAGACTAATATTAGAAAAAAATTCCCATTGACATTTCTATAAATAATTATTTCTATAAATAATTTATAATTTAGAAGACATCCTGCATTCTTATGGCGGAACTTGGGACAAATAAAGAATTTGGGCAACATGGGAATCCCAGCGGGTTCCGTGTAATATTTTGGGTAATCTAAGCACCTCTTAAAATATATGTATATATATATATATAACATTTTTGTAACCAAATACACATATATGCATATATATTTATATATCATTTTGCAAATGTTTGTATGTATTGTGAGAATTTTGATTTTTACCCATAATAAAAAAAAATAATAAAAAATAAATAAATAAAAGAATTTGACAGAAGAGGGGAAAAAATGAGAAATGCTGTCTATAGGGAATAAAGGGATGATATGAGAAGAGATGGAAATGAATGTTAACTAACCTTTTAGGCTTCCAGTACAAGATGTGCACACTTAGTTACTTTAAAACTAGTGATATTTGATTGAGCCAACATGCTTAGAGCAGTACTAGAAGGATATAGGATGGATTATATCAAGGGATAGAAAGATGTGAAGTGGTTGAGGATTTGGGTGTTGATGGAAGAGGTTTTGGCTTGGGATCACTGGATACTAAATCATAAAATGTGGAAGGCCTTAACTAAGGTGATGCACAAGATACTTCTAGAACAAATAGCATATAATGGGAAGGTAAAATACTAAGACTCCTGACTAGTCTAACATTGATTGAAGGGAAATATCATTTCCTGGCCTCAAGGAACAAATTTCTTTGGGAAACCTCTAGAAAGCAGAAATATTTTTAATTTAGAAAACAGCCATTTTAGTCTCAGCATTGTTTCCTGAACAGAGGAAGAGGTTTTTTTTTTTTTTTTTTTTTTTTTAACTCTCAGTAGAATTCAAACAAATAATGAGAGTCTGGAAAATAAGAAAATTAGCTCAAAGTTATTACCATCTTATGGGTAGAGAGAGGCTCAGATGATTCTTATGGTCATGGATTACTTATTTCTTACAGAAAATGTTTCTTGATAGCATCCTCTTGAAGGATGCCTTTAAAATATTTATTTCTCAGGCTATAGATGAGGGGGCTCAACGTGGGTGTGATGATTCCATAGAAGAGGGAAATAATTTTTCCCCAGTCCTCAGAGGTGGATGAAGGTGGTTGTAGATTTATGTAGATGGCTGTTCCAAAAAAGAGAGACACCACAACTATGTGGGACCCACATGTTCCAAAGTCTTTTTGCCGTCCTTCTGCTAATCTGATTCTCAATACTGCTTGAATTATGAAGCCATAGGAGATGAGGATCAACATCACTGGGAGTAGCAGAATTAATACACTAAAGAAAAAGAGCTCAGCCTCAATAGGCTTTGTGTCTGCACATGACAACTTGAGAAGGTCAGGGACCTCACAGAAGAAGTGGTCCACTTCCCATTGACCACAGTGTGGCATGCTAAGTGTCAAAGAGGATTGCAACACTGAGAGAGCCACGAGAAAGTGGCCATCTTTAGGCAGAATGCAGGCCTCATGATGACTCCGTAATGGAGGAGTCTGCAGATGGCTACAAACCTGTCAAAGGACATAAGAATCAGGAGGAGGCACTCGGTGGCCCTCAGGGCCAGGAAGATGATGAGTTGGGCAACACAGCCACCATAGCTGGTCTTTTTATTCTGACAAATATTTGCCAACGTGTGGGACTGTGCTTGTGGTATACCAGAGATCCAAGATGGAAAGGTTAGTGAGAAAGAAGTACATGGGTGTGTGAAGTTTGGGATACTGAATGCATGCTGTCATGATGGACACATTTCCAAAGACGGTGAATATGTAGGATATCAACAGACCTGCAAGAAGGGCATTTGCAGGCAGGGCTTGTCTCAGAAACCAAGAAGTATGAACTCTTTGGGGAGCTCTCATTTGCCCAATTCATGATGATTCCGTTAGTTTTGACTACCTAAGTTACATAAACTAGGAACACAGTCAATAGTCATTGAAGACTCCTATTTGAACTGAACTGAATGTAGATTAATTATAATGAATAGATCAGCACCCATTATAATTTACAGTCAGTTAAATGGAAACTTTAAGGAAATCATTACAGAGATTATATAGTGGTGAAAAAGAAGTTCCTCTGTTTTCAGTAGTTTTGTTTGAATGACTTTATGAAGTAAATCATTTCATTTAAATGCCATAAGATATATAAAATTATGGGCATACAATATGGAAAACTCTAAGTATTTAATACATTTCAATCCCTCTCCTTTTTCTTATCTGTAACCTACCTTTATAAACATTTTAAAAATAAATACTGCTTTTAATACAATTATGTTTATTTTAGGTTCAAAATGTTGAGCAAATTAATATAGAAAGTTATGAGTTTCACCTAAATCTACAATTAATCTGTAGAAATCCTTCTTGTTTTAGGAACATCTTCATGTGATATTTTTAGGTTACCTCTTATGCTAAATTCCCACAAAGAACTATCATAGATATTCTAAATTTGATTCAAGGTCATAAGATTATGGTTTACTTGTGATATGTGGTAATGGCCATCAGTGACGTTTCCCCTTCTCCAAACATCTGAGTGAAAATAGTAAAGCCGGCTACCTAACCATTTCTTGACTAACATGTGACAAGACACCATTCAGTGCCTGAAGAACATGCTTTCTATTCTTACCAAAACCTACATAAATAGGTATGGTCTGAATTTCATTGCTACTGTGACTCAGAGAGATTAAATAACTTGCTTACAGCACACTTAGCAATGCTGAGGCCAAGGCTCAGAATTTAAAAACCACTCCTTCTTTTATACCCAATTTCCCCCAAGTATACAGATAGTACAACAAGAAGGTCTGCATGCAAGAGTGGCTCTAAAGTAAAACAGGGACACCAAAAATTAAATAACCAGTCTGATTTTCTGCAGTCTGTGGAAGTTGTCAGATATTTGGTTTCAAGACTTAAGTGCATATAAATTTCTTCAGTCTATTTTGCATTTTTAAGTGCAAGGTTTATGAGATGACTACACTGCTTGAATTAAGCAGAATTTCAAAACGTAATAAAAGAGGGTACTGTTAGACAGACATAAGGAAGAAGATGAAATAAGCAGAAGGTTTAGCATATCTTACCCCAGGGTGAGTTACATTCTTCAGAATGGGAAAAACTGATAAGGGAAGTACAGCTTGACATTGGAAAATGTACATGATAATGAATACAAATGGTTGTAAGATTTGTAACTCCTTCTATTATATGTAGTTTTATTTTGGCCTTTCAGCTACAACTATACATTATTTCTTGGTAAATGACTTTCAGTTGGAAAATGCAAGTGAATGTATGTTGTCATTTTTCTGAGTGCCTGTTATGTGCGCATAACAGATAGGAACAGGTGAAAATTGAGCAGAAGCCTCACATTCCTCCAGAATGGGGATCAGGAGAGCTGCTGACACTGGAAATGCGATTGTAATCACAGAAAGAAGAAGAGGACTGAAACCCTGAGCCCTGAGGGGTAGGGAGGGCTGAAACTCCTTAGGGAATCTACTCAGGGAAGAAAACAAGCTCTCAGCAAATTGGGAAGAAAGCATGCAATGGTACTCACTTTGAGCTAGGTTTTATTTATTTATATTTCATTTAGATGTTTGCTGTGCCTTTATGTGTTTCTAATCAGTACTTTATTTCTCCTCAAACCATCAGTAAAAATATTATTTTCCTACTGTCTTTCAAACTCATCCAAAGTGATATATTTGCATTGATCTCATGGAATCCATTTTCCAAACCCATCATCCTACATGGGATGATTGCCTCCAACTTCTCCTGACTTTGTTTAATATGGAGGAGAGACAACGAATTCTGACAAAAGCCTGAAAGTGGCTGCAGGAGCAGACCCCTACTGGTGTCTTAAACCCGGAAGATTGGGCACGAGAAGTGGCACCAGAAACTCAACTGAAGTGGGACTTCAACACTGAACAGGGAATGGCTGCACTCCAGCAACTGGGAAGTGCTCCTTTAAGGGGTCCGGGAGGGGGCAAAACGACCCACAAACGTGACAAAGATGACCTTAGTTACTCAAAAGCCCGACGAATCTCCAGGAGATTTCTGGGAACAGTTTTGCAAGGCCTTCAGAATCTACACTTCTTTTGACTCAGAAGCTCCAGAAAACCAGAGGATGGTGAATGCTGCCTTTGTTGCACAGGCAGCAATGGACATTAAAAGAAAGCTCCAAAAATTAGAAGAGTTTGCCAGCATGAACATATCTCAACTACTGGATGTCGCCAACAAAGTATTCATCAATCGAGATGAAGCCGCTGAACGAGAAGCCAGGAAGCAAATAAAATATCAAAACTCCCTACTGGCAGCAGCCTTAGGAAATCCTGACTCCACCAGATGAGAAGGACCACCTTGAAAAGGGGGGACAAGTGCCTGAAGGGTGCCTCTCGCCAGAGACCAATGTGCTTACTGCAAAGAAAGTGGACACTGGAAAAATGAGTGCCCCCAAAAGACTCAGGCACATAGAGGGAACATCCCTAAAGGGAAATACTGACCTGAGCTCCAAGACCATCTGTTCGGTCTGGCAGGACTCAGCCCTAAATAGGGGTGACTGGGCTCATTGGAACTTGGCCCCCATGAGCCCATGGTCAAACTACAAGTCAGGGGCCAGTCAATGACTTTCATGGTGGACGCTGGTGCTGAACATTCTTTGGTCACAACCCCCATACCCCCTTTAGTGGAAAAACCATTAATATCATAGGAGCGACTGCATGCCAGTTAAGCCAATGGCCTTTTTGCCAGTCAAGAACTTGCTAGCTCAGTGGCCACAAAGTAACTCATGAATTTCTGTATCTGCCTGAATGTCCAGTTCCCCTGCTTGGTAGGGACCTCTTAACCAAACTGGGAGCCAAGATTACCTTTAAACCTTAAGGGCCAGCAAGCTTAAACCTCGGGACCAACCTCACTCTCCTCATCACCGTGCCCTGAAGTGAAGAATGGAGACTTCATGAAGAAAAAAGTTCAGGTCAGAATCCAGAAAAACTGCTGGAACTTTTCCCCCAGATTTGGACAGAAAAAAACTCACTGGGAATGGCATGGAACCATGCACCCATCATCATCAACCTGAAGCCTGGAGCAATCCCAGTCCAGCAGAGGCAGTATCCTACTCCCTATGAAAGCACAATTGGGCATAGCCGAACACATAGATCGCCTGAAGAGAGAGGGATCCTATTTGAATGCCAGTCCCCTTGGAACACTCCATTATTGCCAGTAAAAAAATCCAGATGGGACTGGATATTGACCAGTGCAGGATTAACGAGCCATTGAAAGCACCACTCTTGCCTTACATCAGGTTGTTCCCAACCCATACACTTTGCTCCTCCTGAAGCCACCTGGTTCACTTGCCTGGACCTGAAAGATGCCTTCTTCTGCCTGCGGCTGGTCCCCCCAATCCAGCCTCTCTTTGCCTTTGAATGGGAAGATCCCCAAACCCGGCAGAAAACTCAGCTAACCTGGACCCAGTTACCGCAGTGCTTCAAAAACTCCCTTACCCTTTTTGGGGAAACCTTGGCAGCAGATTTGGCCACCTACCCCCAGGAAGACTGCAGGTGTGCTCTCTTACAATATGTAGATGACCTCCTACTTGCCAGTGAAATGGAAGAGGACTGCTGGAGAGGGACCCAGACTCCCCTACAACTTCTTACACAGAATGAGTACAAAGTGTCTTGGAGAAAGGCCCAGATTTGTAAACAGCAGGTCAAGTACCTGGGGTTCAGCATCACACAAGGGCACCAGATGCTTGGACCCAAATGAAAGAAAGTGATTTCCACCATCCCTACCCCCACCATAAAAAGAAAGCTTCATGAGTTCCTCGTGGCTGCAGGGTTCTGCCGCATCTGGATTCCAGGGTTTGCAGCCATGGCCAAGACCTTTTACAAAGTTTTGGTGGATCTGGAAAAAGAGCCTCTTTCCTGGGGAGAAGCTCAACAGGGAGTCTTTCAAAACATCAAAAGATAACTCAACTTGGACGAGCCCCTGCCTTGGGGCTCCCAGATGTAACTCAAAACTTTAACCTGTTCATACATGAAAAAAACAAAGTATCATTGGGGGTTCTCACACAAACAGTTGGCCCCTGGCAAAGACCTATTGCTTACCTCTCCAAGCAGCTGGACTCCATGGCTGCAGTTTGGCTGCCCTGCCTAAAAGCCTTGGAAGCAAACGTGACCCTTGTCAAAAAAGCTGACAAATCAACTCTCGGATAGGCAATTCACGTTAGGGTGCCACATGCAGTCACTGCCCTAATGAACTCACACGGGCATCGGTGAATATCAAACCCTTGGCGCACACATTACCAAGGTTTACTCTGTGAAAACCCCAGAATGACAATAGAAACAGTGTGCAGTCTAAATCCTGCCACCTTTTTGCCAGATGAAGAAGAGGTTCCTGACATGACTGTGTCAAAGTGACGAAGTTTAAGCCAGTCACCCTGACCTCCAAGACAAACCGCTCCCTTCCCCAGATCAGACACTATTTACAGATGGGAGCAGTCTTGTTAAAAACGGGGAAAAGCTTGCTGGGTATGCAGTCACCACTACTGAATGACTGATGGAAGCAGCGTCTCTACTGTGGGGATGGCCTGCTCAATGGGCAGAACTCTGGGTGCTGGTCCGAGCCCTGCAGCTAAGTATGCATTTGCTAAGTATGCATTTGCTACCATTCATATTCATGGGGCAATTTATAAAAAAAGAGGCCTCCTAACTGCAGGGGGAAAGGAAATAAAAAACAAAGAAGAAATCCTCCAACTGTTAGAAGCAATCTGGAAGCCAGACAAAGTCGCCATCATCCACTGCCGGGGACATCAGAAAGGAATGGATATGGTCACTCAAGGAAACAGGCTAGCTGACAAAACAGCTCAGCAAGTGGCTGAAGGAACCCAAGGAATATGAGTCCCAGAATTAACACCACAGCTGTCCCTCTTAGGACAAGAGACTGATCAACTAAGCTATACTCGGGAAAAACAAGAGTGGGCTAAAAGAGAAGGGGGAAGCCGAACCCCTGAAGAAATTTGGCTGTTCCTGGATGACCAGATTTTTGTACCAAAAGGAGCTGCTCATGCTTCATCCAGTGATAGCACCAATTCACCCACCTAGGAAAAACTGCACTAGAAGTCTTGCTTGGGAGATGCTACTACGTAGCCTGGCTAACTTCTCTCTGTGCCACCATCAGCAGCCAATGCCAATTTTGTGCCAAAAACAATCCCTTGCAGGGCCCCCATACTCCAGCAGGTGTCCAGCACATGGGAATAGTCCCCTTTGAAGATATCACAATAGACTTCACAGAAGTGAAACCAAGTCGGGGGTACAAACATCTGTTGGTGATGATATGCACCTTTTCAGGTTGGGTCGAATCTTTCCCCATTCACTCCGAAAAGACAAGAGAAGTGATGAACGCTTTACTTACAGAAATCATTCCATGACATGGGCTGCCATTGTTGTTTGGAAGTGACAATGGCCTGGTCTTTGTGGCTGCTGTAGTCCAAGAGCTAGGAAAAATGTTAGGAATCAAGTGGAAACTCCATACCGCTTAAAGGTCCCAGAGCTCAGGGAAAGCTAAACACATGAATCAAACCCTCAAAGCCACCCTAGCCAAATTCTGCCAGGAAACTGGTCTCCCTTGGGTAGACTTACTTCCCTTGACCCTTCTCCAAGTTAGGTGCACCCCAGGACCCACAGGCTATTCACCCTTTGAAATTCTATTTGAGTGGCCACCCCTAATTATCCGGGCCTTCAGAGGAAATCTCAAACTTCTGAGGGAGGCTAGCCAAGATTCTATTCTCCAGCAGTTGTGGAAAACTCTAGCCGAAATACATAAAACTGTCTTATCCCAGAATTTCATCCCCCTGGGACATCTGGTGCACCCTCACTAGCCAGGGGACCTAGTCTGGGTCAAAGACTGGGGAAAAAAGCCCCTTCAGCCTTCCTGGACAGGTCCACATACTGTGACCCTTGTAACTCCTACTGCTCTTAAAGTTGCAGGCATCGTCCTTTGGATCCATCATTCCAGGGTCAAGAAGGCACACCCTAATAAAGACCAGGACAGCTGGACAGCCCAACCTGTACCCGGCCACCCCTTGAGAGTGCGAGTCACCCAGGATCCTTGAGCACCAACCTCGTCAAATGCCCGCTGAGTGGCCCCCTGCTCCTGGTGGCTCCTGTGCTTATACGACCTGCTCGCCTTGGTATTTGGAGTTGGACTCGCTGCTGTGGCCCCTGCAGACTGGACTGTTGTGAATAAAGCCCTACTTGCAATTGCTTACTAGTGTATGATAGGATGCTTCTGTACCTTACTTGCTTATCCTTTACTTCCTTGCCCCATCCCTAGCGGCCAATATCCACCCCCAAAATCTTTGGCAGCTGCAAATTAGTCAAAGGTGAGGCAAACAATCCATGTTGAATGCTTCAGTCCTATTCTTGGCAGGTGCAACTTCAGCCTCTGTAATATTTGACACTTGCAGAACAATCCAAGATCATGCTCCTTACACCTTGCTGGCTGCCCCATACCCCCACACCCCCATACCTGCCCCCAGTAGAGTGTGTAGGGTTCACAGCTATGGGTAGTTATGACAAATACCTCTGCTGAGACCCCCAAAAAGGTGGAGGATTCTGCCACTCTTGGAGCTTGCTGGTAGGTGCCACCTCTCCCTGGAATGGGGTCCCACCGACTTCTCTGTATCTCCTAAGAAAATCCCCAGCCTGGCAGGGTGTGGCATAGAAACCTGTGACCCCATAAACCTCACCATATGAAACATAACCAGTGGATCAAAAAATACCTTTTTAAAGGCCAGGACTAAAACTAGAAATCGGAATATAATACCCATTGGGGCCAGACCCAAGAGAACTCATACTGGTCCAACTGATCCCGGTAACCCAACCCCCAGAGAAAACCCTGATGAAAAATATCAGTAAAGCTGCCCAGATGCTAAAAGCCAAGATTAGAACAGCTGCCTGCAACATTCTTTTGAACCAGGTTCGAAATTTCCACCAAGTCCTAAATGAATTTCAACCCGACATAGCTGTATCTTGCAGGCTATGCACTTCCTCCTGTCTAACCATCTTCCCTGTACCCATCCCATGGAATGTAACCCCCATAACCCATGACAGCTCTGCAGCAGGAACCAGGCCCCTCCCAGTGTGCATAACTGAACCCCCAGGAAAACTGGCTAACTGTAAAAGCATAACTACCAGGTCTCCTTCTACCATCCTCCCTCTTGGAAGGGCCAACTGTGACACCACCCACCCACTCAATGAGCCTGACTGATGTGCTGCAAACTCCACCATCTGGGTCTGTGGCACCAACACATACCAGTGCCTAAACCAGGATTGTCAGGGCATCTGCTACCTAGGTTGGCCAGTACCATCATTTTCAGTGTTTAGAGATGATTACCTGGAGAGCTCTCTCGAGCAAATGAGCAATACAGGCAATTCCAATACTCTTAGGACTAGGAATAGTCAGAAGTGCAGCAGTATTGGAGGCTTCTCTTGCAGTTGGTCAGGAAGGCTTACAAACACTAGCATGAGAAAAATCAAATGACCTCAAAGAAATATCGGGGGCTCTCAATGGGTTGCAAGACCATATAGACTCTGTTGGCGGAAGTGGTTTTACAAAACAGGTGAGGATTAGAATTGCTCACCACAAGTTCAGGGGGGGATATGTCAGGCCCTGGGGGAAGAATGCTGTTTCTATGCAAACTCCTTAGGAATAGTTCAGGACAAAGTGGCCCTGCTGAAAGAATGAGCCAAAGATTGCTTAAACAGTGTATACCAGGCATCTGCCAACAGAAACTACTTCCAGTATCTCCTCTCTCGGATTTTGCCATTTATGCCAGTAATAGCCTCAGTCTATTTCCTCAGGAATTTGCCCACTTAGTGCACCTATATAAACTTATGAAAATCAGAAAATAGGGCTCAGAATTTGGAGAGTGAACTCTACTCTGGGCCCATGCGTAATAAAACTTTGTTCATCTGTACTCCCAAGAGTGTCGTTTGGGTTTCTTTCTGCTGGGTGCAACATTACAAGCCCTGGAAAGGAAAAATATGAAAGGATAAAAAGCATATGCCACTTTTTCTTTTGTTACTAGCATAATTTTAGGGGCATAGTTTTCTAGTAGATAGAAGTCAAGTCAATGGTTAGTAGGAGGCAGGGAATTATTTAAGGGGTATGGGATATTAGAGGATTACAGTCAGCAGTGGTTTTTCATTCTATTTTTTCATATCTACTACTCTTCCTCAGAGTTTGTATAGAACTGATGCCAGCTCATCCACCAAATCCTCTCTACATGAGCAGAAAAGTGAACTTACCCTTAACAAAGAACTTGTTCATTCCAATCCAAACACTCCCTGTTTATATATTCTACACAAATTAAAAGAAACCTTAAATCCCATTAATTCTTCTTACACTTAAAAACATTTCCACAAACTGTTTTTAAGTGTGGAGGTTGAATGGCAAATGCTTATTCAAAGGGTGGAAGCATTAAAACTATTTGTAGGTAGAGAGCAGATGTAGCTCAGTAGTTGAGCCCCTGTTTCCCATGTACGGGTCCTGTGTTCAATCCCAGGTACCTTCTAAAAAAGGTATCTTTGGAATCACCTAAAATACTTGAAACTTATGTCATGATTCCCAGGAACCTTGATTATTTCATATGATACACCCCAGGGCAGGGATGTGGTTCAGATGTTCATGAACGACCCTGACCAATCAAGTAATACAATCCTACACAGTAAAGACACCACTCACCTCCATTCTAAGAGTCACAGAGATATCCATGCCTGTCTTTGGCCAAAGGCAGCCTAATCAATGCAAAGACTTTTAGAGCTGACAACTGATGTGACATTCTTAGTCAATTCTCTTTTGTTCCACAAACTAAGAGTGAAATTAGCATACAACCTGGAAAGGATAAAAAATGTTTAATATGAGAACTGCCCTTATGATGAGGTGAAAGTGCTTTTTAGATATATTGCCTTCAGTCACAGGAACATTTAGACTGGCATGGACACTCTTCTCTAGTTTCTTAATGGATTTGTACAAGGAGAACGATTTTGTGAGCTTCAGCAACATGTTAGTCACAGAGAGAAGGTTGTACCTTAAAGTAAAGTCATCCAATCGCCATTCACACAATGCTAGGTGTGTTTTTAGCCTTGGGGACTCCAGAGTCCCTCAAGATTAACTGGTCATTGTGATTGATGCAAGACATTAAACATTTTGTCAAAACCTATGAAATTGCGCAGTGCAAAGGGTAAACCGTAATGTAAACTATCACTATGCTGGTAGTAGCAATATGTGTGTCAGAGAGTATG
>JAKSZT010053829.1:293775-317057 GCA_026826555.1 Tolypeutes matacus | reverse complement strand
TCAAAAATTAATCAAGGTACTTGTTTAATAGGATACTATTCACTTCTTCTAAATTACAGTCAATGAAAAACTCTGGTTTTACCTTTGTGAATGTAAGTGGTTCTTCTGTTTGGAAAAATACACAGGTTACTCAATTAATTGCCTACTGCACACTTCTTTTCACTTACAGTCACTGTCAAAGCACTGGTTTTACCTAATGCTTGTGAATGCAGTAGGTTATTCTATTTTGAATTCTAAGCAAGTTATTACTCTTATTTACTGGTATTTATTCTCACTTACAATCAATGCCAAAAAGTGCTTTTACCTAACACTCTGAATGAATGATGTTTTTGAGTTCTAAAAACTGAGCAAGTTACTTAAATAAGTGGATTTTACACACTTGTTTTCACTTACAATCAATGTCAAAATGCTGATTTTTACCTAATAATTGTGAATGGAGTATTTTATTCTGTTGTTCAAACTAAGCATGTTACTTTTACATTTGGTACTATGCACATGTTTTAACTTACAACCAACGTCCAAACCCCTGTTTTACCTAACGTTCTGTGAATGAAGGAGGTTCTTCTGTTTTCAAAAATTAAGGAAGGTACTTGTTGATAGCATACTATTGACTTGTTTTCACTGGCAATCAATGACATAATTGTGGTTTTACCTAACACTCTCCAAATGCAGGTGTTTCTTTAGTTGTGAAAACTAGGCATGTTACTTCTTTAATTGACTGCTTTGCCCTTGAAAATTAAGCAAGTTACTCATTTATTTGAGTGCTTCATACACCTTTTTACTAACAGTCAATGTCAAAACAGTGGTGACACATAATATTCTGTGAATACAGTCATTTTTGCACTTGTGAAAACCTGGCAATTCCTTGTTTAATTGGCAGCTATGCATTTGTTTTTACATACAATAAATATCAAAACACTGGTTTTACTTGAAGCTCTTTGAATGTAGGAGGTTCTTCAGTTTTGAAATCACAGCAGATTTCTTCTTTATTTGGCTGTCATTTCTCTTGTTTTCATGTACAATCAATGTCAAACCACAGGTTTTACATAATTCTATTTGAATGAAGCATGTTCTTCAGTTTTGAAAACTAAGGAAGCTACCTTTTACTTGGCTGCTATGCACTTGTTTTCACTTACAATGACAATACGTTGGTTTTACCTAATACAGTGAGATTGCAGTTGTTTTTTCAAGTTGTGAAAATGAAGCAAGTTACTTTTTCATTGGTGCTATTCACTTGTTTTCACTTACAATCAATGAGAAAACAATGGTTTACTTAAAAATCTTGGAAAGCAGTAGTTTCTTAAGTTGAGAGAACTAAGAAATTTACTTCTTTAAATGATTACTATGCACTAATTTTCACTTACAATCATTGTCAAAATGGTGCTTTTACATAACCCTCAGTAAATGCAGGGTTTCTTCAGTTTCAAGAAGTAGACACGTTACTTCCTTAATTGGCTGCTTTGCACTTGTTCTCACTATCAATGAAAAAACACTTGTTTTTGCTAATGCTTTGTGAATATAAGTTTTTCTTCAGTTTGGAAACTATGCAAGTTACTCATTTAATTGTCTGCTCTACACTTCTTTTCACTTTCAATCAGTGTCAAAGCACTGTTTTTCACCTAATGCTCTGTGAATACAATAGGTTATTCTGTTTTGAATTCTATGAAAGTTACTTGTGTTATTTGCTGGTATTTATTCTCACTTACAATCATTGCCAAAACAATGGGTTTGCCTAATGCTCTATGAATCCAGGAGGTACTTCAGTTTTGAAAACTGAGAAAGTTACTTGTATAATTGGCTGTTAAACACATGTTTTCACTTACAATCAATGTCAAAATGATAGTTTTGCCTAATAGTTGTGAATTCAGGAGTTTCTTCAATTGTGGAAACTTTTTAAGTTAATTTTTCATTGTGTGATATGCACTTGTTTTCACTAAGAGTCAATGGAAAGCCAGTTGTGATACCTAACACTCTGTGAATGCAGTAGGGTCTTCAGTTGTGAGAACTAATTTCATTACTTCTTTAATTGGATGCCATGTACTTGGTTTAACTTAAAACCAATGTCAAAACCGTGGTTTAAATTAACATCCTGAGAATGCAGTAGTTCCTTCATTTGTGAAAGCTAAGGAAGTTAATTATAATTGGTTGCTATGCACTTGTTTTCACTTACGTTCAATATCAAAAACTTGCTTGAGCTAATGCTCTGTGACTGAAGGAGGTTTTCCAATTTTTAAAGCTAAACAGGTTGCTTGTTTAATTGCCTGCTATACACGTGCTTTCACTTACAATCAATGTTAAGGCATTCATTTTACCTAATTCTCTTTGAAAGCACATCGTTCTTCAATTTGAATTCCAAGCAAGTAGTTGAATTTTCTGCTATACACTTGTTTTCATTTACAACCAAAGTAAAAAACCAGGTTTTACCTAAATCTCTGTGAGTTAAGTAGGTTCTTAAAATATAAAAAATTAGGCAAGGTATTTGTTTAATAGGATACTGTTCACGTCTTCTCTCTTACAATCAATGAAAAACAGTGGTTTTACCTTTGTGAATGTAAGTCGTTCTTCTGTTTTGAAAACTAAGCAAGTTACTCATTTAATTGCCATCTACACACTTCTATTCATTTACATTCAATATCAAAATGGTGGTTTTTCCAAACCCTCTGTACATGCTGGAATTTCTTCAGTTGTGAAAACTTGGCGTGTTACTACCTTAATTGGCTGCTTTGCACTTGTTCTCACAATCAATGAAATACCACTGCTTTTACCTAATGCTTTGTGAATGCAAGTGGTTCTTCAGTATTGAAAAGTATGAATAATGCAAGTTATTCATTTAATCAACTGCTTCATGCTTCTTTTTGCTTACACTCAATGTTAAAGCAGTGGTGATATGTGAGATTCTGGGAATGCAGTCATTTCTACACTTGTGAAAACCAAGCAATGCCTTGTGCAATTGGTTGTTATGCACTTGTTTTCACATACAATAAATATCAAAACATGGTTTTACTTAACACTCTTTGAATGTAAGAGATTCTTCATTCTTGTAAACTAAGCAAATTACTCTTTATTTAGCTGCTATTGCACTTATTTTCATTTATAATCAAAGTCAAAACACAAGTTTTACCTAATGCCCTGTGAGGACATTACATTCTTCAGTTTTGAAAGCTAAGCATGTTATGTGTTTAATTGGCTGCTATGTACTTTTTTTCACTTACAATGTCAATATTCTGGTTTTACCTAGCACATAGAAGTGCAGTTGTTTCTTCAAGTTGTGAAAACTAAGCAAGTTGCTTTTTCATTTGGTTCTATACACTTGTTTTCACTTACACCCAATGTCAAAACCCTGGTTTTACTTAACACTCTGTAAATGAAGGAGGTTCTTAAATTTTGAAAAAGTAAGCAAGGTATTTGTTTAATTGGATACTATTCCCTTATTCTCACAATTAATGAAAAAAATCCTAGTTTTAACTAACACTTTGTGAATATAAGTGGTTCTTCAGTTTTGAAAATTATGCATGTTTCTTTTTAATTGCCAGCTTCACACTTCTTTTCACTTACAATCAATGTAAAAGCAGTAGTGATATTTAAGAATCTGTGAATGCAGTCATTTCTACACTTGTGTAAACCAATCAAGAACCTGTATAATTGGCTGCTATGCTCTTGTTTTTGCAGACAATAAATATCAAAACACTTGTTTTACCTAATGCTCTGTGAATATAGGAGGTTTTTCATTTTTGAAAACTAATAAATTACTTCTTTTTTGGATGCTATAGCACTTGTTTTCACTTAAAATCAATGTCAAAGCAGTGGTTTAACCTAATGCTCTGTGAATGCAGTATGTTCTTCAGTTTTGAAAACTAAGGAAGTTACTTGTTAATTGGATGCTATGCATTTGTATTCACTTACAATCAATGACAAAACAATTGTTTACCTAATGCTCCTGGAATGCAATACTTTAATAAGTTGGGAAAAATAAGCAATTTTATTCTTTAAATGACTGTTATGCACTTGTTTTCACTTACAGTAAATGGCAAGTCAGTTGTGATACTTAACACTCTGTGAATGCATTAGTTTTTTCTGTTTAGAAAACTAGACATGTTACTACCTTAATTGGCTTCTTTGTGCTTGTTCTCACAATCAATGAAAAAACAAAGGTTTTCCCTAATCCTTCCTGAATGTAAGTGTTTCTTCAGTTTGGAAAACTGAAAGTTACTCATTTAATTGCCTGATGCACACTTCATTTCACTTACAATCAATGTCATAGAACTGGTTTTACCTAATGCTCTGTGAATGCAGTAGGTTATTCTGTTTTGAATTCTAAGCAAGTTACATGTGTTATTTGCTGGCATTTAATCTCACTTACAATCAATGCCAAAACAGTAGTTTTACTTAATCCTAGATGAAAACAGGAGGTCTGTCAGTTTTGAAAACTAAGCAAGTAGTTTCTAATATTGGGGTTTACAAACTTGTTTTCACATAAAATCAAAGTAAAAATGCTGGTTTTACCTAATACTGTGAATGAAGTAGTTTCTTCATTTATGAAAACTTAGCAAGTTACATTTTCATTTGGTGTTATGCTCTTGTTTTCACTAACAACCAATGTCAAAACCCTGGTTTTACATAATGCTCTGTGAAATGAAGGAGGATCTTCAGTTTACTCAAATTAAGAAGAATACGTTTGGGAGGATACTATTCACTTATTTTCAGTTACAATGTCAAAATGGTGGTTTTACCTAACTCTCTGTAAAGGCAGGAGTTTCTTCAGTTGTGTAAACTAAGCATATTACTTACTTATTTGGCTTCTTTGCACTTATTTTTACTTATGATTAATGAAAAAGCCATGGTTTTTCCTAACACTATCTGAATGTAAGTGGTTCTTTAGTTTTGAAAACTAAAATTAATTGCCTTCTTCACACTGCTTTTCACTAACAAACAATTTCATAGCAGTGAAAATATATAAGGTTCTGGTGATTGCAGTCATTTCTTCACTTGTGAAAACCAAGCAAGTCCTTGTTTAACTGGCTGTATTCACTTGTTTTCACATACATAAATATCAAAACACTGGTTTTTTTAATGTTGTGAATGTATGAGGATCCTCACTTTTGAAAATTAAGCTAATTACTTTTTTATTTGGCTGCTATGGCACTTGTTTTAACTTAAAATCAATGTCAAAACACTGGTTTTATCTAATGATCTGTGAATGCAGTACATTTTTCAGTTTTGAAAAGAAAGCAAGTTTCTATTTTAATTGGATCCTATGCACTTGTTTTCACTTACAATATCAATATGCTGCTGTTACTTAATACACTGAGAATGCAGTTGTTCCTTCAAGTTGTTAAAACTAAGCAAGTTAATTTTTCATTGGGTGCTATGCACTTGTTTTCACTTATAATCAATGAATAAATGATGGTTTACCTAACACTCTTGGAATGCAGACGTTTCTTATGTTGGGAAAAGAAAGCAATTAACTTCTTTAAATGACTGCTATGCACTTGTCTTCACTTACAATCAATGGTAAATCAGTTGTGATACCTAACACTCTCTTAATGAAGTAGTTTCTTCAATTGTGAAAACTAAGCATGCTACTCCTTTCATTGGCTGCTATGCACTTGTTTTAACTTACAACCAATGTTAAAACGATGGCTTTACCTAAGAGTCTGGGAAGGCAGTAGTTTCTTCATTTATGAAAACTAAGGAAGTTATTTATTTAATTGGCTGCTAAGCACTTGTTTCAACTTACATTCAATATCATAACAGTTGTTTGACCTAATGATCTGTGAATGAAGGAGGTTCTTGTGTTTTGAAAACTAAGAAAGTTGTTTCTTTAAATGCCTGCTACATACTTGTTTTCACTTACAATTAATGTCAAAACATTGGTTCTACCTAATGCTCTGTGAATGCTTGTAGTTCTTCTGTTTTGAATTTCAAGCATGTAGTTTAATTTTCTGCTATGCACTTGTTTACACTTACAACCAATATCAAATCCCTGGTTTTACCCAAAATTCTGTGAAGGAAGGAGGTAGTTCAATTTTCAGAAATTAAGCAAAGTACTTGTTTAATGGCTACTATTCACTTCTTCTCACTTACAATCCATGAAAAAAACACGTGTTTTACCTTTGTGAATGTAAGCAGTTCTTCAGTTTTGAAAACTAACAAGTTACTCATTTAGTTGCCTGCTACACACTTCTTTTTCATTACAAACAATGTAAAAATGATGGTGATACATAATGCTTTGTGAATACAGGAGTTTCTTCTGTTGTGAAAACTAGACATGTTACTTCCTTAATTAGCTGTTTTGCACTTGTTCTTACAATCAATCAAAAATACTTGTTTACCTTATGAATGTAAGTGGTTCTTCGGTTTAGAAAACTATGCAAGTTGCTCATTTAATTGCCTGATGCAAACTTCTTTTCACTTACAATCAATGACAAAGCACTGGTTTTACCTAATTATCTGTGAATGCAGTGGATTATTCTGTTTTGAATTCTAAACAAGTTACAAGTGTTATTTGCTGGTATTTCTTCTCATTTACAATCAATGCCAAAACAGTGGTTTTACCTAATGCTCTATGAATGCAGAAGGTCTTTCAGTTTTGAAAACTAAGCAAGTTATTTGTTTAATTGGATGCTAAGCAATTGTTTTCACATACAGTGTCAATATGCTGGTTTTTCTTATTATGCTGAGAATGCAGTTGTTTCTTCAACTTGTGAAAACTAAGCAAGTTACTTTTTAATTTGGTGCTATGCACTTGTTTTCACTTACAACCAATGTTAAAACCATGGTTTTACCTAATGTTCTGAGAATAAAAGAGATTCTTCAATCTTCAAAAATTAAGAAAGATACTTGTTTAATAGGATATTATTCACTTGGTTACACTTACAATCAATGTAAAAATGGTGGTTTTACCTAACCCTCTGTAAATGCAGGAGTTTCTTCAGTTGTGAAAATTAAGCATGTTACTTCCTTAATTGGTTGCTTTGCACTTGTTCTCCCTTACAATCAATGAAAAACACTGGTTTTTCCTAACATTTTCTGAATGCAAGTGGTTTTACAGTTTTGAATACTAAGCATGTTAATTCTTTCATTGGTTGTTATTCACTAGTTTAACTTTCAACCAATGTCAAAATCTTGTTTTTACCTAATGTTCTGGGAATGAAGTAGTTTCTTGAATTGTGAATTCTATGGAAATTATTTCTTTAATTGGCTGCTATGCACTTGTTTTCACATACCATAAATATCAAATCACTCGTTTTATCTAATGCTCTGTGAATATAGGAGATCCTTCAGTTTTGAAACTAAGCAAATTGCTTGTTTAATTGCGTGCTACAAACATGTTTTCACTTACAATTAATGTTAAAACACTGGTTTTACTTAATGCTCTGTGAATCCTTGTGGTTTTTCAGTTTTGAATTCCAAGCAAGTAGTTTAATTTACTGCTATGCATTTGTTTTTACTTCAATGTCAAACCCCTGGTTTTACCTAGTAATCTATGAAGGATGGATTATTTTTCATATTCAAAATTTAAGCAAGGTATTTGTTTAAAGGATACTATTCACTTCTTCTCACTTACAGTCCATGAAAAAAAACACTGGTTTTGCATTTGTGAATGTAAGTGGTTCTTCAGTTTTGAAAACCAAACAAGTTACTCATTTAATTGCATGTTTCACACTTCTTTCCACTTACAATCAATTTCAAAGCAGTGGTGATATATATGATTCTGTGAATGCAGTCATTTCTTCACCTGTGAAAACCAAGGAAGCCCTTGTTTAATTGGCTGCTATGCACTTGTTTTCACATAAAATAAATATTTTAAAAAGTGGTTTTGCCTAATGCTCTGTGTTTGTCGGAGGTGCTTCCATTTTGAAAACTAAGCAAATTACCTCCTTATATGGCTGCTATGGCACTTGATTTCACTTACATTGAATTTCAAAACACTGGTTTTACCTAATTCTCTGTGAATGCAGTAGGTTCTTCAGTTTTGAAAACTTAGCAAGTTACTTGTTTAATTGGCTGGTATATACTTGTTTTCACTTACAACATCAATATGCTGGTATTTCCTATTATGCTGAGAATGAAGTTGTTTCTTTGAGTTGTGAAAAATAAGCAAGTTTTTTTTTCATTTGGTACTATGCACTTGTATTGACTTAGAATCAATGAGAAAACTAACATTTACCTAAAGCTCTTGGAATACATTATTTTCTTTAGTTGGGAACACTAAGCAATTTACTTCTCTAAATGACTGCTAGGCACTTTTTTCACTTACAGTGAATGATAAATGAGTTTTGATACCTAAAACACTATGAATGCAGTGGTTTCTTAAGTTGTGAAAACTAAGCATGTTTCTTCTTTAATTGTCTGCTATGCACTTGTTTTAACTTTCACCCAATGTCAAAACCAAGGTTTTACTTAACTTTCTGGGAAGGAAGTAATTATTCCTTTGTGAAACTAAAGAAATTTTTCTTTAATTGACTGATACACAGTTGTTTCACTTACATTCAATATCAAAACACTTATTTGACATAATGCTCTATGTATGAAGGAGGTTCTTCAGTTTTGAAAACTAAGCAATTTATTTGTTTAATTGCCTTCTACAAATATGTTTTCACTTACAATCAATGCCACAACACTGGTTTTACCTAATTTTTCTGTGAATACACTAGGTTCTTAAGTTTTGAATTCCAAGCAAATAGTTTAATTTGCTGCTATGCACTTGTTTTCACTTATGACTTATGTCATGACCTTGCCTTTACCTAACACTCTGTGAATGAAGGAGCTTCTTTAACTTTCAGTAATTAAGCAAGGTACTGTTTATAGGATACTATTCACTTCTTCTCATTTACAATCAATGAACTATCAATGGTTTTACCTAACATTTTGTGAAAGTAAGTGGTTCTTCAGTTTTGAAAACTAAACAAGTTACTCATTTAATTGCCTGCCTCACAGAACTTTTCACTTACAATCAATGTAAAAATGGTGGGTTTACCTAATGCTTTGTGAATGCCAGAGATTCTTCAGTTGTGAAATCTAGGCATTTTACTTCCTTAATTAGCTGCTTTTCACCTGTTATCACAATCAATGAATAAACACTGGTTTTACATATTGCTTTGTGAATGTAAGCGGTTCTTCAGTGTGGAAAACTATGCAAGTTATTAATTACCTGCTGCACAATTCTTTCACTTACAATCAACACCAGAGCACTTTATTTACCTAATGTTTTGTGAATGCATTAGATTATACTATTTTTAATTCTAAGCAAGTTACATGAGTTATTTACTGGAATTTATTCTCACTTAAAATCAATGCCAAACAGTGATTTCAACTAATTCTACATGAATGCTGTAGATCTTCGATTTTGAAAACTATGCAAGTTACTTGTATAATAGGCTATTATACACAAGATTACAATCAATGTCAAAATGCTGGTTTACCTAATAATTTTGAAGGCAGTAGTTTTTTCATTTGTGAAATGTAAGCAAGTTACTTTTTCATTTGGCACAATGCACTTGCTTTCACTTACAAAAAATATCAAAGCACTGATTTTCCCTAATGCTCTGTGAATGAACGAAGTTTTTCAGTTTTTCAAAAATTAAGGAAGATACTTGTTTAATATTATAATATTCACTTGATTTTGCTTACAATCAATGTCAAAATGGTGGTTTTACCTAACACTCTGTAAATGCAGGCGTTTATTCAGTTGTGATAAACTGGCACATTACTTTTTAATTGTCTGCTTTTTGCAATTGTTCTCACAATAAATAAAAAATCACTGATTTTACCTAATGCTTTGTTATTCAGCTTGGAATACAAGTCAAGTTACTCATTTAATTGCCTGCTTCACACTTCTTTTTACTTACAATCAATATCAAAGCAGTGGTTATACCTAGTGCTCTTTGCATGAAGTAGGTTTTTCTGTTTGAATTCTAAGCAAGATACATGTGATATTTGCTGGTATTTATTCTCACAATCAAAGCCAAAAAGTGGTTTCTTAACACTCTATAAATTCAGTACTGACTTTACTTGTGAAAAGTAAGCAAGTTACTTTTTCATTGGGTGCTATGCACTTGTTTTCACTTACAACCAATGTCAAAACCTTGGTTTTACCTAAGGTTTTATGAATGAAGGAAGTTTTTCTGTTTTTAAAAATTACATAAGATTCTTGTTTAACAGTATACTATTCAATTGTTTTCACTCACAATCAATGTCAAAATACTGGTTTTATCTAACACTATTTGAATGAAGGTGATTCTTTAATTTTAAAAACAGCAAGGTACAAGCTTAATAGGATACTATTCACTTCTCTCTTTCAATCAAAAAAACTCTGGTTTTACATCATGCTCTGTGAATGAACCCTTCATTTTTGAAATCTAAGCAAGTCATTTGCATAATTGGATCTTACACACTTTCTTTTTTTACAATCAATGCCAAATTGCTGATTTTACCTAACACTAAGTGAATGCAGAAGTTTCTTCAGTTGTGAAATCTAGGCACGTTACTTCCTTAATTGGCTTCTTTGCACTTGTCCTCACAATCACAGAAAAACACTGGTTTTACCTAACAATTTGTGAATGTAAGTGGTTCTTCAGTTGGAAAACTATGCAAGTAAATCACTTAATAGCCTGCTGCACACTTCCATTTGATTACAATCAATATCAAAGCACTGGTTTTACCTAATGTTCTGTGAATGCAGTAGGTTATTCTGTTTTTGTTTTTTTTTTTAATTTAATTTAATTTTATTTTATTTTTTCTTTTTTTTAATTGTGGGTAAAAATCAAAATTTTCACAACACACACCAACATTTGCAAAATGATATATAAATGTATATGCAAATATGTGCATTTGCTTACAAAAATGTTATTTATGTATATATATAAATATATTTTAAGAGGTGCTTAGATACCCAAAATATTACACGGAACCCACTGGAATTCCCATGTTGCCCACCTCCCACCACATCCCACACAAAAATCTCCCACAAGTGTGGCCCACCAACCTCAATGGACTTACACATCCTGGGGCCTTGCCACCAACCATAGACCACAGTTCACACCGTAGACAACACTGTCTCCCACACAGTTCTGAGTGGTATGTGCCATTTTAAAATGGCCTACATCTGTTGCCACAAAGGTTCTCAGGACAACATCCAAATCCCAAAGAAGCCCCTGTATTTCAACTGCTCATCCCCTTCCTGCCCCAAAAGTGTCTAGTGGCCACTGGCTCCACCTCATTGTTATAATTTCTTCCATTGCTAGAATCACCATATGTGAACAACAGAATACCATCAAGTCCAATCTAGTCCATAGTTCTTCCCCCAATACTGAGGGGACTGGGATGGTGATGTCCACTCCACCTCCAAGTGAGAGAGGACTTATATCCCATGGATATGGTGGATGGGATGATCCTGCCTGCAGATGCAGTCCCTCTCCATTCCCTGGGATGGCCATGGTCCATCATTGTCTCCTCGCCAGGTGATTTAGATGAGTCCATTGAGCTGTAGGGTAGGAGTTGCAGCTCCACCGATATTCCATGCACACCTCGCACATAGGTAGGCAGGAAGTTCCAGTCTCTGGAAGTACACCTAAGGACTTCAGCATCACATGTAGGTTTGAATAGAAGGGACTGATGAACCATGTGCAGGGAGGACTTATTTGAGTCCAATTATGTCACTCTCAGGAGCACAGATTCCAAAATAGAGCCCACTGATAAGGCATCAGTCTCTGGGTCTAACCCCACTTATATAGGACCTGGGAGTCCCCAGAGCTCTCAGGAGCCCCTCTATGTGGAGTGATAGGCACTTACATGTTCTATGAGCTCCTACTGAGGTGTGCATAAGAGTTACCGCTGGGATGACCTCCCGACTCTCTTTGAAGTCTCTTAGCCACTTGAAATCATTTGTCTTTACCTTTTACCCCTTCAATTCAAGGTCTATTTTCAGTTATGTTGCCAGTTGGCACTTGGTATTAATCCCTCGTTGCCAGGGAGGCTCATCCCCTGGAGTCAGGTCCCACGTTGGGGGAAGGTAATGCAATCATATGCTGAGTTTGGCTTAGAGAGAGGCCACATTTGAGCAACAAGGAGGCTCCCAGGTGGCAAACCTTAGGCACCCCACAACTACAGGCTAAGTCTCAGTTACAAGAGCAAAGACTCAAAAGAGTAGTCATCAATAAAAAGAACACATCAGTGGGTCATCCTCTTTTGACAGACACTGTCCCTGCACTCAGAGGACTATTGCTGCTCCCTTGGAGACTGTGGCAGAGCTCTCCAGGTTAGGAATTCAGATTCCCTCATTTATTGTGTGATTGTCCACCCATCGTGACCATGCACCATCTTTTGTTCTTTTGAACGAATTTGTATAACTTTCATGTATATTCGGATGAACTAATTCCCATGAAACCCCCCACCCAAACACCCCCCACTTATAATCCCCTGCAGTACCCATTATAAGCCTTCTGAGATCCAAACCTCCATGAACATGTAGTCCATAAAATAATCAAATACACTTTCTAGGAAAAAGCAAGAAGTATGATAAGCTTACATGCAGGAGACAAACATAAGGAAACTCAGGGGAAAAAAAAAGAAAAGAAAAGGAAAAAAAACAAATAATCAAACAAAAAACAAAATGATATAAAATAAAATTAGCGGATTGGGACATTCATAAAATGGGCAAAAAGGCAAAGGAAATGCCCTTAAATATATATATATATTCATTTTTTTCCCTTTCTTTTTTCCTTTTATTTCCTTCCTTTTATCACTGTGTTATCAAATGTCTGGTGTGCATGACTCCTTCCCCCTCTCATTCGCCATTGTCACCCAATTTTTCATTTGATTTTCAATGAAGTTTTAGGTCATAGCAAAGTCACATTTGGAGTGCTAGGTACTCCCAGATACCAAACAACTCCCCCTGCCCCACCCCATATTAACCCTACCTTTTTTTTGAATGTTAGCATTGTTATAACTGTTATACAGATAGCAAAATATAGCAACTAAACATTGTCAATGATTTACAATATAGTTTAAAATTTAGATGATACAGTTTAATAATTTAGATGACATTTTCCATGTCCTGAGTCCATTACTGTAAGGTAATGAAAAACCTTCCCCATGACCACCAAACACCCCATTAGATCTTCACTGTTCCCTTCCCCCCAGGCCCCCAGTGCCCATGATACCACACTCGCCTTACCCATGGAATGTCAAGATTCACAGTTACATGCCCTGGGGATTTGAACCTGCCCTTCCTAATCCACCCGCCCTACAGTGCTGCAACACCAAACCCAGGAACACCACCACTCATCTGCCCCATCCCCCAACATGCAACCACACTCTATCCCTTTACCATAGATTATGTCCATATGGGTGATGGCTCAAAGCCTGCTCTTCTCTTACTCTCATTTGTTAACCTATCTTTCAGACAGTGGTTCTCAGAGACTTCTCACTTTCCTCAGTTCAGATCAGTGAGGTCATATACTGTTCATCCTTCAGTGCCTGGCTTGCTTCACTCAACATAAGGTCTTCAAGATTCATCCACGTTATTCCATGTGTTAGCACTTTGTTCCTTCTTACAGCTGAGTAATATTCCATTGTATGTATGTACCACATTTTGCTTATCCATTCGTCTGTTGATGGGCACCATGGCTGATTCCAACTATTGGCAATGGTGAACAATGCCGCTATGAATATTGGTGTGCATATATCTGTTTGTGTTTTTATTTTCAGTTCTTCTGGGTATATACCCAGCAGTGGAATTGCTGGATCATATGGAAGATCTATTGCTAGTTTTGTGAGGAACCGCCAAACTGTCCTCCACAGTGACTTGACCATACCACAGTCCCACCAGCAGTGGATGAGGGTTCCTATTCTTCCACATCCACTCCATTTAGTGTCTCCTGTTTTTTTAATAGCTGCCTTTCTGATGGATGTAAGATGGTATCACATTGTAGTTTTGATTTGCATTTCCCTGATAGCAAGTGATGTTGAGCAGTTTTTCATGTGCTTTTTAGTCATTTGTATTTGTTTCTTGGAGAAGTGTCTTTTCAGGTCACTTGCCCATTTTGTAAATGGGTTTTTTGTCCTTTTATTTTCAAGGTGTAGGATTTCTTTATATATGCAGGATATTAAGCTCCTATCAGATATATGGTTGCCGAATATTTTTTCCCATTGGGTAGGATGTCTTTTTATGTTCTTAATAAGATCCTTTGAGGTGCAGAAGTTTTTAATTTTGAGGAGATCCCATTTATCAATTTTTTCTCATGCTGCTCGTGCTTCGGCTGTGAAGTTCATGAAACCATTTCCTATTACAGGGTCCTGTAGATGCTTCCCTACATTATCTTCCCAGGTCTTTATGTCTTTGGCTCTTATATTTAAATCTTTGATCCATCTTGAGTTGATTTTTGTATAAGGTGTGAGATGGTATTCTTCTCTCATTCTTTTGGATATGGATATCCAGTTCTCCAAGCACCACTTGTTAAGGAGGCCATTCTCTCCAAACTGAGTGGGCCCCGTGGCCTTGTCAAATATCAGATGACTGTATAAGCGAGGATCTATATCAGAACTCTCAATTTGGTACCATTGTTCAGTAGGTCTATCCTTTTGCCAGTACCACACAGTTTTGATCACTGTAGCTTTGTAGTATATTTTAAAGTCAGGTAATGTGATACCTCCAACTTCATTTTTTTTTTCAATATATCTTTGGCAATTCGGGGCCTCTTGCCTCTCCAAATATATTTTGTGGTTAGTTTTTCCAGTTCCTTAAGAAATATAGTGTTGACTTTTATTGGGATTGCATTAAATCTGTAGATTAGTTTGGGTCAGATAGACATCTTGATGAAGTTTAGTCTTCCTATCCATGAACAGGGAATATTTTTCCATTTATTTAAGTCTTCTTTGATTTCCTTTAACAGTGTTGTGTAATTTTCTGTATATAAGTCCTTTACATCTTTAGTTAAATTTATTCCTAGGTATTTGATTATTTTATTTACTATTGTAAATGGAATTTTTTTCCTGATTTCCTCCTCAGTTTGCTGGTTATTTGTGTACAGAAATGCTACTGATTTTTGAGCGTTGATCTTATAGCCTACAACATTACTGCACTCCTTTATAAGTTCTAGAACCCTTGTTGTAGATTTCTCAGGGCTTTTTTGTATAGGATCATTTCATCTGCAAATAATGAAATTTTTACTTCTTCTTTTCCAATCTGGATGCCTTCTATGTCCTTTTCTTTTCTCATTGCTAGTGCAAGTACTTCTAAGACAATGTTAATTAGGAGTGGTGATAGTGGGCATCCTTGTCTTGTTCCTGATCTCAGAGGGAAGGCTTTTAGTATTTCACTGTTGAAAATGATGTTAGGTATGGGTTTTTCATATATACCCTTTATCATTTTCAGAAAGTTTCCATCTATTCCTATCATTTGTAGTGTTTTTATGAGGAAAGAGTGCTGTATTTTGTTGAATGCTTTTTCTGCATCTATAGAGATGATCATGTGATTTTTTTCTTTCAATCGGTTTATGTGGTGTATTACATTGATTGATTTTTTTGTATTGAACCATCCTTGCATACCTGGGATGAAACCCACTTGGTCATGGTGTATAATCCTTTTGATATGTTGTTGAATGCGATTAGCAAGTATTTTGTTAAGGATTTTAGCATCTAGGTTCATTAGAGAAATTGGTCTGTAATTTTCCTTTCTTGTGGTATCTTTATTTGGTTTTGGTATTAGGGTAATGTTGGCATCATACAATGAGTTAGGAAATATTCCTTCTACTTCTATTTTTTGGAAGAGCTTAAGTAGAATTGGTGTTAGCTCTTTCCGGAATGTTTGGTAGAATTCAGCTGTGAAGCCATCTGGTCCTGGACTCTTCTTAGTTGGGAGGTTTTTAATGAATGACTCTATCTCTTTACTTGTAATTGGACTGTTGAGTTCATCTATTTCTTCTTTCATCAATGTCGGCTGTTTGTGAGTTTCTAGAAACTTGTCCATTTCCTCTAAATTTTCATTCTTGTTGGCATATAATTTTTCAAAATATCCTCTTATGATATTCTTTATTTCTGTGGTGTCAGTAGTGATATCACCTTGCTCATTCCTTATTTTATGTATTTGCTTCTGTTCTCTCTTTTTCTTTGTTAGTCTGCCTAAGGGTTTGTCAATTTTGTTGATATTCTTGAAGAACCAGCTTTTGGTTTTGTTTATTGTTTCCAGTGCTTTCTTATTCTCTATTTCATTTAGTTCTGCTCTAATCTTTGTTATTTCCTGCTTTCTAATTCCTTTAGGTTTAGTTTGTTGTTGTTTTTCCAATTCCTCCAAGTGTGCAGTTAGGTCTTCAATTTTAGCTCTTTATTCTTTTTTATATATGAATTTATGGCTATGAACTTCCCTCTCACGACTGCTTTCACTGCATCCCATAGGTTTTGATATGTTGTGTTGTCGTTTTCATTAGTTTCAAGGTAGTTACTGATTTCTTTTGAAATTTCCTCTTTGACCCACTGTTTGTCTAAGAGTGTGTTGTTTAACTTCCATATCCTTGTCGTAACCTGTTTCTCTGGCCCTTATTGATTTCAAACGTCATTCCGTTGTGGTCAGAGAAATTACTTTGTATAATCTCAATCTTTCTGAATTCATTGAGTGTTGTTTTGTGACCTAGCATGTGGTCTATTTTGGAGTATGTTCCATGTGCACTCGAGAAGAATGTAAATCCTGCTGTATTTGGGTGTAGTGTTCTGTATATGTCTATTAAGTCCAAATGTTGTAATGTATTGTTGAGTGGCTTAGTTTCTTTATTGATTCTCTGCCCAGATGTTCTGTCTAATGATGATAGTGGTGTGTTGAAGTCTCCTGCTATAATTGTAGAGGAATTTATTTCTCCTCTTAGTTTTTCCAGAGTTTGCCACACGTATTTTGAGGCACCTCGATTAGGTGCGTAAATGTTGATGATTGTTCTCTCTTCTTGAGAGATTACTTCTTTTACTAATATGTAGTGTCCATCTTTGTCTCTTACAATAGATTTGCATTTAAAGACTTTTTTGTCTGATATTAGAATAGCTACTCCTGCCCTTTTCTGGCTATTGTTAGCTTGTAAAATGGTTTTCCAGCCATTCACTTTCAGCCTCCTTGAATCCCTGCATCAAAGGTAGGTTTCTTGTAGACAGCAAATAGATGGATCATATTTTCTTATCCATTCTGCCAATCTGTGTCTTTTGATTGGTGAATTTAATCCATTAACATTCAGTGTTATTTCTCGTAAGGAATTTCTTACTTCAACCATTTTTTCTTTCGGTTAATGTATTTCATATGTTGTTTTGTTTCCCTATTTGACTTTTCAGTTGTTTTTAAACCCTGCTCCAACTCTCACTCCCCTGTTTTTTCCTTTCAACTTGTAGAGATTCCTTTAGTATTTCTTGAAGAGCTGGTTTCTTCTAGATATACTCCCTTAATTGCTGTTTATCTTTGAATATTTTTAACTCTCCATCATTTTTGAATGCCAATTTTGCTGGATAGAGAATTCATGGCTGGAATTTTTTTCTTTTAGTGTTTTGACTATGTCATACCACTCTCTTCTTGCCTCCATGGTTTCAGCTGAGAAATCAGCACTTAATCTTATTGTGCTTCCGTTGTATGTGATGGTTCTCTTTTCTCTTGCTGCTTTGAGTATTTTCTCTTTGTCATGAGCATTGGACATTTTGACAAGTATATGTCTTGGAGTTGGCCTGTTGGTATTTATTCTATTTGGGTTGCACTGAGCTTCCTGAATCTGCACATCCATCTCTCTCAATAGACTTGGGAAGTTTTAAGCCATTATTTCCTTCAACACTCCTTCTGTTCCCTTTCCCTTCTATTCTCCTTCTGGGATGCCCATAATGCATATATTTTTGTGTTTTGTATTATCGGTTAATTCACTGAGACCATGCTGGATTTTTTCTATCTTTTTGTCTATCTGTTCTACAATCTCTTTGAGTTCAACTGTATTGTCTTCCATATCACTAATTCTTTCCTCTGCCTGTTCAAATCTGCTGCCATGTGAGTCCAGCGTCTTTTTGATTTCTTGGTTTGTGCCTTTGTTCATCATCATATCCATTACCTTTTTAGGCATGTTAGCTATTTCTTCAGTATGTTCTCCCAGTTTCTTTTTTTTTTTTATTATTCATTTATCCCCTCCTTGCTGCTTGTGCTCGCTGGGTCAGCTAACCATGCCATGAGGGCAGGCCTGCCTTCACCAGGGTCTCCCGGGAACCTAATCCTAGTCCTCCCATATGGTAAACAGGATCCCTATTGATTGAGCCACAGCCACTTCCCCCAGTGTCTTCTTTATATCCTTAATCTCTTCCTTCAGTTCTTTAAGTTGATCCATGATATTTGTTTGGATAGCTTTGATTAGTTGTTCGATGCTCTGCATTGCTTCCTGGTTTTTATTTTGTTCATTGGACTGGTCCATGTTTTCCATTTTCTCAGAGTCATTTGTATTTTTCTGTTGCCCTCTGGTCATCATATTATCTTGATTTGTTCAGTAGATTAGCTTTTCTCTATGCTCTAGAATTTTATTTAGCTGTTGGTTCTGTGTGTGATTTAAGTTTTCTCTTTGGCAGTTTTTCTTCTTATTTTATTTCCTTGCTTCTTTCTATGTTCCCTTGAAGGCAAAAGGTTAGGGTCAGAGGAATCAAAAGATGTAAGAAAGGCAGAAGGATAATAGAAATATTGATAAAAGTTAGTAGAGGGGCAAAATGAGACTTAATGTGATGAATATTTAACTTGTGTAGGCAGTGTAGAGTACTAGGAAAAAATATGGAGTTCCTACAATGGACTGGGAAAACAAATGGAGGAATATATATATAGTGATTTAGAAGGCTAGAAATATGAGGAGGGAAAGAAATAGTAAAGAATGTTCTGAAAGGTAAAAGTTAATACTAATAAAAAAAAAAGAAGAAGAAGAAGAAAAAAAAATAGATGGAATAGAAATTGACACTCTTAAATTGTGGGCCTATGAAAAAATGTTGTCTCTAAGAGCCAAAACAGAAAACAGAATGCAGAAAGATGCAGGAAGTATAAGTGATAGTTTGTAATACCGAATCAATATATACTGCGAGTGGGAAATTACTGTAGAAGAAGCCCAGCAAAGAAGCAACAAGCTGGCAGCACCTATTTAAAAAAAAAAAAATAGAAGGAAAACGGAAGGGGGCAGGAAAGAGGAAATAATAGCAAGAGACCAGAAACAAATGGAGAGAAACCAAAGATCCACACAGGCAAGCAGTAAAACAGAGCTAATGGGGGTCAATGATTCCCCTAGTGTCCACGTGGATCCTTCCTGCCTACTTGTGTTTATCAATCAATTTCCCCACAGGGTTCTATATGCAGGTCCTGAAGCAGCTTTTAGCTATTAAACTAAATTAAAAAGAATTTATTTTTCATTTGTTGAGGTGACCTCACTTCTTTTTAATTTTTATTTTTTTAGCCAAATGCAGGACCCAAAATAATTCCTCCTCTAGACCAACCCCCTTACAGAAGGGACCCTAGCTGGGCCCATGGAAATTAATCAAGCACGTCCCACTTTCCAGACTCCCCAGGTTAGCTGTAGCTCTGTTGTTAGTCAGTGAGGATTGCTAAAGACGGCAGATTCCGGCCCTTCTGGAGCTGAGCTCGAGCATCACCGGGCTGCTCAGTAAATCAGTTTGATTGCAAATTCACGTCTGCTCTCAGCCTAATGCTGCTTCAGGTTGGCTTATCTGCTCCCCAAAGATATGGGGTGGTGCAGGCAGCCAGATCGATGTCTAAAAATATAAAATACCCTTCCCTGTCTTCCAACAGAACCCTCCCTTTTTTGGGAAGTGTCCCTTCTTCCTGGCTCCGCAGAGGCCTGGGTCTTATCCCTGGGTGGCTAGGGAAATCAGCTCCGTTCCTGACCAAAATCCCCCCTCCGGTTCACCGGGTGCTGATTAGCTCATATGTTCTGTTCACACACGGTTCAAGGGTGGCCAGGCAGCCAGATCCCCAGAAAATAAAACTTTTTCGCCCTGCTCACGGGTCCAGATGGCCGTTTTATTTTATTTTATTTTTCCTCCCTAACCACGGGGCTCAGCCATCTGTGCAAAACACCACCGGGAGCCTTAAAACTGACGAATCTCTACCCTTCTGTCCACGCTGTTGATTCGCGCAGATATATGTCCCAAGCTTCTCACTCCACACGTGCACAGCACAGACCCCTGGGCAGGACCCCGTCCACAATCGACCTTGCTCTGGGAGCTTGCAGTGTGTGCCCTCATACACTAACGCCATCTTGGCCCCCCTCAAAATCGGTTATTCTGTTTTGAATTCTAAGCAAGATAATTGTTTTATTTGCTGGTATTTACAATCAATTTACAATTCACTTACAATCAATACAAAAGCATGCTTTTACTTAATGTTTTATGAAGTCAAAATGATGGTTTTACCTAATACTTGTGAATGCACAAGTTTCTTCCATTGAAAAGCAAATTACTTTTTCATTTGGTGATATGCACTTGTTTTCACTTACAACCCATGATAAAACACTGGCTTTACCTAAGGCATGCAAATTAAGGAGGTTCTTCAAGTTTCAAACATTACAGAAGTACTTGTTTAATAGGATCTATTCATTTGTTTTCACTTTCAATCAATGTCAAAATGGTGGTTTTACCTAACCCTCTGTTAATGCAGTGTTAATGCAGTCTTCAGTTATGAAAACTAGGCATGTTTCTTCCTTAGTTGGCTGCTTTACATTTGTTCCCACTTACAATCAGTGAAGAAACACTCAGTTTACCTAATGCCCTTTCAATGCACGAGGTTCTTATGTTTTAAAAACTGAGCAAGTTACTTGTTTATTTGGCTGCTATGCACGTGTTTTCACTTACAATGTCAATATGGTAGTTTTACTTAATATGCAGAGAATGCAGTTGTATGAAAAAGTTGTGAAAACTAAGCAAATAACTTTTTCATTGGGTGCTATGCACTTGTTTTCATTAACAACCAGTGTCAAAACTCTTGTTTAACCTAACGTTCTGTGAATGAAGCAGGTTCTTTAGGTTCCAAAAATTAAGGATAGTACTTGTTTAACAGGGTACTCTACACTCGTTTTCACTTACAATCAATGTCAAAACCTGGTTTATCCTAGCATTCAGTGAATGAAAGAGGTTTATAAATTTTGAAAAATTCATCAAGGTACTTGTTTATTAAGGTGCTATTTACATCTTCTCACTTACAATCAATGAAAAACACTGGTTTTATGTAATGCTTTGTGAATGTACATGGTTCTTCAGTTTTGAAATCTAAGCAAGTTACTTGTTTAATTGCCAGCTTCACACTTATTTTCACTTACATCAATGTCAAATCAGTGGTGATACATAATATTCTGTGAATGCAGTCATTTCTTCTCTTGTGAAAACCGAGCAAGTCCATGTTTAATTGGCTGCTATGCACTTGTTTTCCCATACAATAAATATCAAACAATGGTTTTACATAAAGCTCTGTGAATGTAGGAGGTTCTTAAGTTTTAAAAATTAAGTAAATTACTTCTTTTTTTTTTTTTTGGCTGCTATAGCACTTGTTTTCACTTAAAATCAGTATCAAAACATTGTGTTTTCCTAAAGTTCTGTGACTGTATTAGGTAATTCAGTTTTGAAAACTAAGTAATTTACTTCTTTAAATGACTGCTGCACACTTGTTTTCACTTACAGTTAATGGGAAATCAGTTGTGATACTTAGAACCTGTGAATGCAGTAGTTTGTTTATTTGTGAAAGCTGAGCATGTTACTTCTTTAATTGGGTGCTATGCACGTGTTTTGACTTACAATCAACTTCAAAACCCTGGTTTACCTAAAACTCTGTGAATGCAGTTGGTTTTTCACTTTTGAAAATGAAGAAAGTATCTTGTTTCATTAGATGCTCTGCCCGTGTTTACACTTATAATCAATGTTAAAACACTGGTTTTACCTAACACTCTGTGGATCTAGGAGGCTCTAAGATTTTGATATGAAAGTGTGATACATATTTCCTTGGCTTCTATGCCCTTGCTTTCACTCACAATCAATGTCAAAACACTGCTTTAACCTAATGCTGTGCCAATGCAGTTGTTTCTTGTTTTCATACCAAGCCAGATACTAATTTCATTGACAGGTATGCACTTGTTTTGAGTTACAATCAACTTCAAATTCCTGGTTTTAACCTAATGCTGTGTGAATACAGGATGTCTTTCACTTTTCTAAAGTAAGAAAGATATTTTTTTCCTTGGCTGATATGCACTTGTTTTCACATACAAACAGTGAAAAACACTGCTTTTACTATGCCAATGCAGTAGTTTCTTCACCTTTGAAATCAAAGTACGATTCTTGGTTCATTTGCTGCTATGCACGTGTTTTAACCTACACCAATTTCAAAGCACTGGTTTACTTAAAACTCTGTGTATGCAGCCAGATTTTCAATTTTGAAATGAAGAATGACTCTTGTTTCATTGGCTTCTCTTGTTTTTACTTATAGTCAATGTTAAAACACTGCTTTTACCTAACTATCTGTGAATTCAGGAGGAACTAAGGTTTTGAAATGTAAGTGTGATACTAGTTTCCTTGGCTGCTATGCACTTGTTTTCACTTGCAATCCATGTCAAAGCACCCCTTTACCTAAGGCTATGCCAATGTAGTAGTTTCTTCACTTCTGAAATATAAGTAAGGTTTGTGTTTCATTTGCTGATAAGAATGTGTTTTCACTTACAATAAACTTAAAAATACTGATTTCAGATAACAGTCTGTGAATGCAGGAGGTATTTCAATTTTGAAAGGTAAGTGAGATACTTGTTTCTTTGGCTGTTATACACATGCTTTCACTCACAATCTATTTCAAATCTTTGCTTTTTCCTAATGCTAAGCCAATGCAGAGGTTTCTTCAGGTTTTGAAAAGTAACCAAGATTATTGTTTCATTGGCTGCAATGGACTTGCTTTCACTAATAATAAATTCAAAACAATCTGTTACCTAGCACACTCTGAATTCAGGGGATACTTCAGTTTTGACAACTAAGCCACACACACTTTTCATAGACAGCTATGCATGTGCTCTGACTTAAAATCAACTTCAAAACACTGGTTTACCTAAAATTATGTAAATGCAGTCCAATTTTCAGTTTTGAAAATGAAGAAAGAATCTTGTTTCTTGTTTCACTTATAATCAAATTCAAAACACTGGTTTGACCTAACACTCTGACTGCAGGAGGTTCTTCCGTTTTGAAAACTAAGCAATGTACTCTTTTCATTGGAGACTATGCACATGTTTTAACATATGATTAACTTCAAAACCCTG
>JAKSZT010053829.1:266524-288775 GCA_026826555.1 Tolypeutes matacus | reverse complement strand
GATGGCTCAAAGCCTGCTCTTCTCTTACTCTCCTTTGTTAACCTATCTTTCAGACAATGGTTCTCAGAGACTGCTCACTTTCCTCAGTTCAGATCAGTGAGGTCATATACTGTTCATCCTTCAGTGCCTGGCTTGCTTCACTCAACATAAGGTCTTCAAGATTCATCCACGTTATTCCATGTGTTAGCACTTTGTTCCTTCTTACAGCTGAGTAATATTCCATTGTATGTATGTACCACATTTTGCTTATCCATTCGTCTGTTGATGGGCACCGTGGCTGATTCCAACTTTTGGCAATGGTGAACAATGCCGCTATAAACATTGGTGTGCATATATCTCTTTGTGTTTTTGTTTTCCGTTCTTCTGGGTAGATACGCAGCAGTGGAATTGCTGGATCATACGGAAGATCTATTGCTAGTTTTCTGAGGAACCGCCAAACTGTCCTCCACAGTGGCTGGACCATACCGCAGTCCCACCAGCAGTGGAAGAGGGTTCCTATTCCTCCACATCCTCTCCAACATTTAGTGTCTCCTGTTTTTTTAATAGGTGCCAATCTGATGGGTGTAAGATGGTATTTCATTGCAGTTTTGATTTGCATTTCCCTGATAGCAAGTGATGTTGAGCATTTTTTCATGTGCTTTTTAGCCATTTGTATTTCTTCCGTGTAGAAGTGTCTTTTCAGGTCACTTGCCCATTTTTTATATGGGTTGTTTGTCCTTTTATTTTCGAGGTGAAGGATTTCTTTATATATGCAGGATATTAGGCTCCTATCAGATATATGTTTGCCGAATATTTTTTCCCATTGAGTAGGTTGCCTTTTTATTTTCTTAATAACATCCTTAGAGGTGCAGAAGTTTTTAATTTTGAGGAGATCCCATTTATCAATTCTTTCTCTTGCTGCTCGTGCTTTGGCTGTGAAGTTCATGAAACCATTTCCTATTACAAGGTCCTGTAGATGTTTCCCTACATTATCTTCCAAGGTTTTTATGGTTTTGGCTCTTATATTTAGATCTTTGATTCATCTTGCGTTTTTGTATAAGGTGTGAGATGGTATTCTTCTCTCATTCTTTTGGATATGGATATCCAATTCTCCAAGCATCACTTGTTAAAGAGGCCACTCTCTCCCAACTGAGTGGGTTTCGTGGCCTTGTCAAATATCAGATGACTGTATATGCGAGGTTCAATCTGGTTCCATTGGTCAGTAGGTCTATCCTTGTGCCAATACCACGCAGTTTTGATCACTGTAGCTTTGTAGTATGTTTTAAAGTCAGGTAATGTGATACCTCCAACTTCATTTTTCTTTTTCAATATATCTTTGGCAATTCGGGGCCTCTTGCCTCTCCAAATATATTTTGTGGTTAGTTTTTCCAGTTCCTTAAGAAATATAGTGTTGACTTTTATTGGGATTGCGTTTAATCTCTAGATTAGTTTGTGTAGGACAGACATCTTGATGATGTTTAGTCTTCTCATCCATGAACAGGGAATATTTTTTCATTTATTTAAGTCTTCTTTGATTTCCTTTAACAGTGTTGTGTAGTTTTCTGTATATAAGTCCTTTACATCTTTAGTTAAATTTATTCCTAAGTATTTGATTCTTTTGTTTACTATTGTAAATGGTATATTTTTTCCTGATTTCCTCCTCAGTTTGCTGGTTAATGGTGTACAGAAATGCTACTGATTTTTGAGCGTTGATTTTATAGCCTGCAACATTACTGAACTCCTTTATAAGTTCTAGAATTCTTGTTGTCGAATTCTCAGGGCTTTCTATGTATAGGATCATGTCATCTGCAAATAATGAAATTTTTACTTCTTCTTTTCCAGTCTGGATGCCTTTTATGTTCTTTTCTTGTCTCAGTGCTCATGCAAGTACTTCTAAGACAATGTTAAATAGGAGTGGTGATAGTGGGCATCCTTGTCTTGTTCCAGATCTCAGAGGGAAGGCTTTTAGTAATTCACCATTGAAAATGATGTTAGCTTTGAGTTTTTCATATATACCCTTTATCATTTTCAGAAAGTTTCCATCTATTCCTATCTTTGGTAGTGTTTTTTTGAGGAAAAAGTGCTGTATTTTGTCGAATGCTTTTTCTGCATCTATGGAGATGATCATGTGATTTTTTTTCTTTCAGTTTGTTTATGTGGTGTATTACATTGATTGATTTTATTATATTGAACCATCCTTGCATACCTGGGATGAAACCCACTTGGTCATGGTGTATAATCCTTTTGATATGTTGTTGAATGCGATTAGCAAGTACTTGTAATTGGGCTGTTGAGATCATCTATTTCTTCTTTCATCAATGTCGGCTGTTTGTGGGTTTCTAGAAACATGTCCATTTCCTCTAAATTATCATTCTTGTTGGCATATATTTTTTCAAAGAATCCTCTTATGACACTCTTTATTTATGTGGGGTCAGTAGTGATATCAACTTGCTCATTCCTTATTTTATGTATTTGCATCTGTTCTCTCTTTTTCTTTGTTAATCTGGCTAAGGGTTTGTCAATTTTGTTGATATTCTCAAAGAACCAGCTTTTGGTTTTGTTTATTGTTTCCAGTGCTTTCTTATTCTCTATTTCATTCAGTTCTGCTGCAATCTTGGTTATTTCCTGTTTTATACTTCTTTTAGGTTTAGTTTGTTGTTGTTTTTCCAATTCCTCCAAGTGTGCAGTTAGGTCTTCAATTTTAGCTCTTTCTTCTTTTTTAATTTAAGAATTTATGGCTATGAACTTCCCTCTCAGGACTTCTTTCGCTGCATCCCATAGGTTTTGATATGTTATGTTGTTGTTTTCATTAGTTTCAAGGTAGTTACTGATTTCTTTTGAAATTTCCTCTTTGACCCACTGTTTGTCTAAGAGTGTATTGTTTAACTTCCATATCCTTGTGCCTAACCTGTTTCTCTGTCCCTTACTGATTTCCAACTTCATTCCGTTGTGGTCAGAGAAATTACTTTGTATAATCTCAATCTTTCTGAATTCATTGAGTGTTGTTTTGTGGCCTAGCATGTGGTCTATTTTGGAGTAGGTTCCATGTGCACTGGATGTACATCCAGAATGTAAATCCCGCTGTATTTGGGTGTAATGTTCTGTATATGTCTATTAAGTCCAAATCTTCTAATGTATTGTTGAGTCCCTTCGTTTCTTTATTGATTTTCTGCTTAGATGTTTTGTCTAATGATGATAGTGGTGTGTTGAAGTTTCCTGCAATAATTGTAGAGGAATTTATTTCTCCTCTTAGTTTTTCCAGAATTTTCCACACGTATTTTGAGGCACCTCGATTAAGTGCGTAAATGTTGATGATTGTTCTCTCTTCTTGAGAGATTACTACTTTTACTAATATGTAGTGTCCATCTTTGTCTCTTACAATAGTTTTGCTTTTAAAGTCTATTTTGTCTGATATTAGAATAGCTACTCCTGCCCTTTTTTGGCTATTGTTAGCTTGTAAAATGGTTTTCCAGCCATTCACTTTCAGCCTCCTTGAATCCCTGGGCCGAAGTTGGGTTTCTTGAAGACAGCATATAGATGGATCATATTTTCTTATCCATTCTGCCAATCTGTGTCTTTTGATTGTTGAATTTAATCCATTAACATTCAGTGTTATTACTTGTAACGAATTTCTTACTTCAGTCATTATTTCTGTGGGTTAATGTATGTCATATGTTGTTTTGTTTCTCTTTTTGATTTTTCAGTTGTTTTTAAACCCTCCTCCAACTCTCACTGCCCTGTTTTTTCCTTTCAACTTGTAGAGATTCCTTTAGTATTTCTTGAAGTGCTGGTTTCTTCTAGATATACTCCCTTAATTGCTGTTTATCTGTGAATATTTTGAACTCTCCATCATTTTTGAATGCCAATTTAGCTGGATAGAGAATTTGTGGCTTCTTGCCTCCATGGTTTCAGCTGAGAAATCAGCACTTAATCTTATTGTGCTTCCCTTGTATGTGATGGTTCTCTTTTCTCTTGCTGACTTGAGTATTTTTTCTTTGCCTTGAGCATTGGACAATTTGACAAGTATATGTCTTGGAGTTGGCCTGTTGGGATTTATACTATTTGGGGTGCGCTGTGCTTCCTGGATCTGCACATCCATCTCTCTCAATAGATTTGGGAAGTTTTCAGCCATAACTTCCTTCAACACTCCTTCTGTTCTCTTTCCCTTCTCTTCTCCTTCTGGGATTCCCATAATGCTTATGTTTGTGCATCTTGCATTATTGGTTAATTCCCTGAGACCATACTGGATTTTTTCGATCTTTTTGTCTATCTTTTCTACAATCTCTTTGATTTCAACTGTATTGTCTTCAATATCACTAATTCTTTCCTCTGCCTGTTCAATTCTGCTGCCATGTGAGTCCAGCATCTTTTTCATTTCTTGACTTGTGTCTTTGTTCGCCATCATATCCATTACCTTTTTAGGTGTGTTAGCTATTTCTTCAGTATGTTCTTCCATTGTCTTCTTTATATCCTTAATCTCTTCCTTCAGTTCTTTAAGTTTGTCCATGATATTTGTTTGGATAGCTTTGATTAGTTGTTTGATGTACTGCATTGCTTCCTGGTTTTTATTTTGTGCACTGGGCTGGTCCATGTTTTCCAGTTTCTCAGAGTCATTTGTATTTTTCTGTTGCCCTCTGGTCATCTTATTATCTTGATGAGTTTGTTCAGTTGATTAGCTTTTCTCTATGCTCTAGAATTTTATTTAGCTGTTGGTTCTGCGTGTGAGTTAAGTTTTCTCTTTCGCAGTTTTTCTTCTTATTTTATTTCCTTGTTTCTTTCTATATTCCCTTGAAGGCAAAAGGTTAGGGCCAGAGAAATCAAAAGATGTAAGGAAGGTAGAAGGATAGTAGAAATATTGATAAAAGTTAGAAGAGTGGCAAAATGAGACTTAATGAGATGAATATTTAACTTGTGTAGGCAGTGTAGAGTACTAGGAAAAAATATGGAGTTCCTACAATGGACTGGGAAAACAAATGGAGGAATATATATATAGTGATTTAGAAGGCTAGAATTATGAGGATGGAGAGAAATAGTAGAGAAAGGTCTAAAAGGAAAAAGTTAATACTAATTTTAAAAGAAAGAAAAAAGAAGAAGAAGAAAACAAAATAGATGAGATAGAAATTGACACCCTTAAGTTGTGGGCCTATGAAAAAATGTTGTCTCTAAGAGCCACAATAGAAAACAGAATGCAGAAAGATGCGGGAAGGATAAGCGGTAGTTTGTAATACAGAATCAATATATACAGCGAGTGGGAAATTACTGAATAAGAAGCCCAGCAAGAAGTGACCAGCTGGCAACACCTTTAAAAAAAAAAATAGAAGGAAAAAGGAAGGGGGGAGGAAAACGGGAATAATAGCAATAGACCAGAAAGTAACAGAGAGAAAACAAAAATCCACACAGGCAAGCAGTCAAACAGAGCTAAGGGGGGTCAATAATTCCCTTAAGGTCCACGTGGATCCTTCCTGCCTACTTGTGTTTATCAATGAATTTCCCCACAGGGTTCTATATGCAGGTCCTGAAGCAGCTTTTAGCTATTAAACTAAATTAAAAATAATTTATTTTTCATTTGTTGAGGTGATCTCACTTTTTTTTTTTTAGCCAAATGCAGGGCCCAAAATAATTCCTCCTCTAGACCAACCCCCTTACGGAAGGGACCCTAGCTGGGCCCGTGGAAATTATTCAAGCACGTCCCACGTTCCAGACCCCCCAGGTTAGCTGAAGCTCTGATGTTAGTCAGTGAGGAGTGCTAAAGATAGCGGATTCTGCCCCTTCTGGCACCAAGCTCCAGTGTCACCGGGCTGCTCAGTAAATCAGTTTGAGTGCAGATTCACGTCTGCTCTCAGCCTGATGCTGCTTCAGGTAATCTTATCTGCTCCCCAAAGCTATGGGGCTGTGCAGGGAGCCAGATCAATGTCAAAAAATATAAAATACCCTTCCCTGTCTTCCAACCGAACCCTCCCTTTTTTGGGAAGTGTCCCTACCTCCTGGCTCCGCAGCGGCCCGGGTCTTATCCCTGGGTGGCTAGGGAAATCAGCTGCGTTGCCCGACCAAAATCCCCCCTCCGGTTCACCGGGTGCTGATTAGCTCGTTTGCTCTGTTCACACAAGGTCCAAGGGGCACCAGGCAGCCAGATCCCCAGAAAATAAAACTTTTTTGCCCTGCCCGTGGCTCCAAATGGCTGTTTTATTTTTTTTCCCTAACCACTGGGCTCAGCCGCCTGTGCCAACCTCCACCGGCAGCCTCAAAACTCACGAACTCCACCGTTCGGTCCACACCATCGATCCACGCAGATAGATGTCCCAATTTTCTCACTCCACGCGTGCACAGCACAGACCCCCGGGCAGGACCCGTCCACAATCCTCCTTGCTCTGGGAACTTGCAGTGTGCACCCTCCTACACTAATGCCATCTTGCATCCTCTCGATTCTCCAGTTTTGACAACTAAGCCAGAAACTCTATTCATTGGAAGCTATGCCCATGATTTGACTTAAAATCTACTTCAATACCCTGGTTTACCTAAGACTCTGTGAATGCAGTTAGTTTTTCTGTATTGAAAATGAAGAAAGAATCTTGTTAAAATGGCTGCTATTCACGTGTTTTCACTAATGATCAGTGTTAAAACAGTGGTTTTACCTAATGTTCTGTGACTCAGAGGGTACTAAGGGTTTTAAATGCAAGTGAGACTCTTGTTTCCTTGGCTGCAATATTGATGTCACTTATCACCCATATCAAACACCCCTTTTCCTAAGGTATGCCAATGCAGTAGTTACTTCACTTTTGAAATCTAAGTAAGATTCTTGTTTCATTTCCTGCTAAGCACGTTTTTTCACTTACAATCACCTTCAAAACACTGCTTTTACCTAACACTTTGTGAATGCAGTCAGTTCCTCAGTTTTGAAAATGAAAAGAAAATTGTTTTACTGCCTGCTTTGCACATGTTCTCACTTATAATGAATATCAAAACACTTGTTTTCCTAATGCTTTTTGAATACAGGAGGTTTTTCACTTTTTCACTTACATAAAATATCAAAACACCACTTTTACCTAATGCTAGGCCAATACAGTAATTTCTTCACTTTTGAAATCTAAGTAAGATTATTGGTTCATTTACTGCTATGAATGTGTTTTCACTTACAATCAACTTCAAAACACTGGCTTCACCTAATGCTCTGTGAATGCAGGAGGTACTTCAATTTTGAAAGGTAAGGAAGATTCTTGTTTCCTCAGCTGCTATGCACTTGCTTTTACTCACAATCAATGTCAAAACACTGCTTTTACCTAATGCTCTGCGAATGCAGTAGTTTCTTCAGTTTTCAAAACTAAGGTATATACTCTTTTTTTGGCAGCTGTACTCTTGTTTTGAGTTATAATCAACTTCAAAATTCAGATTTTAACTTAGTGCTCTGTGAATACAGTAGGTTTTTCACTTTGAAAATTAAGGCTTAGACTTGTTTCATTGGCTGCTATACATGTGTTTACACTTAAAAACAAAGTCCTAACACTTGTTTTACCTAATGCTCTGTGAATAAGGCAGGTTTTTCAGTTTCAAACGTAAGGCTGTGACTTGTTTCATTGGCTGGTATGCACATGTTTACATTTAAAACATAGTCAAAACACTGATTTTACCTAACACTCAGAATGCAGGAGTTACTTCAGTTTATAAAACTAAGGTAGATACTCTTTTTTTGGCAGCTGTGCTCTTGTTTTGAGTTATAATCAACTTCAAAATCCAGGTTTTAACTTAGTGCTCTGTGAATACAGTAGGTTTTTCACTTTGAAAATTAAGGCTTAGACAGGTTTCATTGGCTGCTATACACGTGTTTACACTTAAAAACAAAGTCCTAACACTGGTTTTACCTAATGCTTTGTGAATAAGGCAGGTTTTTCAGTTTCAAAAGTAAGGCTGAGACTTGTTTCATTGGCTGGTATGCACATGTTTACATTTAAAAGCATAGTCAAAACACTGATTTTACCTAACACTCAGAATGCAGGAATTACTTCCGTTTATAAAACTAAGCAATATATTCTTTTCATTGAAGACTATTCACATGTTTTGACTTACAATCAATGTCAAAACCCAGATTTTGCCTAATACTCTGTGAACGCAGTTAAATCTGTAGTTTTGAAAACTAAGAAAGAAACTTATTTCAGTGGCTGTTATGCACGTGTTTCCAATTAAAATCAATACCAAAACTCCAGTTTTACTTAACACTCTGTGAACACAGGAGGTGCTTCACTTTAGTAAAATAAGTAAAATACTTGTTTTTTGGCTTATATGCACTTGTTTTCACTTACAATCAATGTCAAAACGCTCCTATTGCCTAGTGCTATGCCATTGAACTAAATTCTTCAGTTTTGAAAACTAAGCAAGATGCTTGTTTCCTTGGCTTCTATGCACTTGTATTCACTTAGAATCAAAGGCAAACACTGGTTTTAACGAACACAGTCTGAATTCAGGTGTTTCTGCAGTTCTGAAAACTAAGGAAGATACTCAATTCATTGGCAGTTATGCACTTGTTTTGAGTTACAATAAAGTTCAAAATCCTAGTTTTAACCTAATGCTCTGTGAACACAGGAGGTTATTCTCTTTTGTAAAGACAGAAAGATACTTGTTTCCTTGGCTGTTATGCACTTATTTCACTTACAACCAATGTCAAAACACTGCCTTTACCTAATGCTATGTCAATGCAATAGTTTCTTCACTTTGGAAATTAAGAAAGATTTGTGTTTCATTTGCTCCTAAGCACATGTTTTCACTTAAAATCAACTTCAAAACATTGGTTTTACCTAACTATGTGTGAATGCAGGAGGTATTTCAATTTTGATAGACAAGTAAGATACTTGCTTCCTTGGCTGCTATGCACTTGATTTCACTCACAATGTCAAATCCCTGCTTTTACCTAATAGTATGCCAATGAAGTGGTTTCTTCACTTTTGAATTCTAAGTAAGATTCATGTTTCATTTGCTGCTATGCACGTGTTTTCACTTACAATCAACTTCAAAACACTGATTTTACTTAACAATCTGTGAATACAAAAGGTTTTTCAGTTTGAAAAGTAAGACAGAAGCTTGTTTCATTGGCTGCTGTGCACATGTTTTCACATATAGTCAAAATCAAAGCACTGGTTTTACCTGACACACTCTGAATGCAGGAGTTTCTTTGGAGACTATGCTCATGTTTTGAATTACAATCAATTTCCAAACACTGGTTTTACCTAATGCTCTGTGAATGCAGTTGATTCTTTAGTTTAAAAAACTAAGAAAGAAATTTATTTCAGTGGCTGCTATGCACGTGTTTCCACTTAAAATCAATGTTAAAACTCAGGTTTTACTTAATGCTCTGTGAACACAGGAAGTGCTTCAATTTGAAAAAGTAAGTAAGATACTTGTTTCCTTTGCTTCTATGCCCTTGTTCTCACTTACAATCAATATCAAAACACAGCTTTTTTCTAGTGTTATGCCAATGCACTAATTTCTTCAGTTTTGAAAATTAAGCAAGATACATGTTCCTTGGCCTCTATGCACTTGTTTTCACTTAGAATTAAAGGCAAACAATAGTTTTATCAAACAAAATCTGAATGCAGGAGTTTCTCCAGTTTTGAAAACTAACCAAGACCCTCATTTCATTGGCAGCTATGAAATTGTTTTTAGCTACAATCAATTTCAAAATCCTGGTTTTAAGGCAATTCTCTGGGAGTACAGGAGGTTCTAAACTTTTGTAATGTAATTTTTTACCCATGGCTATTATGCACTTGTATTTATTTAAAACCAGTGTCAAAGCACTGCTTTCATTATGCCAATGCAGTAGTTTCTTCACTTTTGAAATCAAAGAATTTTTTTTTCATTTGCTGCTATGCACGTGTTTTCACCTACAATCAACTTCAAAACACAGGTTTTACTTAACATTCATTGATTGCAGGAAGAATTTCAATTTTGAAATGTAAGTAAGATAATTGTTTCCCTGGCTGTTATGAACTGGCTTTCACTCACAATCAATGTCAAAACCTGCTTTTACCTAATGCTATGCCAATGCAGTTGTTTCTTAATAAGATTCTTGTTTCATTTGTTGTTATGTACATGTTTTCACTTACAACCAACTTCAAAACACTGGTTTTACCTAACTATCAGTGAATGCAGGAGGTACTTCAATTTTGATAGGAAGGTAAGTTACTTGTTTCCTTGGCTGCTATGCACTTGATTTCACTAACAATGTGAAAATCCTTCTTTTTCCCAATGCTATGCCAATCCAATGGTTTCATCAGTTTTGAAATCTATGTAAGATTCTTGTTTAATTTGCTGCTATGCACGTGCTTTCACATGCAAACAAATTAAAAACCCTGGTTTTACCAAATGCTCTGTGAATGCAGTTGATTCTTTAGCTTTGAAATCTAAGAAATCTAAGAAAGAAACTTGTTTCAGTGGCTGCTATGGAGCAAACTCCAGTTTTACTTAATGCTCTGTGAACACAGGAGGTGCATCACTTTTGAAAACTAAGTAACATACTTGTTTCCTTGGCTGGTATGCACTTGTTTTCACTTTCAATCAATGTCAAAACACGGCTTTTGCCTAGTGCTGTGCCAATAAAGCAATTTCTCCAGTTCTGAAAACTAAGCAAGAGACTTTTTTCCTTTTCTTTTATGCATTTCTTTTCACTTAGACTCAAAGGCAAATGCTAGTTTTACCTAAAACTGTTGAATACTGGAGGTTCTCCAGTTTTGAAAACTAACCAAGATCCTCATTTAATTGGCAGCTATGCACTTGTTTTGAGATACAAATTCAAATATCTGCTTTTAACCTAATGCTCTGTGAATAAAGGAGATTCTTCAATTTTGTAAAGTAAATAAGATACTTCATTCATCGGCTGGTATGCACTTGCTTTCACTTACCACCAATGTCAAACCCCTGCTTTTACCAAATGCCATGCTTTTGCAGTGGTTTGTTCTGTTTTTAAAACTAAGCATGATTCTTTTTTCATTTCATGTTATGCATGAGTTTTCACCTTCAATCAACTTTAAAACATTGGTTTTATGTAACACACTCTGAATGCAGGTGATTCTTCAGTTTTTACAACTAAGTAAGATACTCTTTTCATTGGCAGCTATGCACATTATTTGACTTACAATCAACTTCAAAACCCTGGATTAACTAAAACTCTGTGAATGCAGTCAGTTTTTCAGTTTTGAAAATGAAGATATGATCTTGTTTCATTGGCTGATTACATGTGTTTTTACTTATAGTAAATGTTAAAACCATCATTTTACTTAACACTCTGTGAATTCAGGAGGTAATAAAGTTCTGAATTGCAAGTGCAATACTAGTTTCCTTGGCTGCTATTCACTTGTTTTCACTTACAATCCATGTCAAAGCACCCTTTTATCTAAAGCTATGCTAATACAGTAGTTTCTTAACTTTTAAATCTAAGTAAGATTCTTGTTTCATTTGCTGCTGTGCACGTGTTTTGGCTTACAATCAACTTCAACACATTGCTTTTACCTGAGGCTCAGTGAATGCAGTCAGTTCTTCAGTTTTGAAATCCCATAAATAAACTTGTTTCATTGGCTGCTTTGCACGTTTTTGCACTTATAATCAATGTCAAAACACTGGTTTTACCTAATGCTCTGTGAACACAGTAGGTTATTCAGTTTGAAAAGTAACACTGTGCCTTCTTTCTTTGGCTGTGATGCACTCATTTTTTATTATAATCACAGTCAAAACCCTGGTCTTACCTAACACTCTCTGAATGCAGGGGGTACTTCAAATTTGAATGGTAAGTAAGATACTTGTTTTTTCGGCTGCTATGCACTTGCTTTCACTCACAATCAATGTCAAAACACTGCGTTTACCTAATGCTATGCCAATGCAGAGGTTCTTCACTTTTGTGAAGCAATGATACTTCTTTCCTTGGCTGCTATGCATTGTTTTTCACTTATAAGCAGTGTCAAAACACTGCTTTTACTATGACAATGTTGTAGTTTCTTCACTTTTGAAATCTAAATAAGATTCTTGTTTCTTTTGCTGCTATGCATGTGTTTTCACTTTACATTCGTCTTTAAAGCACTGCTTTTCCCTAAAGCTCGGTGAATGCAGTCAGTTCTTCAGTTTAGAAAGCCCATAAATAAACTTGTTTCATTGGCTGCTTTGCATGTATTTTCACTTACAATCAACTTCAAGACACAGGTTTCACCTAACTCTCTGTGAATGCAGGAGGTACTTCAACTTTGAAAGGTAAGTAAGATAGTTGTTTCTTTGGTTGCTCTGCACTTACTTTCACTCACAATGTCATAATCCTGCTTTTACCTGTCCTATGCCAATGCAGTGGTTTCTTCAGTTTGTGAATCTAAGTTAGATTCTTGTTTCATTTGCTGCTATGCACGTGTTCTCACTTACATTCAACTCCAATACACTGGTTTTACCTAATGCTCTGTGAATATTGTAGGTTTTTCAGTTCTGAGAACTAGGCACTTTACTACTCTAATTGGCTGCTTTCCATTTGATTTCACTATCAATGAAAAAACATTGCTTTTGCCTAATGCTTTGTGAAGGTAAGTGGTTCTTCAGTTTTTAAAACTAAACAAGTTACTATTTAATTGCCTTCTTCACACTTCTGTTCACTTACAATCAATGTCAAAACAGTGGTGATACATAAGATTCCATGAATGCTGTAATTTCTTAACTTGGGAAAACCAAGCAAGTCCTTGTTTAATTGGCTTTTATGTACTTCTTTTCACATACAATAAATATCAAAACACTGGTTTTATGAATGTTCTGTGAAGGAAGGAGGGTTTTCAATTTTGAAAACTAAGAAAATTACTTCTTTATTTGGCTGCTATGGCACTTGTTTTCATTTACATTCAATATCAAATCAGTGGTTTTACCTAATGCTTTGTGAATTTCATAGTTTCCCAGTTTTGGAAACTAAGCAAGTTGCTTGTTTAGTTGGCTGCTATGCACTTGTTTTCACTAACAATTGCAATATTTTGATTTTACCATTATGCTGAGTTTGAAGGTGTTTCTTCAAGTGGTGAAAACTAACCAAGTTACATTTCATTGGGTGCTATGCACTTGTTTTCACCTACAATCAATGACAAAACAATGCTTACCTAATGCTCTTGGTATGCAGTAGTTTCTTCAGTTGGGAAATCTAAGCAATTAAAATTTTTACATAAATGCCACACACTTGTTTTCACTTACAATTTCAATATGATAATTTTACCTTATATGCTGAAAATGCCATTATTTCTTCAAGTTGTGAAAACTCAGCAAGTTACTTTTTCATTTGGTGCTAGGCACTTGCTTCACTTATAAACATTGTCAAAACACTGGTTTTACCTAATGCTTTGTGAAGGAAGGAGGTTCTTCAGTTTTCATAAGTCAAGAAGTTTTCTGTTTAGTAGGATACTATTCAATTGTTTTCACTAAAAATGTTAATGTGCTGGTTTTACTTAATATGCTAATAATGCAGTTGCTCTTGAATTTGTGAAAACTAAGCAAGTCTCTTTTTCATTAGGTCCTATACACTTGTTTTCATTTACAATCAGTGACAAAACATTGGTTTAACTAATGCTCTTGGAATGCAGTAGTTTCTTCTGTTGGGAAAACTAAGGAATTTATTTCTTTAAATGAATGCTAGGCTCTTTTGTACACTTACAATCAATGGCTAATTTGTTGTGATATCTAACACTCTGTGAATGCAGTAGTTTCTTCAGTTGAGAAAAATAAGCATGTTACTTCTTTAATTGGCAGCTAAGCACTTGTTTTAACTTAAAACCAATGTCAAAATCTTAGTTTTACTTAATATTTTGGGAATGCAGTATTTTATTCATTTGTGAAAACTAAAGAAGTTATTTCTTTAATTGCATGCTAGCACTTGTTTTCACTTACTTTCAATATCAAAACACTTGCTTGACCTAACGTTCTGTGAATAAAGGAGATTCTTCAGTTTGAAAACTAACAATTTGCTTGTTTAATTGTCTGCTACACACTTGTTTTCACTTACAATCAATGTTGAAACACTAGCTTGAACTAATGCTCTGTGAATGCAGGAGGTTCTTCAGTTTTGAATTACAAGAAATTAGGTTAATTTTCTGCTATGGCCATGTTTTTGCTTACAGCCAATGTCAAACTCTGGTTTTACCTAACTCTCTGTGAATGAAGGAGGTTCTTTAAAAATTTAGCAAGGTACTTGTTTAATAGGATACTATTCACTTCTACTTACTTACAATCAATGAAAAAAGGCTGGCTTTACCTTTGTGAATGTAACTGGTTCTTCAGTTTTGAAAACTAAACAGTTACTCATTTAATTGCCTGCCACACAATTCTTTTCACTTACAATCAATGTCAAAATGATGGTTTTACTTAATGCTCTTTGAATGCAGTGTTTCTTCAGTTCTGAAAGCTAGACAAATTAATTCACCTTAGGATGCATTGCACTCTCACAGTCAGTGAAAAAACACTGTTTTTACCTAACACTTTGTGAATGTAAGTGGGTCTTCAGTTTTGAAAACTAAGGAAGTTACTCATTTAATTGCCTGCTTCATTTTTTTTTTCACTGACAGTCAATTTCAAAGAAGTGGTGATTCATAAGATTCGGTGAGCAGTCATTTTTTTTTTCTTCACTTGTGAAAACCAAGCAAGTCCTTGTTTAGTTGGCTGCTGTGCACTTGTTTTCTTTTTTCTTTTTTTTTTTAAAGATTTTATTTATTTATTAATTTATCCCCCCCTTGCTGCTTGTGCTCGCTGGGTGAGCTAACCACACCGTGCAGGCGGGCTTGCCTTCACCAGGAGGCCCCGGGAACCAAACCCAGGGCCTCCCATATGGTAAACGGGAGCCCTACTGATTGAGCCACAGCCTCTTACCATGCACTTGTTTTAAAATACAATAAATATCAAAATACTGGTTTTACCTAAGGTTCTCTGAATATAGGAGCTTTTCCAATTTTGAAAACTACACAAATTACTTCTTTATTCAACTGCTATGGCTATTGTTTTCACTTACAATTAATGTCAAAACACTGGTTGTACCTTATGCTCTGGGAATGCAGAACATTCTTCAGTTTTGAAAACTAAGAAGTTACTTGTTTAATTGATTGCTATGCACTTGTTTACATTTACAATGTCAATATGCTGGTTTGACCTAATATGCAAAGAATGCTGTTGTTTCTTCAAGTTGTGAAAACTAAGCAAGTTACTGTTTCATTTGGTGCTATGCACTTGTTTTCACTTACTATCAATGACAAAACAATGATATACCTAATGCTTTTGGAATGCAGTAGATTCTTCCCTTGGGAAAACTAAGGAAGTTATTTCATTAATTGCCTGCTACATGCTTTTCACTTACATTCTATATCAAAACACTTGTTTGACCTAATGCTCTGTGAATGAAGGAGGATGTTCAGTTTTGAAAACAAAGCAAGTTACTTGGTGTATTGTCTGTTACACACATGTTTTCACTTACAATAAATGTCAAAACACTGGATTTATGTAATTCTCTGTGAATGCGTGAGGTTCTTCAGTTTTTAATTCCAAATAAGTAGATTAATTTGATGTTATGGACTTGTTTTCACTTACAAACAATGTCAACATCTTGGTTTTACCTCAAACACTGTGAATGAAGGATGTTATTCAATTTTCAAAAATTAAACAAGGCACTTGTTTAATAGGATACTATTCACTTCTTCTCACTTGCGATCAATGAAGAAACACTGGTTTTACTAATGCATTGTGAATGTAAACGGTTCTTTAGTTTTTAAAACTAAGCAAGTTTCTCATTTAATTACCTACTGCATCCTCCTTTTCACTTACAATCCCTGTCAAAGCCGTGGTGATGCATAAGGTTTTGTGAATGAAGTCATTTCTTCACTTGTGAAAAACCAAGCAAGTCCTTGTTTAATTGGTTGCTATGCACTTTTTTCACAAACAATAAATATCAAAGTACTGGTTTACCTAATGCTCTGTCAATGAAGGAGGTATTTCTGTTTTGAAAACTAAGCAAATTACTTCTTTACATAGCTCTCCTGGCACTTCTTTTCACTTACAATCAATTTCAAAACACTGGTTTTACCTATTGCTCTGTGAATGCAGCACATTCTTCAGTTTTGTAAACTATGCAAATTACTTTTTCTTTTGGTTCTATGCACTTGTTTTATTTAACAATCAATGGTAAAACCCTGGTGTGACCTAACACTGTGAATGAAGGAGGTTTTTCAGGTTTAAACATTCAGGAAGTTACTTGTTTAATAGGATATTATTCAATTGTTTTTGCTCACAATCAATTTCAAAATCGTGGTTTTGCCTAATCTTCTGTAAGTCCAGGAGTATTTTCAGTTGTGAAAACTAGGCATGGAACTTCCTTACTTGGCTGCTTTGCAATCATTCTCATCTACAATCAATGAAAAAACAGTGCCTTTAAATAACTCTTTGTGAATGTCAGTGGTTCTTCAGTTTTGAAAACTCTGCAATTAACTCATTTAATTCCCTGCTTCACACTTCTTTCACTTACAATCAACGTCAAAGCAGTGGAGATACATAAGATTCTGTGAATGCAGTCATTTCTTCACTTGTGGAAAACAAGCAAGGTCTTGTTTAATAGGCTGCTATGCACTTGTTTCCACTTAAAATCAGTAACAAAACAATGGTTTACCTAATGCTCTTGAAATGCAGTACTTTCTTCAGTTGGGATAACTAAACAATTTTTCTAAGTAAATGCTACACATTTGTTTACACTTACTGTCAATTGCAAATGATTTGTGATGCTTAACACCCGGTGAATGCAGTAGTTTCTTCACTTGTGGAAACTAAGAGTGTTACTTTATAATTGGCTGCTATGCATTTGTTTAAATTACAACCAATGTGGGACTTTGTGTTTTGCTACCTGAAGAATACCCTTTGAAAATTATTTAGTATTTGTTGCTAGGTGGTAATACCTTGACACTATTGTTGTAATTATCTCTATTTTGCCTTCATTATTAAAATTGCTTGACTGAATATATATTTATAGTTTTGAATAATAATTGAATAAAAATAATAATAATTTTAATTAGTGAAAAAAAAAAAAAAAATTACAACCAATGTGAAAACCATGGTTTAACCTAATGTTGTGGGACTGCAGTAGTTTCTTCATTTGTGAAAACTAAGGATGTTATTTCTTTAATTGGTTGTTATGCACATGTTTTCTCTTACATTCAATATGAAAACACTTCTTTGACTTAATGCTCTGTGAATGAATGAGTTTCTTCAGTTTTGAAAACTAAGCAACTAGCTTATTTAATTGCATGCTACATACTGGTTTTATTTACAATCAATGTCAAACACTGGTTTTACCTAATGCTCTGTGAATTAAGAGGTTCTTCAGTATTGAATGCCAAGCAAATAGTTTAATTTGCTACTATGCACTTGTTTTCACTTACAACCAACATCGAAACCCTGGTTTTACCTAAAAATCTATGAATGAAGGAGGTTCTTCAATTTCCAGAAATTAAGCCTGGTACTTGTTTAATAGGGTGTTATTCATTTCATCTCATTTACAATCAATAAAAAACAATGGTATTATTTTGTGAATGTAAGTGAGTCTTCAGTTTTGAAAAATAAGCAATTTACTCTCCCAATTGCCTGTAACACACTTATTTTCATTTACAATTATTATTAAATTGGTGGTTTTACCTAATGCTCTGTGAATGCAGGAGTTTCTTAAGTTGACAAAACTAGGTACATTGTTTCCTTACTTAGGTCTTTTCACTTGTTCTCAAAATCATTGAAAAAACACTGGTTTTACCCAGCACTTTGTGAATGTAAGTGGTTCTTCAGTTTGGAAAGCTTTGCAAGTTACTCATTTAATTGTTGCTGTGCACTTCTTTTTACTTAAAATCAATATCAAAGCACTGGTTTTACCTAATGCTCTGTGTATGCTGGAAATTATTCTGTTTTGAATTCTAAGGAAGTTACTTGTGCTATTTGCTGGTATTTATTCTCACTTTCAGTCAATGCTAAAAACAGTGGTTTTTACCTAACACTCTATAAATGCTGGAGGTCCCTCAGTTTTGAAAACTAAGCAAGTTACTTGTATAATTGGCTGTTATGCACCTGTTATCACTTACAATCAATGTCAAAATGCTGGTTTTATCTAATACTTGTGAATGCATTAGTTTCTTCAGTTGTGAAAACTTAACAAGTTACTTTTTCTTTTGTACTTTGCCTTTGTTTTCACTTACAACTAATGTCAAGCCCTGGTTTTACCTAACACTCTGTGAATGAAGGAGGGTATTCAGTTTTCAAAAATTAAGGAAAGTATTTCTTTAATAGACTGAAATTCAATTGTTTTCACTTACAATCAATGTCAATACCATGGCTTTACCTACCACACTAAGAATGAAGGCGTTTCTTCAATTTTCAAAAATTAAGCAAGGAACTTGTTTGATAGGATATTATTTAATTGTTTTCACTTCCAATCAGTGTCAAAATGGTGGTTTTACCTAACTCTCTTTAAATGCAGGAGTTTCTTCAGTTGTGAAAGCTAAGCCCCTTACTTCCATAATTAGCTGCTTTACACGTGTTCTCACAATCAATGAAAAAATACTGGTTTTATTTAATGTTTTGTGAATGTAAGTTGTTTTTCAGTTTGGAAAACTAAGCATGTTACTCATTTAATTTCCAGCTTCATGCTTCTTTTCACTTACAATCAATGTAAAAACAGTGGTGATACATAAGATTCTATGAATTCTGTCATTTCTTCACTTGTGAAAAACAAACAAGGCCTTACTTAATTGACTGCTATGCCATTGTTTTCACATACATTAGATATAAAAACACTGGCTTAATCTCATGCTCTGTGAATGTAGGATGACCTTCAGTTTTGAAAACTTATCAAATCACTTCTTTATTTGACTTCTTTGGCACATTTTTCACTTACTATCAATGTCACACCACAGGTTTTACCTAATGCTTTGTGAATCCAGTAGGTTCTTCAGTTTTGGAAACTAAGCAATTTACTTGCTTACTTGTCTACTATGCACTTGTTTTCTTTTACAATGTCAATATGCTTGATTTACCTAATACATTGAGATTGCAGTCATTTCTTCAAGTTATGAAAATTAAGGAAGTTACTTTTTCATTGGATTACTATGCACTTGATTTCACTTACAATCAATGACAAAAATGGTTTTCCTAATGCTCTTGGAATGGCAGTAGTTTCTCCATTTGTGACAACTAAGCAATATACTTCTTTAAATGAATGCTATGAACTTCTTTCCACTTATATTCAAGGGCAAATCAGTTATGATACATAACTCTGTGTCTGCAATAGCTTTTTCAGTTGTGAAAACTAAGACTGTTATTAACTCAATTGACTGTGATGCACTTGTTTTAAATGAAATAGTGTCAGAACCACGGTTTACCTAACATTCTGGGAATGCAGTAGTTTCTTCATTTGTAAAAACTAAGGAAGTTTTTTTAAAATTGGTTGCTATGCACTTGTTTCACTTACATTCAATATCAATAAACTTGTTTGACCTAATGCTCTATGAATAAAGGAGGTTCTTCAGTTTTGAATTCCAAGCAAGTTATTTAATTTTCTGCTGTGCTCTTATTTTCATTTACAATCAATGTCAAGACCCTGGTTTTACCTAACACTCTGTGAATGAATGAGGTTCATCAATTTTCAAAAATTAGGCAAGTTACTTGTTTAATAGGATACTATTCAGTTCTTCTCATTTGCAATCAATGAGAAAATACTGGTTTAACTTTGGGGATATAAGTGGTTCTTCAGTTTTTAAAACTAAGCAATTTACTCACCTAATTGGTTGAAACACACTTCTTTTCACTTACAATCATTGTCAAAATGGTGGTTTTACCTAATGCTCTGCGAATGCAGGAGTTTTTTCAGTTGTGATTGCTGGGCACCTAATTAATTAATTGGCTGCTTTGTGCATGTTCTCACACTCAATGTAAAAACACTGTTTTTACCTAACACTTGGTGAATGTAAGAGGTTCTTCAGTATGGAAAACTATGCAAGATTCTCATTTATTGCCACCTGCACATTTCTTTACACTTACAATCAATGTGAAAGCACTGGTTTTAACTAATGCTCTATGAACACAGTAGGTTATTCTGTTTTCAATTCTAAGCAAGTTACATGTGTTATTTGTTGACATTTTTTCTCACTGACAACCAATGTCAAAATAGTGGTTTTATCTAAAGCTCTATGAATGCTGGAGGTCCTTTTCTTTTGAAAACTAAAGAAGTTACTTGTATAGTTGGTTGTTAGGCAATTGTTTTCACTTACAATCAATGTCAAAATGCTGGTTTTACCTAATTCTTGTGAATGCAGTAATTTCTTCAGTTGTGAAAACTAAGCAAGTTACATTTTCCTTTGACGCTATGCACTTGCTTTCACTTACAACTAATGTCAGGACCCTGGTTTTACCTAATGCTCTGTGAATAAGGACGGTTCTTCAGTTTTCAAAAATTAATGAAGGTACTTGTTTAATGGGATACTCTTCCCTTGTTTTCACTTAAAATCAATGTCAAATCCCTGCTTTTACCTTACACTCTGTGAATGAAGGAGGTAATTCCATTTTCAAAAATTAAGGAATGTATTTCTTTAAAAGGATTTTATTCACTTCTTTTCACTTAATATCAATGAAAAACACTGGTTTTACCTAATGCTTTGTGAATGCATGTGGTTCTTAAGTTTTGAAAACTAAGCAAGTGTATTAGTCAGCCAAAGGGGTGCTAATGTGAAATACCAAAAATGGGTTGGTCTTTATAAAGGGTACTTATTTGGGGTAGAATTCCACAGATACCAGGCCATAAGGCATTAAGTTTCTTCTCTCACCAAAGTTCATTGCCACGTGTTAGAGCAAAACAGCTGCCGATGTTTGCCATGGTTCAGGATTCTTGTGTTCCTCTCTTCCAGGGGCTTACCTCTTCTGGTTCATCCACAAGATCAGCTGTAGACTATCAGGTGAGTGGCTCACTTTTCTTCTGGGGCCTTTTCTCCAACATCAAAACTCCTTCTCAAAAACTTCTTCTAATCTGTTCTTTGCCTTGCCCTATATATTTGATTCCCCACCCACCAAGGGTGGGGCTTAATGCCCTAATTATAACCTAATCAGGCCCAGATTAACAGATCAGTTTATGCATGATCCAATTATATTTTTGGAATTCATAATTACATCAAATTGACCAATGGTTACAGCAAGTTACTCATTTAATTGCCTGCCTCATACTTCTTTTCACTTACAATCAAGGTCAAAGCAGTGGTGATACATAAGGTTCTGTGAATGCAATCATTTCTTCACTTGTGAAAACCAAGCAAATCCTTGTTAAATTGGCTGCTATGCACTTGTTTTCACATACAATAAATATCAAATCACTGGATTTACCTAATGCTCTGGGAATGCAGTAGATTCTTCATTTGTGAAAACTTAGGAAGTTATTTCTTTAATTCACTGCTATGCACTTGTTTTCATTTATACTCAATATCAAAACACTTGTTTGACCTAATGCTCCCTGAATGTAGGAGGTTCTTCATTTCTGAAAACTAAGCAAATTACTTCTTTATTTGGCTGCTATGGCACTTGTTGTCACTTACAACCAAAGTCAAAACACTGGTTTTACCTAATGCTCTCTGCACGAAATTCTTCAGTTTTGAAAACTATGCAAGTCATTTGTTTAATTGCCTGCCACACACTTCTTTTCACTTACCTTCAATGTCAAGATGGTTGTTTTATTTAACACTCTGTGAATGTGGGAGTTTCTTCAGCCCTGAAACATAGGCATTTTACTTCCTTAATTGGCTGCTTTGGATTATTGTCACAATAAATGAAAAGACACTGGTTTTATCTAACACTTTGTGAATGTAAGTGGTTCTAAAGCTTGGGAAATTAGGCAATTTACTCATTTAATTGCTTTGTGTGCACGTCTTTTCACTTACAATCAGTGTCAAAATACTGATTTTAACTAATGCAGTCAGTTATTCTGATTTGAATTATAAGCAAGTTACTTGTGTTATTTGCTGGTATTTATTATGATTTACAATCAATGCCAAATCAGTGCTTTTACCTAAAATTCTTTGAATGCATGAGGTCCTTCTTTGAATGAATGAAAACTAAGCAAATTGCTTCTTTATTTGGCTGCTATGCACTTGTTTTCATTTACAATGTCAATATGCTGGTTTTACTGAATAAGCTGAGAATGTGGTTGTTCCTTCAAGTTGTGAAATCTGAGCAACTTACATTTTCATTGGGTGCTATACACTTGTTTTCACTTACAATCAA
>JAKSZT010053829.1:209949-236524 GCA_026826555.1 Tolypeutes matacus | reverse complement strand
CATCCATTGCCACAACAGTACTCAGGACAACCTCCAACTCCCAAAGAAGCCCCTGTATTTCAACTGCTCATCCCCTCCCTACCCAAAAAACTGTCAAGTGGCCACTGGCTCCACCTCATTGTTATAATTTCTTGCATTGCAAGAATCACCATATGTGAGCAAGAGAATACCATCAAGTCCACTCTAGTCCATAGTTCTTCCCCCAATCCAGAGGCGACTGGGATGGTGATGTCCACTCCAACTCCAAGTGAGAGAGGGCTTATATCCCATGGATATGGTGGGTGGGATGATCCTGCCTGCAGATGCAGGCCCTCTCCATTCCCTGGGATGGCCATTTCCCATCGTTGTCTCCTCACCAGGTGACTTGGATGAGTCCATTGAGCTGTAGGGTAGGAGTTGCAGCTCCACCTAGATTTCATGCACACCTGGCACATAGGTAGGTGGGAGGCTCCAGTCTCTGGAAGTATACCTAAGAAACTCCAGCATCACATGTAGGTTTGAATAGAAGGGACTGGTGAACCATGTGCAGGGAGGACTTATTTGAGTCTAATTCTGTCACTCTCAGGAGCACAGATTACAAAATAGAACCCACTGATAAGGCATCAGTCTCTGGGGCTATCCCCCCTTATATAAGACCAGGGTGTCTCCGGAGCTCTCAGGAACCCCACTGAGTGGGATGATAGGCACTTAGATGTTCTATGAGCTCCTACTGAGGTGTGCATAAGAGTTACCTCTGGGATGACCTCCCGACTCTCTTTGAAGTCTCTTAGCCACTTGAACTCATTTGTCTTTACCGTTTCCCCCTTTTATTCAAGGTCTTTTTCCAGTTGTGTTGCCAGTTGGCACTTGGGAAAAGTTTTCAATTAGCAATAATCGTGCCTCGGATAAACCTCATTGGCTACGATACTGCCACTGCAAAAAGCTGCCAGTTGGCACTTGGTATTAATCCCTTGTTGCCAGGGAGGCTCATCCCTGGGAGTCATGTCCCACGTTGGGGGGAAGGTAATGCAATCATATGCTGAGTTTGGCTTAGAGAGAGGCCACATTTGAGCAACAAGGAGGCTCTCAGGTGGCAACCCTTAGGCACCCCACAACTGCAGGCTAAGTCTCATTTACAAGAGCAAAAACTCACAAGGGTAGTCATCAATTAAAAAAAAAAAAAAAAAAACACATCAGTGGGTCATCCTATTTTGACAGGCACTGTGCCTACACTCAGAGGACTATTGCTGCTCCCTTGGAGATTGTGGCAGAGCTCTCCAGGCTAGGAATTCAAATTCCCTCATTTATTGTGTGATTATCCACCCATCGTGACCCTGCCCCATCCCCCGATCCTTTGAATGATTTTGTATATCTTTCATGCATATTCGGTTGAACCAATCCCCACGAACCCCCCCCCAGACTCCCTCCCCCCAATAATCCCCCGCAGTACCCATTGTAACCCTTCTGTGATCCAAATCCTCCATGAACATTTAGTCCATAAAATAATCAAATACACTTACTCCACCGGCAGCCTCAAAACTCACGAATCTCCACCGTTCGGTCCACGCCGCCGATCCGCGCATATATATGTCCCAAGCTTCTCACTCCACGCGTGCACAGCACAGACCCCCGGGCAGGACCCCGTCCCCAATCCGCCTTGCTCTGGGAGCTTGCAGTGTGCGCCCTCCTACACCAATGCCATCTTGCCCCCGATACTTTTCAAAATCAGTGTTTTAATATTCATTGCATGAGAAAACAAGTGCATAGCAGCCAATTAAACAAAGACTTTCTTGGTTGTCACAAATGAAGAATTGACTTCACAGAATCTTATGTATCACAACTTTGACATTGATGAAAAATGAAAAGAAATGTGAAGCAGGGAATTAAATGAGTAGACTGTATATTTTTCAAAACTGAAGAACCACTTACATTCACAAAGCATTAGGTAAAACCAGTGATTTTTCATTGATTATAAGGGAGAAAAAGTGAATAGTATCCTAATAAACAAGTACTTTTCTTAACTTTTGAAAATTGAAGAACCTCCTTTATTCACAGAATGTTAGGTAAAACCAGGGTCTTGACATTGGCTGTAAGTGATAACAAGTGTGTAGCAGGCAATTAAACAAACAATTTCCTTAGTTTTCAAAACTGAAGAACCTCATTCATTCACAGAGAATTAGGTCAAACAAAAGATATGATATTGAATGTATGGGAAAACAAGTTCATAACAGCCAATTAATGAAATAACCTCCTTATATTTCACAAATGAAGAAAGTACTACATTCCCAAATCACTAGGTAAAACCATGGTTTTTCACATTGGTTGTAAGTTTAAAAAGTGCATAACAGCCAATTAAAAAAGTAACGTGCTTATTTCTCACAACTGAAGAAACTACTGCATTCTCATTGTATTAGGTAAAACCAGCATATTGACATTGTAAGTGAAAACAAGTGCATAGCGGCCAGTTAAACAAATAATAGCTTATTTTTCAATACTGAATTACTTACTGCATTCACAGAGCATTAGGTAAAACCAGAGTTTTGACATTGACTGTAAGTAAAAACAAGGGCCAGAGCAGCCAAATAAAGAAGTAATTTGCTTAGATTTCAAAACTGAAGAATCTCCTACATTCACAGAGTGATAGGTAAAACCAGTGTCATGATATTTATTTTATGTTAAAACAAGTGCATAGCAGCCAATTAAACTAGGACTTGCTTGGTTTTCATATGTGAAGAAAAACTGATTTCACAGAATCTTATGTATCACCACTGCTTTGATATTGAATTTAAGTGATAAGAAGTGTGAAGCAGGCAATTAAATGAGTAATGTGCTTAGTTTTCAAAACTGAAGCACCACTTAATTTCTCAATATGTTAGGTAAAACCCATGTTTTTTCATTGATTTTAAGTGAGACAAATTGCAAAGCATCCATTTAAGGAGTTAATGTGCCTAGTTTTCCAAGTGAATAAAGACCTGCCTTCACAGAGTGTTAGGTAAAACCACCATTTTGACATTGATTGGAACTGAAATGAAGTATGTAGCAGGCATATAAAGGAGTAAGTTGCTTAGTTTTAAAATCTGAAGAATCACTTACATTCACAAAGGAAAAACAAGTTTTCTCACTGATTGTAGGTGAGTTGAAGTGAATAGTATCCTATTAAAAAAGTACCTTGTTTAATTTTTGAGAAACTTCTACATTCACATAGTGTTAGTTAAAACCAGGGTTTTGCCATTGGTTTTAGCTGGAAACAAGTGCTTAGCAGCAAATTAAACTTCTTACATGGAACTCAAAATGGAACAACACCCTTGTGCATTCACAAAGCATTTGTTAAAACTAGTGTTTTGACATTGATTGTAAATGTAACGAAGTGTGCAGACAGAATTAAATAAGTAACTTGCATAGTTTGCCAAACTGACGAACCAATTACATTCACAATGCAATAGGTAAAACCAGTGTTTTTTCATTGATTGTTAGAACAAGTGAAAAGCAGCCAAATAAGAAAGTAATATGCCTAGTTTTCACACCTGAAGAAACTCCTCCATTCACAGAATGTTGGGTAAAACCACCATTTGGCATTGAATGTAAGTGAAAAGAACTGTGTAGCAGGCAATTAAATGAGTAAGTTGCTAAGTTTTCCCAACTGAAGAACCATTTACATTCACAATATTAAAACCAGTGTTTTTTCATTGATTGAAAGTGAGAATTGACTAGTATCCTATTAAACAATACCTTGATTAATTTTTGAAAATTGAATAACCTCCTTCATTCCCTGAATGTTAGCTAAAACCAGGGATTTGACATTGGTTGTAAATGAAGACAAATGCATGGCAGCAAATTAAAATACTTGTTTGGAACTAAAAAGTGAAGAACCTTGTGCATTCACAGAATATTTGATAAAACCCTTGTTTTGACATTGATTGTAAGTGAAAGCAAGTGTGCAGCAGGAAATTAAAGAAGGACTTGCTTGGTTTTCACAAGTAAAGAAATGACTGCATTTACAGAATCATATTAATCACCACTGCTTTTACATCGCTTTTAAGTGAAAAGAAGTGTGAAGCAGGCAATTAAATGAGTAACTTGCTTAGTTTTCAAAACTGAAGAACCACTTATATTCACAAAGCATTTATTATAACCAGTGTTTTCTTACTGATTGTGAGAACAAGTGCAAAGAAGCCAATTAAGGAAGAAATGTGCCCAGTTTTCACAACTGAAGAAATTCCTACATTCACAGATTGGTAGGTAAAATCATCATTTACACATTGATTGTAATTGAAAATATATGTGTAACAGGCAAGTAAAGAAGGAATTAACTTAGTTTCCAAAATAGAAAAACAACTTACATGCACAGAGGTAAAACCAGTGTTTTTTCATTGCTCTAAGGGAGAAGAAGTGAATAGTATCCTATGAAACACCTACCATGTTTAATTTTTTAAAATTGAAGAACCTCCTTCATTCACGAGTGTTAGGTAAAACCAGTGATTTGATGTTGGTTTTAAGTGATAACAAGTGCATAGCAGCAAATTAAATTATTTGCTTGGAATTCTAAACTGAAAAACCTTGTGCATTCAAAGAGTATTTGGTAAAAGCACTGTTTTGACCCTGATTGTAAGGGAAAAAAGTGTTCACCAGGCAAATAAGCAACTTGCTTAGTTTTCAAAACTGAAGAACCCCTTTCATCCACAGAGCATTAGGTCAAATAAGTATTTTGATATTGAATGTAAGTGAAAACAAGAGCATAGCAGTCAATTAAAAAAATAACTTCCTTAGTTTACACAAATTAAGAAACTATTGCATACCAAGAGCGTTAGGTATAACCATAGTTTGGACACTGATTGTAAGTTAAAACAAGGACATAGTAACCAATTACAAAAATAAGATGATTAGTTTTCACAACCCAAGATACTACTGCATTCACAGAGTGTTAGGTATCACAACTGATTTGCCATTGATTGGAAGTGAAAACAAGGGCATAGCAGTCACTTAAAGAAGAAAAATGCTTAGATTTCCTAACTGAAGTATCGACTGCATTTCAAGAGTATTAGGAAAACCATTGTTTATCATTGACTGCAAGTGAAAACAAGTGAATAACACCTAATGAAAAATTAACTAGTTTATTTTTCACAACTAGAAAAAACAACTGCATTCTCAGTGTATTAGTTAAAAATAGCATATTGACAATGTAAGGAAAACAAATGGATAGCAGCCAATTAAACAAGTAACTTGCTTAGTTTTCAAAATTGAAGAAACTACTGCATTCACCAAGCATTATGTAAAACCAGTGCTTCGACATTAGTTAACAGTGAAAACAAGTGCAATAGCAGCCATATAAAGATTTAATATTTTAGTTTTCAAAACAGAAGAATGTCCTACATTCACAGAGCACTAGGTATAACCAATGTTTTGACATTTATTGTATGTGAAAACCAGGGCATAGCAGCCAATTTAACAAGGAATGTCTTGCATTTCAAAAGGGAAGAAATGACTGAATTCACAGAATTTTATGTATCCCCAAAACTTTGATAATGCAAAGCATTAAGTAAAACCAGTGTTATTGCATTGATTTTAAGTGGAAAAAGAGGTTTGTATCCTTTAAACAAGTACCCAGCTTAATTTTCGAAAACTGAAGAACTGCCTTCATTCACAGAGTGTTAGGTAAAACCAGAGATTTGACATTGATTGTAAATTAAAACAAGTGAATTGTATCCTATTAAACAAGCAATTTCCTTAATTTTTGAAAACTGAGGACCCTCCTTCATTGACACAGTGGTAGGTAAAACCAGGGTGTTGACATTGGTTGTAAGTGAAAACATGTGGATAGCACCAAATGAAAAAGTAACTTACATAGTTTTCACAACTGAAGAAAATACTGCATTCAAAAGTATTAGGTAAAACCAGCATTTTGATATCAATTGTAAGTGAAAACAAGTGCTTAAGTGCCAATTATACCAGTAACTGCCTTGTTTTCAAAACTGAAAGACCTCCTGCTTTCATAGAGCATTAGGGAAAGCCACTGCTTTGGAACTGATTTTATATGAGAATAAATAACAGCGAAGAACACAAGTATCTTGCTAAAATTCATAACACAATAACCCTCTAGATTCACAGAGTATTTGGAAAAACAAGTGCTTTGATATTGATTGTAAGTGATAAAAGTGTGCAGCAGGCAATAAATGAGAAACTTACATAGTTTTTCAAACTGAAGGACCACTTACATTCACAAAGTGTTAGGTAAAACCAGTGATTTTTCATTGATTATGATATCAAGTGCAAAGGAGCCAGTTAAGGAATTAACATGCACAGTTTCCCCAACTGCATTCTCAAGTATTAGGTAAAACCACCATTTTGACATTGATTGTAAGTGAAAAGAAGTGTGTCACAGGAAATTAAACAAGAACCTTGCTTAATTTTTGAAAACTGAAGAACCTCCTACATTCACAGAGTGTTAGGTAAAACCAGGGTCTTGAGAGTGGTTGTAAGTGAAAACAAGTGCATAGCAACAAATTAAACTACTTCCTTATAATTCAAAACTAAAGAAACTCCTGTGTTCCCAGAGCATTAGGTAAAACCAGTGTTTTGACATTGATTATAAGTGAAAACAAGTATGTAGAAGGCAATTAAAGAAGCAACTTGCTTAGTTTCCAAACCTGAAGAACATCCTTCACTCACAGAACTTTAGGTCATATAAGATTTTTTATATTGAATGAAAGTGAAAACAAGGGCATAGCAGCCAATTAAAGTAATAAATTCTTAGTTTTCACAACTGAAGAAACTACTGATAACACAGAATATTAGGAACCACAATTGATTTGCCATTGACTTTAAGTAAAAACAAGTTTGTAACATTCATTAAATTAAGGAAATTGTTTAGTTTTCCCAACTAAAGCATCTACTTTATTCCAAGAGCATTAGGTAAGCAAATTGTTTTGTCATTGATTGTAAGTGAAAACAAGTGCATAGGCCTCAAAAAAAAAGTAACTTCCTTAATTTTCACACCATGAATAAACTACTGCATTTTCAGTGTATTAAGTAAAATGAGAATATTGACATTGAAAGTGAAAACAAGTGCATAGGAGCCAATTAAACAAGTAACTCACTCAGTTTTCAAAACTGAAGAACCTATTGTATTCAATGACCATTAGGTAAAGCCACTGTTTTGATATTCATTGTATGTGAAAACAAGTGCATAGCAGCCAATTAAACAAAGGACGTGCTGGGTTTTCACAAGTGAAGGTATGACAACATTTAATGATTTTTTTTTCATTTTTTTATTATCCCAAATTTTTATTTTTTTAATTTTTAATTTTATTGCATTTTATTTCCCTTTATTATTATTATTAATTTAAATATTTTTAAAAATGCTTTGATTTCATAAATGGTACACAAAAATTAAAGGGATTCCCATGTTCCCCACTTCCCACAGCTCCCATAACATCCCACATAAGCATTTTTCATTAGTGTGGCTCATCACCTGCCATGGATATACACATCCTGGGGCTTTCCATTAAGCATGGACCATAGTTCACATTGTAGGCCACACTTTCTCCCACACAGATCTGCATGCTATATGCTGATGTTAAATGTCCTATATCTGTCATTGTAATGACACACAGGATAATTCCCAAGTCCTAAAAAAGCACCTATATTACAACCACTTTTCCCTTCCCCTGCCCCAAAAGCATACAGTGACCACTATCTCCACCTTACTGTTGTAATTTCTTCCATTGCTTGAATCACAATATGTCTACCACAGAATACCATTAAGTCCACTCTAGTCCATAGATCTTCCCCCAATCCTGAGGAGTTTGGTATGGTGATGTCACTCCAAGTGTGAGGGGCTTATATCCTATGGGTACAGTGGGCAGGTTTATCCTGCCTGCAGCTGTAGGCTCTCTGCATTCCCTGGGATGGCCGTTGTCCATTTTTGTCTCCTCACCAGGTGACTTGGGTGAGTCCATTGAGCTGAAGAGCAGGAGTTTCAGCTCCACCAAGTTTCCAGGCACAGCTGGCACATGGGCAGGCCAGAGGCTCCAGTCTCTTGAAGTACACCTACAAATTCCAGCACCACATATAGGTTTGAATAGAAGGGACTGATGGACCATGTGCAGGGAGGACTTATTTGAGCCCAACTCTGTCACTCTCAGGAGCACAGATTCCAAAGTAGAGACCACCGATAAGGCATCAATCTCCAGAGCTATTCCTCCTTACATAGGACCTGGGTGTCTCCAGAGACCTCTGAAGCCCCTCTGTGTGGGGTGATATCCACTATGGTGTTCTATGATATACTACTGAGGTGTGTATAAGTGTTACCTCTGGGATGCCCTTCCAACTCTCTTTGAAGTCTCTTAGCCACATGAACTCATTTGTCTTTACATTTCTCCCCTTTTATTCAAGGAATTTTTCTAGTCATATTACCCATTGGCTCTTGGAATTAATCCCTCATTGCCAGGGAGGCTCATCCCCAGGAGTCATGTCCCATGCTGGGGAGAAGGTAATGCATTCATACGCTGAGTTTGCTTAGAGGCCACATTTGAGCAACAAGGAGTCTTTCAGGTGGCAATCCTTAGGCACTCCATAATGGTAAGCAAAGTTTCATTTACAAGAACAGAGGCTCATAAGGCTAGTCATCAACAACAAGAACCCATCAGTGGACCATCCTCCTTTGATAGACATTGCCCCTGCACTCTGGGGACTGTTGCTACTCCCTTGGAGAATTTGGCAGAGGTTTCTAAGCTGGGAATTCAGTATCCCCTCATTTACTGATTGTCTACCCACTGTGACCATGCCCCACCCCTTGATCATTTGAACAATTTTATATATCTTTTATGTAAATTCAGGTGAACTTCCTCCCATGAAACCCCCACCTGAGACACCCCCCACAAATGATCCTCTCCTGTCCCCTCTGTAACCCTTCTATGAGCCAAACCTTCCTTGAAGATGAAGCCCATATTATAGCCAAGTACAATTAATAGGAAAATGAATTAATAAAGATAAGTTTAAATATAAGAGATAAAACAAATGGAAACTTTAAAAATAACAATAGAAATAAATTAAAATTAAAGGATTGGGATATTCAGAAAATAGGAGAAAAAATTTTTAAAAATTTTAAACATTTTTCTTTTATCACTGCATTATTGGATGTCCAGTCTGTACTGTGGCACCTGACCCCTCTCACTCACCTGTGTCTCCCAAATTTTCATTTACTTCTAAAAGAACTTTTAGGTCACAACAAAGTCACACAAAGACTACTAGAGACTCTCATATGCCCAACTCCTTCCCCTTTCCTCACCCCATATTAAAACCTTTTATATGTGGATGGTAGCATTGTTATAACAGATATATATACAGATAGTGAAACATAGCTACTAACCTTTGTCAATTGTTTACAGTATAATTTACAATTTAAATGGAACAGTTTAATAATTTTTTTTAAAGATTTTATTTATTCATTTATCCCCCCCTTGCTGCTTGTGTTCACTGGGTCAGCTAACCACGCCGTGCGGGCAGGCTTGCCTTCACCAGGAGGCCCTGGGAACCAAACCCGGGGCCTCCCATATGGTAAACGGGAGCCCTACTGATTGAGCCACAGCCGCTTCCCCAGTTTAATAATTTTTGATGATATTTACCATGTCCTGTGTCCATTACTGTAAGGTAATGAAAAACATTTCCCCTGACAACTAAATACCCCTTGTTTAATCTTTTCTGTTCCTTCATCCCCATCACCCTGGGGCACATGACATCCCCCTGTCTTGACTCATTGGATGACAAAATTCATAGTTATATGCAACAAGAGATCTTGATGTGCTGATTATCCTCTCCTATTAGGATGCACACTTGCACCTAAGAGACACCCACCTGTCTATTTTAGGTGAATCGGTCCTCCCAAATGTAGGGGCCCATCTTCTTCCCACTCACCATGTGGGTCTCCACACCCTGACACAATACATTATGACAGAATGAACACTCACACACTCCCCAGAAGCCTACTCCAATTCCTATGTATCACCACTGCTTTGACATTGATTGTAAGTGAAAAGAAATGGGAAGCAGGCAATAAATGAGTAACTTGCTTAGTTTTCAAAAATGAAGAACTATTTACTTTCACAAAGCTTTAGGTAAAACCAGGGTTTTTTAATTGATTGTAAGTGAGAACAAGTCCAAAGCAGACAATTAAAGAAGTAACAAGCCTCGTTTTCACAAATGAAGAAATTCCTGCATTTACAGAGGGTTAGGTAAAACTACCATTTTAACATTGTTTGTAAGTGAAAACAAGTGAATAGCATCCAATTAAACAAGTACCTTCCTTAATTATTGAAAATCAATTAACCTCCTTCATTGACAGACTGTTGGGCAAAACAAAGGTTTTGGCAATGGTTGTAAGTGAAAACAAGTGCATAGCAGCAAATTAAATGTCTTGCTTGGAATTCAAAGATGAAGAGCCAGTATATTCACAAAGATTTAGGTTAAACCAGTGATTTTAATTGAATGTAAGTGAGAACAAGAGCAAAGCAGCCAAATAAGGAAGGAATGTGCCTAGATTTCACAACTGAAGAAATGCCTGCATTTACAGAGGGTTTGGTAAAACCACCATTTTGACATTGATTGTAAGTGAAAAGAAATGGGTAGCAGGCAATTAATCAAGTAAGTTGCTTAGTTTTCAAAACTTAAGAAATGCTTACAATGAGAAAGTTAAACCAATGTTTTTTCATTAATTGTAAGTAAGAAGAATTGAATAATATCCTATTTAAAAAGTACCTTGCTTAATTTTTGAAAATTGAAGAACCTCCTTCATTCATATAGTGTTAGGTAAAATAAGGGTTTTGACATTGCTTTTAAGTGAAAACAAGTGCAGAGGAGCAAATTAAACTATTTGCTTTTATTTCAAACCAGAAGAATTTCATGCACTCACAGAGCATTAGTTAAAACCAGTGTTTTGCTATTGATTGTAAGTGAAAACAAGTGTGTAGCAGGCAGTTAAACAAGGAAATTGCTTAGTTTTCAAAACTGAAGAACCTCCTTCATTTACAGAGCATTAGGTCAAGGAAGAGTTTTGATACTGAACGTAAGTGAACACAAAACTGTGTAACAACCAATTAAAGAAATAACATCCTTAGTTTTTTGCAAATGAAGAAACTACTGCATTCCCAGAATGTTAGGTAAAACCATGGATTTGACATTGGTTTTAAGTTAAAACAATTGTATAGCAGCCAATTAAAGAAGTAATGTTCTTAGTTTTCACAACTGCAGAACCTACTCCATTCACAGAGTGTTAGGTATTGCAACGGATTTGCCATTGACTGTAAGTTAAAACAAGTGCATGGAAATCATTTAAAGAAGTAAGTTGCTTAGCTTAACCAAATGAAGAATTTATTGCATTTAAGAGCATTAAGCACGGGAAGCGGCTGTGGCTCAATCAGTAGGGCTCCCGTTTACCATATGGGAGGCCCCAGGTTTGGTTCCTGGGGCCTCCTGGAGAAGGCAAGCCCACCCGCATGGCGTGGTTAGCTGACCCAGTGAGCACAAGCAGCAAGGGGGGGATAAATGAATAAATAAATAAAATAAAAAAAGAGCATTAAGCAAACCATGGCTTTGTCACTGATTTTAAGTGTAAACCAGTGCATAGCACCCAATGAAAAGTAACTTCCTTAGTTTTCACAACCTGAAGAAACAACTGCACTCTCAGTGTATTAGGTTAAAAAAAGCATATTGACAATGTAAATAAAAAGAAGTGCATAGCAGCCAATTAAAGATGTATCATGCTTAGTTTTAATAACTGAAGAAACTACTGCATTCACAAATGTTATGTATCACAACTGATTTGCCATTGACTGTAAGTGAAATCAAAGGTGCAGCATTCATTTAAAGAAGCAAATTGCTTAGTTTTCCAAACTGGAGATACTACTGTATTCCAAGTGTGTTAATTAAACTATTCTTTTGTCACTGATTGTAAGTGAAAACAAGTGCATAGCACCCAATGAAAAAATAATTTGCTTAGTTTTCACAACTTGAAGATACAACTGCATTCTCAGTGTATTAGGTAAAACCAGCATATTGACAATGTAAGTGAAAACAAATGCATAGCAGCCAATTAAAGAAATAATTTCCTTACTTTTCAAAACTGAATATCCTACTGCATTCACAGAGAATTAGGTAAAACCAGTGTTTAACATTGATTGTAAATGAAACAAGTGCCAGAGCAGACAAATAAGTAATTTACTCAGTTTTCAAAATTTTAAAACCTCCTATATTCACAGAGCATTTGGTAAAACCAGTATTTTGATATTTATTGAAAGTGAAAACAAGTGCATAGCAGTCAAATAAACAAGGACTTGCTTTTTTTCCACAAGTGAAGAAATGACTGCATTCACAGAATCTTATGTATCACCACCCCTTTGTCATTGATTGTAAGTGAAAAGAAGTGTGAAGCAGGCAATTAAATGAGTAACTTGTGTAGTTTTCAAAATTGAACAACTTACACTCACAAATCATTAGATAAAACCAGTGTTTTTTCATTGATTGTGAGAACATGTGAAAAGCAGCCAATTTAGGAAATTATATGCCTAGGTTTCACAACTGAAGAAACTATTACATTTACACAGGGTTATGTAAAACCACCATTTGACACTGATTGTAAGTAAAAAGAAGTTTGTCACAGGAAATTAAATGAGTAACTTGCTTAGTTTTCAAAATTGAAGAACCATTTACATTCACAAAGGTAAAACCAAGGTTTTTTCATTGACTGTAAGTGAGAGGGATTGAATAGCATATTATTAAACAAGTACTTTCTTAATTTTTCAAAATTGAGGAACCTCCTTCATTAACAGTGTGTTAGGTAAAACCAGGATTTTGATATAGATTGTAAGTGAAAACAAGTGTGTAACAGGCAATAAAACACGCAACTTGCTTAATTTTAAAAACTGAATAACCTCCTCCATTCACAGAGCATTAGGACAAACAAGTGTTTTGATATTGAATGTAAGTGAAAACAAGCATGTAGCAGCCAATTAAAGAAATAACTTCCTCAGTTTTCACAAAGGAAGAAACTACAGCAGTCCCACAATATTAAGTAAAACCATGTTTTTGACATTGATTGTAAGTTAAAACAAGTGCATAGCACCAAATGAAAAAGTAAGTTGCAAAGTTTTCAAAATTTGAAGAGATAACTGCATTCTCAGCATATTATATAAAACCAGCATAGTGACACTGTAAGTGAAAAGAAGTGCCTAGAGGCCAATTTAAAAAGCAGCTTGCTTTTTCTCAAAACTGAAGAACCTACTGCATTTACAGAGTATGAGGTAAAATCAGCGTTTTGATATTGATTGTAAGTGGAACAAGTACCATAGCAGCAAAATAAAGAATTACTTTGCTTAGTTTTCAAAACTGAAGAACCACATATATTCACAAAGTTAAAAACAAGTGTTTTTTTCATTGATTGTGAGAACAAGTGCAAAGCAGCCAATCAAGGAATAATGTGCCTAGTTTTTCACAACTGAAGAAACTCCTGCATTTACAGAGCAATAGGTAAAACCACCATTTGGCATTGTAAGTGAAAAATGTGTGTAACAGGCAAATAAATAAGTAACTTGCTTAATTTTCAAAACTGATATACCACTTATTTTCACAAAGGTAAAACCAGTGTTTTTTCATTGATTGTAAGTTAGAATAAGTAAGGAGCCTTCTATTGAACTAGTACCTTTCTTAATTTTTGAAAATTGAAGAACGCCCTTCATTCATAGGTGTTAGATAAAACCAGGTTTTCATATTGATTTTAAGTGAAAACAAGTGAATAGTATCCTATTAAACAAGTATATTCCTTAATATTTGAAAACTGAAAAATCTCCTTCATTTACAGAGTGTCAGGTAAAACCAGTGTTTTGACATTGGTTGCAAGTGAAAACAAGTGAATGACAACAAATCAAACTACTTGCTTAGAATTCAAAACAGAAGAACGTCATGCATTCACAGAGCATTAGGTAAAACCAGGGCTTTGATATTCATTGTAAGTGAAAAGAAGTGTGCAGCAGGCAATTAAATGAGTAACTTGCATAGTTTTCAAAACTGAAGAATCACTGACATTCACAAAGCATTAGGTAAAATGAGTGTTTTTTCATTTATTGTGAGAAGAAGTTCAAAGCCATCAATTAAGGACATAAAGTGCCATGTTTTCACAACTGAAGAAACTCTTGCATTCACAGAGCATTAGTTAAAACCACCATTTTGATATTGATTGGTAGTGGAAAGTAGTGTGTATCAGGCAATTAAATGAGTAACTTGCTTAGTTTTTAAAGCTGATAAACCACTTACATTCACAAAGTTTTCAAAACTGAAGAAGCAGTTACTTTGCAAAGGTAAATGAAGTGTTCACATACAATAAATATCAAAACACTGGTTTTACCTAACACTCTGTGAATGTAGGTGGTTCTTCAGTTTTGAAACCCTAAGCAAATTAAAACTTAATTTGCCTGCTATGGCACTTGTTTTAATTTACATTCGATGTCAAAACACTAGTTTTACCTAATGCTCTGTGAATGCAGTAAATCTGTCAGTTCTGACAACTAAGCAAGTTACCTGTTTAATTGGCTGCTATGCACTTTTCACTTACAATGTCAATATGCTGGTTTTATCTAATACACTGAGAATGCAGTAATTTCTTCAGTTTTGGAAACTAATCACGTTTCTTCTTTGATTGGCTGTTTCACCCTTGCTTTAACTTAAATCCAATATCAAAACCATGGTCTTACCTAAGGATCTGGGAATGCAGTAGTTTCTTCAGTTGTGAAAACTATGGAAATTATTTTTTAATTGGCTGCTATGCACTTGTTTTTCACTTACATTCAATATCAAAACACTTGTTTGACCTAATGCACTGTGAATGAAGGAGTTTCTTTAGTTTTGAAAATTAAGCAAGTTGTCTATTTCATTGCCTGCTACACACTTGATTTCAATTACAATCAATATTAAAACAATTTTTACCTAATTCTCTGTGAATGCACGAGGTTCTACAGTTTTGAATACCAAGCAATTAGATTCATTTTCTGCTATGCACTTGTTTTCACTTACAATCAATGTCAAAACCCTGGTTTACCTGTCTGAGAATGAAGGACGTTTTAAAATTTTCAAAAATTAAATAAGGTAATTTTTTAATAGGGTACTATTCACTTGTTTTCATTTACAATCAATGAAAAAACACTGGTTTTAGCTAAAGCTTTGTGATTATAAGTGGTTCTTTAGTTTTGAAAACTATGAAGGTATCTCCTTTAATTGCCTGCTTCATACTTCTTTTCACTTACAATCAATGTCAATGCAGTTGTGATATTTAATATTCTGTGAATGCAATAATTTCTTCACTTGTGAAAACAAAGCAAATCCTTATTTAATTGGCTGCTATGAACTTGTTTTCACATACAATATATATAAAAACACTGGTTTTACCTAATGCTCTGTGAATGCAAGAGTTTCTTCTGTTTTGAATTTCAAGCAAATAGTTTAATTTGCTGCTATGCACTTGTTTCACTTACAACCAATGTCAAAATCATGGTTTAGTTTACACGCTGTGAATAAGGGAGTTTCTTCAATTTTCAAAAATTAAGCAAGCTAATTTAATGGCATGCTTTTCACTTCTTCTGATTTTCAATCAATGAAAAAACACTCATTTTACCTTTGTGAATGTAAGTGTTTCTTCAGTTTTGAAAACTAAGCAAGTTACTCATATAATTGCCAACAACACAATTATTTTCACTTACAATCAATGTCAAAGTGGTAGTTTCACCTAATGCTCTGAGAATGCAGGGGTTTCTTCAATTTAGAATATTAATCATGTTACTTCCTTAATTGGCCACTTTGCAATTGTTCTCACAATCAGTGAAAAAACATTTGTTTTACCTAACGCTTTGTGAATGCATATGTGTCTTCAGTTTTGAAAACTATGCAAGTTACTCATTTAATTGTGTGCTGCACACTTCTTTTCACTTACAATCAATGTCATAACACTGGTTTTACCTAATGCTCTGTGAATGCAGTCTGTTATTCTTCTTTGAATTTTGTGCAACTTACTTGTGTTATTTGCTGGTATTTTTCTGACTTACAATTAATGTCACAACAGTGATTTTACCTAATGCATTATGAATGCAAGGGGTCCTTCACTTTGAAAACTAAGTAAGTAACTTGTATAATTGGTTGTTATGCACTTGTTTTCACTTACAATCAATGTCAAAAGGCTGGTTTTACCTAATATTTGTAAATTCATGAGTTTCTTCATTAGTGAAAACTAAGGAAATTACTTCTTTAATTGGATGTTGGCATTTGTCCTCAATTACATTCAATGAAAAAACACTGGTTTTACATAACATTTTGTGAATGTAAGTGATTCTACAGCTTTGAAAACTATGCAAGTATCTTTTAAACTCATACTTCAAACTTCTTTTCACTTACAATCTAGGTTCAAAGCAGTGGTGATACATAAGTTTCTGTGAATGCAAGAGTTTCTTCACTAGCTAAAACCAAGTAAGTCCTTATTTAATTGGCTGATATCCACTTGTTTTCACATACAACAAATATCAGAACACTGGTTTTACCTAAGAATCTGTGAATGAAGGACGTAATTCAGATTTCAAAAATTGAGGAAGGTACTTGTTTAATAGGACCCTATTCACTTGTTTTCACTTACAATCAATGTCAAAATGGTGGTTTTACCTAACCCTCTCTAAATGCAGCAGTTTCTTCAGTTGTGAAAACTTGGCACTTTACTTCCTTAATTGGCTGATTTACACATGTTCTCACTTAGAATCAATTAAAAACACTGGTTTTACATAATGCTTTGTGAATGTAAGTGGTTCTTCAGCTTTGAAAATTAAGCAAGTTACTCATTTAATTGCCTGTTTCACACTTCTTTTCACTTACAATCAATGTGAAAGCAGTGGTGATACCTAAGATTCTGTGAAAGCAGTCATTTCTTTACTTGTGAAAACCAAGCAAGTCCTTGTTTAATTGGCTCCTATGCATTAGTTTTCACAAACAATAAATTTCAAAACACTGGTTTGACCTAATGCTCTGTGAATGTAGGAGGCTCTTCAGTTTTGAAAACTAAGCAAATTACTTCTTTATTTGGCTGCTATGACACTGGTTTTACTTACAATCAATGTCAAAACCCTGGTTTTACCTCATGCTCTGTAAATGCAGTCGGTTTTTCAGTTTTGAAAATAAGCAAGTTACTTGTTTAATTGCCTGATATGCTCTTGTTTTCAGTTACTATGTTAAAATGCTGGTTTTACCTAATACTTGTGAATGCAGTAGTTTCTTGAGTTGTGAAAACTAAGCAAGTTACCCTTGCATTTATTGGTATGCATTTTATCTTACAACCAGGGTCAAAACCTGCTTTTACCTAATGCTCTGTGAATGAAGGGGCTTCTTCAGTTTTCAAAAATTATGGAAGCTATCTGTTTAATAGGATACTATTCACTTGTTTTCACTTACAATCAATGTAAAAACACTGGTTTTTCCTTTGTGATTGTAAGTGGTTCTTCAATTTTGAAAACTAAGGAAGTTACTCATTTATTGCCTGCTGCACACTTCTATTCACTTACAATGAATATCAAAATGTTGATTATATGTAATACTCTGTGAATGCAGGAATTTCTTCAATTGTTAAAACCAGGTATGTTACTTCCTTAATTGGACTCTTTGGGCTTCTTCTCACTTACAATCAATGATAAAACACTGGTTTTACCAAATTCTTCATGAATACAAGTGGTTCTTCACTTGGAAATATGAAGCAAGTTACTAGTTTAATTGCATGATTCGCAATTCTTTTCACTTAGTCAAAAGAAAATCAGTTTTGATACCTAACATTGTGAAAGCATAGTTTCTTCATTTGTGAAAACTAAGGAAGTTATTTCTTTAATTGGCTGCTATGCACTTTTTAAAATTTACATTCAATATCAAAACACTTGTTTTACCTAAAACTCTGTGAATGAAGAATTTCTTCAGTTTTGAAAAGTAAGCAATTTACTCCTTAATTTCCCTGCTATACACTTCTTTTCACTTACAATCAATGTCAAATGGTAGTTTTACCTTACACTCTGTGAATACAAGAGTTTCTTAAGTTGTGAAAACTATGCATGTTATTTTTTCATTGGGTGCTATGCACTTGTTTTCACTTACAATTAATGGCAAAAACCATTTACTTAATGCTCTTGGTATGCGGTACTTTTTTAAGTTGAGAAATGTAAGCAATTTACTTCTTTAAATAACTGCTACACACTTGTTTTCACTTACATTCAATGGCATATCTGTTGTGATACCTAAAACTCTGTGACTGCAGTAGTTACTTCAGTTGTGAAAACTAAGCACATTACTTCTTTAATTGGCTGCTCTGCATTTTTTAAAAACTTACAACCAATTTCAAAACCATGGTTTTACCTAACATTCTGGGAATGCATTCGTTTCTTCCTTTGTGAAAACAAAGGGAGTTAATTCCTTAATTGGCTACTCTGAAATTTTATTCACTTACATTCAATATCAAAACAGTTGTTGGGCCTAATGCTCTGTGAATGAAGGAGGTTCTTCAGTTGTGAAAACTATGTAAGTTACTTATTCATTTGTTGCCATGGACTTGTTTTCACTTACAACCAATGTTAAAACACTGCTTTACCTAAGGCTCTGTGAATGAAGGAGGTTCTTCAGTTTTCAAAATTTAAGCAAGATACGTGTTTACTAGGATACTATTCACATCGTCTCACTTATAATCAATGAAAAAAAAACTGATTTTACCTAACGCTTTGTGAATGTAAGTGGCCCTTCAGTTTTGAAAATTAAGCAAGTTACTCATTTAATTGCCTGCTTCACACTTATTTTCACTTACAATCAATGTCAAATCAGGGGTGAAATATAAGATTCTGTGAGTGCAGACATTTCTTTCACTTGTGAAAACTAAGCAGGTCCTTGTTTAATTGGCTGCAATGCACTTGTATTCATATATAAATATCAATACACTGGCTTTGCCTAATACTCTGTGAATGCAGTAGATTCTTCAGGTTTGAAAATTAAGCAAGTTAATTGTTTAATGGCTGCTATGCACTTGTTTTCAATTACAATGTCAATATGCTGGTTTTAACAAATATGCTGAGAATGCGTTTGTTTCTTCAAGTTGTGAGAAGTAAGCAAGTTACTTTTTTATTGGGTGCTGTGCACTTGTTTTCACTTACAATCAATGACAAAACAATGGTTTAACTAAAAGTCTTGGAATAGAGTAGCTTCTTCAAGTGTAAAAACTAAGCAAGTTACCTTTTCACTTGGTTCTATGTGCTTGTTTTCACTTACATCCAATATCAAAACCATGGTTTTACCTAACTTTCTGGGAATGAAGGAGGTTTTTCAGTTTTGGAAACTAAGCAAATTACTTCTTAATTTGCTTCTGTGGCCCTTGTTTTCACTTATAATCAATGTCAAAACCTGGTTTTAACTTATGCTCTGTGAATGCAGTACATTCTCCAGTTTTGAAAACTAAGCAAATTACTCTTTTACTTGTATGCTATGTACTTGTTTTCACTTACAATCAATGACAAAAAAAAATGGCTTACCTATTGCTCTTGGAAGGGAATAGTCTCTCCAGTTGGGAAAACAAAGCAATTTACTTTTTAAAATGACTGCTATGCACTTGTTTTCACTTAGTCAATGGCAAATCAGTTGAGATAACTAACACTTTGTTATTTGAATAGTTTCCTCAGTTGTGAAAATTAAGCACTTTATTTCTTTAATTGGCTGCTCTGCACTGGTTTTAACTTACAACAACCAATGTGAAAACGAAGGTTTTAACTAACATTCTGGGAATACAGTAGTTTCTCCATTTGTGGAAACTAAGGAAATTCTTTCTTAAATTGGCAGTTATGCACTTGTTTTCACTGACATTCAATATCAAAACACTTGTTTGAACTAATGGTCTTTGACTGAAGGAAGTTCTACAGTTTTGAAAACTAAGCTATTTGTTTTTTTAATTGCCTGCTACACACTTGTTTTTACTTACAATCAATTTCAAAACAGTCGTTTTACCTAATGCTCTGTAAGGCATAAAATTCTCAGTTTTGAATTCTAATCAAGTAGATTAATTTGCTGTTATGCACTTGCTTTCACTTAGAAACAATGTCAAACCTTTGTTTTACATATCACCCTGTGAATGAAGGATCCTTTTCAATTTTCAAACGTTAAGCAAGGTACTTGTTTAATAGGATACTATCCACTTCTCACTTACAATCAAAGAAAAAACACTCGTTTTACCTCTGTGAAAGCAAGTGGTTTATAAGATTTGAAAATAAAGCAATTTACTCACTTATTTGAGTGTTAAACACAGCTTTTCACTTACAATCAATGCCAAATCAGTGGTTTTACCTAACACTCTATGAATGTAGGTGGTCCTTCTTTCTTGAAAACTAAGCAAGTTACTTATATAATTGCCTGTTATGCACTTCTTTTCACTTACAATGAATGTCAAAATGCTGGTTTTAGCTAATACTTGTGAATGCAGTAGTTTCTTCAGTTCTGAAAACTAAGCCAATTACTTTTTCATTTTGTACTATGCACTTGTTTTCACTTACAACCAGTGTCAAAACCCTGGTCTTAACTAATGCTCTGAGAATGAAGGAGTTTCTTCAGTTTTCAAAAATTAAGGAAGGTACTTGTTTAATAGGATACCATTCACTTGTTTTCACTTACAATCAATGTCAAAATTGTGGCTTTACCTAACCATCTTTAAATGCAATTGTTTCTTCAATTTTCAAAAATTAAGCAGAGTACTTGTTTAATTGGTACTGTTCAGTTCTTCTCACTTACAATCATCAAAAAATCAGTTTTACTTAACACTTTGTGAATGTAAGTGGTTCTTCAGTTTTGAAAACTAAGGAAGTTATCATTTAATTGCCTGCTTTACACTTTCACTTACAATCAATGTCAAGGCACTGCTGATACATAAGATTATGTGAGTGCAGTCATTTCTTCCCTTGTCCAAACCAAGCAAGTCCTTGTTAATTGGCTGCTATGCACTTGTTTTCACATACAATAAATATTAAAACACTGATTTCACCTAACATTCTGTGAATACAGTACCTTCTCCAGGTTTGAAAACTAAGCAAGTTACATGTTTAAGTGGCTGCTATGCACTTGATTTAACTTCCAATGTCAAAATGCTGGTTTTACCAAATACTTGTGAATGCAGTATTTTCCTCAGCTGTGAAAACTAAGCAAGTTATATATCTTTTGGTGCAATGCCCTTGTTCACACTTACAATCAATGTCAAAACCCTAGTTTTACCTAATGCTCTGTGAATGAAGGCAGCTATACAATTTTCAAAAATTAATCAAGGTATTTGTTAATAGGACAGGAATCACTTCTTCTCACTTACATTCAATGACAAAACTCTAGTTTTACCTAATGCTTTGTGAATGTAAGTGGTTCTTCAGTTTTGAAAAGTAAGCAAGTTCCTCATAAAATTGCCTGTGTCATACTTCTTTTCACTTAAAATTGGGAAATTTTTGATTTTTATCCACAATAAAAAAAATGATGTAAAAGTAGTGGTGATATATAAGATTCTGTGAATGCAGTCATTAATTTACTTGTGAAAACCAAGCAAGTCCTTGTTTAATTGGCTGCTTTGCAGTTGTTTTATCATACAATAAATATCAAAACACTGGTTTTACTTATCGCACTGTGAATGAAGGAGGTATTTCCGTTTTGAAAACTAAGCAAATTACTTCTTTGTTTGGCTGCTATGGCACTTGTTTTCACTTACAATCAATGTTAATTCACTAGTTTTATGTAATGCTCTGTGAATGCATTATGTTTTTCAGGTTTGAAAACTAAGCAAGTTGCTTGTTTAATTGGCTGCTATGCACTTGTTTTCACATACGTTCAATATCAAAACATTTCTTTGACCTAATCATCTGTGAATGAAGGAGTTTCATCAGTTTTGAAGACTAAGCAATTTGCTTCTTTAATTGCAGGCTACACACTTGTTTTCACTTACAATCAGTGTCAAAACACTTGTTTTGCCTAATGCTCTGTGGATGCAACAGGTTCTTCAGTTTTGAATTCCAAGTTGTTTAATTTGCTGCCATGCACTTGTTTTCACTTGCAATCAATGTCAAAGCCCCGGTTTTGTTAACACACTGTGAATGAAGGAAGTTCTTCAATTTTCAAAAATTAAGCAAGGTACTTTAATAGGATACTATTCACTTTTTCTCACTTTCAATCAATGAAAAACCACTCGTTTTACTTTTGTTACTGTACATGATTTTGAAAACTAAGCAAGTTATTAATATAATTGACTGCTACACAATTCTTTTCACTTACAATCAATGTTAAAGTGGTGGTTTCACCTAACATTTTGAGAAAGCAGGAGTTTCTTCAGTTTTGAATTTTAAGCATATTACTTCCTTAATTGGTGGCTTTGTAGATTTTCTCATAATCAGTCAAAAACCACTTGTTTTTCCTAATGCTTTCTGAATGAATGTGTGTCTTCATTTTGGAAAACTATGCAAGTTACTCATTTAATTGCATTCTGCACAATTCTTTTCACTTAGAATCAATGTCATAGCATTGGTTTTACCTAATGCTCTGTGAATGCAGTAGGTTATTCTGCTTTGAATTCTATGCAACTCACTTGTGTTATTTATTGGTATTTATTCTCAATTGCAATCAATGTCAAAACAGTGATTTTGCATAACACAGTATGAATGCTGGAAGAGTTTCAGTTTTGAAAGCTGAGCAAGTTACTTGTATAATTGGTTGTTTCACACTTGTTTTCACTTACAATCAATGTCAAAAGGCTGTTTTTACCCAATATTTGTAAATGCAGGAGTTTCTTCATTTGTGAAAATGAGCCAAGTTACTTCCTAAATTGGATGCTTTGCACTTGTCCTCACTTACATTCAATTAATAAACACTGGTTTTGCATAGCACTTTGTTAAAGTAAGTGGTTCTACCATTTTGAAAGCTATGCAAGTATCTCTTTTAATTTCCTGCTTCAAATTTCTTTTCACTTATAATCTATTTCAAAGCAGTGGTGATACATAAGCTTCTGTGAATGCAGTCATTTCTTCACTTGTGAAAACCAAGAAAATCCTTTTTTTAATTGGTTGCTATCCACTTGTTTTTACAACAAATATCAAAACACTGGTTTTATCTAACACTGTGAATGAAGGAGGTAATTCAGATTTCAAAAATTAAGGAAGACACTTGATTAATAAGATACTATTCACTTGTTTTCACTTACAATCAATGTCAAAATGGTGATTTTACTTCACCCTCTGTAAATGAAGGAATTTATTCATTTGTTAAAATGAGGTACTTTATTTCCTTAATTGATTGCTTTGCTCTTCTTCTCACTTACAATCAAGGGAAAGACCCTGGTTTTACCTAATGCTTTGTGAATGTAAGTAGTTCTTCATTTTTTAAAACTAAGCAAGTTACTCGGTTAATTACCTGTTTCCCACTTCTTTTCACTTGCAATCAATGTCAAAGCAGTGGTGATACATAAGAATTTGTGAATACAGTCATTCCTTCACTTGTGTAAACCAAGCAAGTCCTTGTTTAATTGGCTGCTATGCACTTGTTTTCACATACAATAAATATCAAAACACTTGTTTTCTTAATGCTCTGTGAATGTAGAAGGTTCTTTAGTTTTGAAAACTAAGCAAGTTACTTGTTTAATTGGTGTATATGCACTTGTTTTCACTTACAATGTCAATATGATGGTTTTACCTAATACACAGAGAAATTCACAACCAATGAAAAAACACTGATTTTACTTACTGCTTTGTGAATGTAAGTGATCCTTCAGTTTTGAAAATTATACAAGTTACTCATTTAATTGCCTGCTGCACACATCTTTTCACTTACAATCAATGTCAAATCTCTGTTTTTACCTTATGCTCTGTGAATACATTAGGTTATTTTGATATGAACTCTAAGCAACTTATTTGTGTTATTTGCTGCTGTTTATTCTCTCTTGCAGTCAACGTTAAAAGAGTGGGTTTACCAAACAATCTATGAATGCAGTAGGTCCTTTACTTTTGAAAACTAAGCAAGTTACTCATATAATTGGCTGTTATGCACTTGTTTTCACTTACAATCAAAGTCAAAATGCTGGCTTTACCTATTACTTGTTAATACAGTAGTTCGTTTAGTTGTGAAAACTAAGCAAACTTCAGTTGGTGCTATGAACTAGTGTTCACTTAAAACCAATGTCAAAATCCTGGTTTTACCTAGTGCACTGGGAGTGTTGGAGGTTCTTCACTTTTCAAAAATTAAGGAAGGTACTTGTTTAGTAGGATACTATTCACTTGTTTTCATTTACAAACAATGTCAAAATGGTGATTAGGTAAATAACCTTCTGTAAATGCAGGATTTTCTTCAGTTGTGAAAACTAGGCATGTTACTTCCATAATTGGCTACTTTGCATTTGTTCTCACTTACAACCAATGGAAAAACACTGGTTTTACTTAATGTTTGTCAATGTTAGTGGTTCTTCAGTTTTGGAAACTAAGCAACTTACTTATTTAATTTTCTGCTTCACACATCTATTAACTTACAATGAATGTCAAAGCAGTGTTGATATATAAGATTCTGAGAATTCAATCATTTCTTCACTTGTGAAAATCAAGGAAGTCCTTGTTTAATTGGCTGCTATGCACGTGTTTTCACATATAATAAATATCAAACATTGGATTTACCTAATGCTCTGTGAATATAGGATGTTCTTCATTTTTGAAACCTAAGCAAATTACGTTTTTTTGCTATTTTGTCACTTGTTTTCACTAACAATCAATGTCAAATCACTGGTTTGACCTAATGTTCTGTGAATGAAGTAGGTCCTTAAGTTTTGAAAACCAAGGACGTTGCTTTTTTAATTGGCTGATATGCACTTGCTTTCAGTTACAATGTCAATATGCTGGTTTTACCTAATAACTGAGAATGCCTTTGTTTCTTCAAGTTGTAAAAACAATGCAATTTACTTTTCCTTTGGGTGCTATGCATTTCTGTTCATTTACAATCAATGACAAAACAATGGTTTGTCTTCATTTGTGAAAACTAAGGAAGTTATTTCTTTCCAGTCATTACTTCACTTGTGTAAACCAAGCAAGTCCTTGTTTAATTGGCTGCTATGCACTTGTTTTCACTTACATTCAATATCAAAACAATTGTTTTACCTAATGCTCTGTGAATGCAGTAGATTCTTCAGGTTCCAAAATTAAGTAAGTTACTTGTTTAATGGCTGCTATGCACTTGTTTTCAATTACAATGGCTGGTTTTAACAAATATGCTGAGAATGTGTTTGTTTCTTCAAGTTGTGAGAAGTAAGCAAGTTACATTTTTATTGGGTGTTGTGCACTTGTTTTCACTTACAATCAATGACAAAGCAATGGTTTAACTAACAGTCTTGGAATATAATAGTTTCTGCAGGTGTAAAAACTAAGCAAGTTACCTTTTTCACTTGGTTCTATGTGCTTGTTTTCACTTATATCCAATATCAAAACCATGGTTTTACCTAACTTTCTGGGAATGAAGGAGGTTCTTCAGTTTTGGAAACTAAGTAAATTACTTCTTTATTTGGCTTCTATGGCCCTTGTTTTCACTTACAATCAATGTCAAAACCTGGTTTTAGCTTATGCACTGTGAATGCAGTACATTATCCAGTTTTGAAAACTTAGCAAGTTACTTGTTTAATTGGATGCTTTGCACTTGTTTTTACTTACAATAAATGACAAAAATGGCGTACCTATTGCTCTTGGATGGGAAAAGTTTCTTCAGTTGGGAAAACAAAGCAATTATTTTTTTAAATGACTGCTTTTGACTTGTTTTCACTTAGTCGATGGCAAATCAGTTGAGCTAACTAACACTCTGTGATTTGAGTAGTTTCCTCAGTTGTGAAAACTAAGCAATTTACTTCTTTAATTGGCTGCTCTGCACTGGCTTTAACTTACAACCAATGTGAAAACCATGGCATGGTTTTAAATAACAATCTGGGAATGCAGTACTTTCTCCATTTGAAAAAACTAAGGAAATTCTTTCTTAAATTGGCTGCTATGCACTTGTTTTCAGTTACATTCAATATCAAAACACTTCTTTGACCTAATGGTCTGTTTTGAAAACTAAGCTATTTGGTTTTTTAATTGCCTGATTCACTTTTTTTTCACTTACAATCAATGCCAAAACACTGGTTTTACCCAATGCTCTGTGAATGCATGAGGTACTTCAGTTTTGAATTCCAAGCATGAAGTTTAATTTGTTGCTATGCCCTTGTTTTCCCTTACAACCCTATCTCAAAACCTGGTTTTACCAAACACTCTGTGAATGAAGGAGGTTCCTCCACTTTCAAAAATTAAGAAAGGTACTTGTTTAATAGGATACTATTAACTTCTTATTTACAATCAATGAAAATCTCTGGTTTTAACTTTGTGAATATAAGTGGTTCTTCAGTTTTAAAAACTAAGGCATTTAATTGCCTTCTACACACTACTTTCCAATTACAATGTCAAGGTACTGGCTTTACCTAAGCTCTGTGAATGCAGTAGGTTATTCTGTTTTTTATTCTAATCAAGGTACTTGTGTT
>JAKSZT010053829.1:104001-178368 GCA_026826555.1 Tolypeutes matacus | reverse complement strand
AGTAGTTTCTTCACTATTGAAATCTAGTAACATTTTTGTTTCATTTGCTGCTAGCACGTGTTTTCACTTAAAATCAACTTCAAAACGCTGGTTTTACCTAACACTGTGAATCAGGGTGTAATTCAATTTTGAAAGGTACGTAAAATACTTGTTTCCTTGGCTGCTATGCACTTTCTATCATTCACAATCAATGTGAAAATGCTGCTTTTACCTAATGCTATGAAAATACAGCACTTTCTTCACTTTTAAAATCTAACTAAATTTTTTTTTCATTTGCTTCTATGCATGTGTTTTCACTTACAATCAACTTCAAAACCCTGTTTTAGCCTAACACTCTGAATTCAGGAGGAACTTCAATTTTGAAAGGTGAGTAATATACTTGGTTCTTTGGCAGCTATGGATTTGCTCTCACTCACAATCTATGTCAAAACCCTGCTTTTACCTAATGCAATGCCAATGCAATGGTTTCTTCAGTTTTGAAATCTAAGTAATTTTCTTGTTTCATTTGTTGCTATGCATGTGTTTTCACTTGCAAATAACTTCAAACACAGGTTTTATCTTTTGCTCTGTGAATGCATTCGGATCTTCAATTTTGAAAACCAATAAAGTAACTTTTTCATTGGCTGCTTTGTGTGTGCTTTCACTTATAATAAATGTCAGAAACCTGGTTTTCCTAATGCTTTGTGAATACAGGAGGTTCTTCACATTAGTAAAGTAATTAAGATTCTTATTTCCTTCACTGCTCTGCATCTGTTTTCACTTACAATCAATGTCAAAACACTGCTATTGCCTAGTTTCATTCCAATGCACAGATTTCTACATTTTTGAAAAGGAGGAAGATTCTTGTTTCCTTGTCTTCTATGCACTTGTTTCCACTTAGAATCAAAGGCAAACACTGTTTTTACCTAACACAGTCTGAATGCAGGATATTCTCCTGTTTTGAAAACTAGGCAAGATACTCAATACATTAGCAACTATGGACTTGTTGGAGTTACAATCAACTTCAAAATCATGGTTTTAACGTAATGATCTGTGAATACTGAAGGTTCTTTACTTTCATAAAGTAAGTAAGATAATTATTTCCCTGGCTATTATGTACTTGTTTTTACTTACAACCTATGTCAAAACACCACTTTACCTAATGCTATGCCAATGCCGTACTTTCTTCACTTTTGAAATCTATGAATTTATTTTTATTTATTTATTTTTTGTTTTCTATGCAACATAGTTTTTTTTTTAATTTTTAATTTATTTTTATTGTGTGTAAAAATCAAAATTCTCACAATACATACAAACATTTGTAAAATGATATATAAATATATATGCATGTATGTGTATTTGCTTACAAAAATGTTATTTATACATATATACATATATACATATATTTTAAGAGGTGCTTAAATTACCCAAAATATTACATGGAACCCACTGGGATTCCCATGTTGCCCACCTCCCACACCTCCCACCACATCCCACACAAACATCTCCCACAAGTGTGGCCCACCACCCTCAATGAACTTACACATCCTGGAGCCTTGCCACCAACCATAGACCACAGTTCACACTGTAGACCACACTCTCTCCCACTCAGGTCTGAGTGGTGTGTACTGATTTAAAATGGCCTACATCCGTTGCCACAATGGTACTCAGGACAACCTCTAACTCCCAAAGAAGCCCCTGTATTTCAACTGCTCATGCCCTCCCTATTTCATTTGCTTCTATGCACATGTTTTCACTTACAAACAATTTCAAACTCTGGTTTAACCTAACACTCTGTGAATGCATGAGGAACTCAAATTTTGAAAGGTAAGTAATATACTTGTTTCCTTGTCAGCTATGGATTTGCTCTCACTAACAATCTATGTCAAAACTCTGCTTTTACCTAATGTTATGCCAATGCAATTGTTTCTTCAGTTTTGAAATCTAAGTAATTTTCTTATTTCATTTTCTGCTATGCATGTGTTTTCACTAACAATCAACTTCAATACACTGGTTTTACCTAATGCTCTGTGAATTCAGTCGTTTCTTCAGTTTTGACCACTAATAAAGAACCATGTTTCATGTTACAGTCCACGTCACAATCCTGGTTTTAACCTAATGCTCTGTGAATACAGGAGGTAATTCACTTTTGAAAAGTAAGAGAGATACTTATTCCTTAGCTGCTATTGCACTTGTTTTCACTTACAACCAATGTCAAAACACAGCTTTTACTATGCCAATGCAGTAATTTCTTCACTTCTGAAATCTAACTAAGATTCTTGTTTCTTTTGCTGTTTTGCATGTGTTTTCACTTACAATCAACTTCAAAACACTGATTTTACTTAACACTCTGTGAATGCAGAGGTACTTTAATTTTAAAGGTAAGATAATTGTTTCCTTGCCTGCTATGCAGTTGTTTTCACTTACAATTAAATTCAAAATACTTTTTTTACCTAACACACTCTAAAAGCAGGTGTTTCTTCAGTTTTGAAAACTAAGCAAGGTAACTGTTTCCTTGATTTCTATGCACTTTTTCCACTTATACTCAAAGGAAACACAGGTTTTACTTGACACAGTCTGAATGAAGGAGGTTCTCCAGTTTTGAAAACTAAGCAAGATACTCATTTCATTGAGAGCTATGTACTTGTTTTTAGTTAGAACAACTTCATAATCCTGGTTTTAACTGAATAGTTGGGGAATAGAGGAAGTTTTTTACTTTTCTAAAGTAAGTAAGATAATTCTTTCTCTGGCTACTATGCACTTGTTTTCACTTACAAACAATATTAGAACACCACTTTTACTTAATGCTATGTCAATGCAGTATGTTTTTCATGTTTGAAATCTCAGTAAGGTTCTTTTTTCATTTGCTGCTTTTATCGTGTTTTCACTTAAAATCAACTTCAATACCCTGGTTTCACCTAACACTCTGTGAATGCAGGAGGAGCTTCAAGTTTGAAAGGTAAGTTAGGTACTTGTTTCCTTGCCTGGCATGCAATTCCTTTCACTCACAATCAATGTCAAAACTCTGCTTTTACCTAATGATATTCTAATGCAGTGGTTTCTTCAGTTTTGAAATCTAAGTAAGTTTCCTGTGTCATTTGCTGCTATGAACATATTTTCACTTACAATCAACCTCAAAACACTGGTTTTACCTAATGCTCTGTGAATACAGTAGGTTTTTCAGTTTGAAAAGTAAGACTTGTTTCATTGGCTGTTATGCACGTGTTTTCACTTATAATCAAAGTCAAAACACTGGTTTTAGCTAACATTCTTGGAATGAAGGAGATTCTTCACTTTTGAAAACTAAGCAACATATTCTTTTCATTTGAGACTATGCACATATTTTGATTTACAATCAACTTCAAAAGCCTGGTTTAAATAATGCTCTGTGAATGCAGCAATTCTTTACTTTGAAAACTAAGAAATAAACTTGTTTCAGAATCTGCTATGCACATATTTTCACTTATAATCAATGTCAAAAGTCCGGTTTTACTTAATGCTCTTTGAACAAAGAAGGTGCTTCGCTTTAGAAAAGTAAGTAAAATATTTGTTTCCTTGGCTACTATGCACTTGTTTTGACTTACAATCAATGAGAAAAGAATGGTTACCATAATGCTCTTCGAATGCCTTAATTTCTTCAGTTGGGAAACCTAAGCAATTTACTTTTTAAATGAAAGCTACACACTTGTTTCCACTTAAACTGTCAATGGTAAATCAGTTTTGATACCTAACACTCTGTGAATGCAGTAGTTTCTTTAGTTGTGAAAAATAATCACATTACTTCTGTAATTGGTGGCTATGCTCTTCTTTTAACTTCCAACCAGTGTCAAAACCATGGTTTTACCTAACATTCTGGGAATGCAGATGTTTCTTCATTTGTAAAAACTAAGGAAGTTATTTCTTTAATTGGCTGCTATGCACTTGTTTTCACTTATATTCAACATCAAAACACTTGTTTCACCTAATGCTCTGTGAATGAAGGAAGTTCTTCAATTTTGAAAGCTATGCAAGTTGCATTTAATTGCCTCTACACATTTATTTTCTCTTTCAATCAATGTCAAATCACTGGTTTTGCCTAATGCTCTGTGAATGCATGAGTTTATTCAGTTTCAAATTCCAAGCAAGTAGCTTAATTTGCAGCTATGCACTTCTTTTCACTTACAACCAAAGTCAAAACCCTGGTTTAACCTAACATGCTGAGAATGAAGGAGGTCCTACAATTTTCAAAATTAAAAAAGGTACTTGTTTAATAGACTACTACTCACTTCTTCTTACTTACAATCAATGAAACTGGTTTTACTTTTGTGAATATTAGTTGATCTTCAGTTTTGAAAACTAAGCAAGTTAGTCATTTAATTGCCTGCTACACACTTCTTTTCTCTTACAATCAATGTCAAATGGTGCTTTTACCTAACATTTGTGAATGCAAGAGTTTCTTCTTTGTGAAAATTAGGCATGTTACTTCCTTAATTTATTGCTTTTCACTTGATCTCACAATCAATGAAAAAACACTCGTTTTACCTAACAGTTTGTGAATGTGTTTCTTCAGCTTGGAAAACTATACACATTATTCATTTAATTGCTTGCTGCACACTTCTTTTCACTTATAATCAATGTCAAAGCTCTGGGTTTACTAATGCTTTGTGAATGCAGTATGTTATTCTGATTTGAATTCTAAGCAAGTTACTAGTGTAATTTGTTAGTATTTATTCTCAGTTACAATCAATGCAAAAACAGTGGTTTTACCTAATACTCTCTGAATGCAGGAGACAGTCAGATTTGAAAACTTAGCAAGTTACTTGTATAATTGGCTGTTACACACTTCTTTCACTTACAATAAGTGTCAAAATACTGGTTTTACATAATACTTGTGGATGTCATAATTTTTCAATTTTGAAAACTGAACAAGTTACTATTTCATTTGCTGTTATGCATGTATTTACACTTATAACCAATGTCAAAACACTAGTTTTACCTTCAGCTTTGTGAATGAAGGGGTTCTTCAGTTTTGAAAAACTGAGGAAGTTACTTCTTTAATAGGATACTATTCACTTGTTTTCACTTAAAATCAATGAAAAATCACTCATTTTGTCTAAGGCCTTGTGAATGTAAGTGGTTCTTCAGTTTGGAAAACTAAGCAAGTTACTCATTTAATTGTCTGCTTCACATTTATTTTCACTTAAAATCAGTCAGAGCAGTGGTGATACAGAAGATTCTGTGAATGCATTCATTTCTTCACTTGTGAAAATCAAGCAAGTCCTTGTTAAATTGGATGTTATGCACTTGTTTTCACATACAATAAATATCAAACACTGGTTTAACCTAACAATCTGTGAATGTAGGAGGTTCTTTGGTTTTGAAAACCTATCAAATTACTTCTTTATTTGGCTGCTATGGCATTTATTTTAACTTACAATCAAGTCAACACTCTGGTTTTATCCCAAAGCTCTCTAAATGCAGTACATTCTTCAGTTTGGAAAACTAAACAAGTTACTTGCTTAATTGGCTGCTATGCACTTGCTTTCACTTACAAGGTCAATATGACAGTTTTACCTAATACACTGAGAATGCAGTTGTTCTTCAATTTTAGAAAACTAAGCAAGTTATTTTTTCATTGGGTGCTATGTACTTGTTTTCACTTACAATCAGTGACAAAACAATTGTTTACCTAACCCACTTGAAAGCAATAGATTCTTCAGTTGGGAAAACTAAGCAATTTACTTCTTTAAATGACTGCTACAATCTTGTTATCACTTACAGTCAATAGCAAATCAGTTGTGATACCTAACACTCTGTGAATGCAGTAGTTTCTTCATTTGTGAATACTAAGAACATTACTCCTTTAATTGGCTTATATGCACCCCCCTTTTTTAACTTACAACCAATGTCAAAACCATTGCATTTACTTAACGTTCTAGGAAGGAGTAGTTTCCTCATTTGTGAAAACTAAGGAAGTTATGTATTTAATTGGCTGCTATGTACTTTTTTTTCATTTACATTCAATATCAAAAGAATTGTTTGTCCTAATGCTCTGTGAATGCAGGATGTTCTACAGTTTTGAAAAGTAATCAAGTTGCTTAATTGCCTGCTATACACTTATTTACACTTAAAATCAATGTCAAAGCACTGGTTTTACTTAATGCTCTGTGAATGCAGTAGGTTATTCTGTTTTAAATTCTAAGCAAGCTATTAGTGTTATTTGCTGGTATTTATTCTCACTTACAATCAATGACAAACCTTGTTTTTACCTAATCCTCTATGAAGGCAGGAGGTCCTTCAGATTTGAAAACTAAACAAGTTACTTGTATAATTGGCTGTTATACACTTTTTTCAATTACAATAAGTGTCAAATATTGGTTTTACCTAATGCTCTGTGAATGCATGAAGTTTTTCAAATTTGTATTCCAAGCATGTTTTTTAATTTAATGCTATGCACATGTTTTCACTTACAACCAATGTCAAAACCCTGTTTTTACCTAACATTCTGTGAATAAAGGAGGTTCTTCAATTTTCAAAAATTAAACAAGGTATTTGTTTAATAGTATTCTATTCACTTCTCACAGTAAATGAAAAATCACTGGTTTTACCTAATGATTTGTGAATCTAACTGATATATCAGTTTTGAAAACTAAACTGTTTACTGTTTAATTGCCTGCTTCCCACATCTATTCACTTACAATCGTTGTCAAAGTAATGGTGATACATAAGATTCTGTAAATGCAGTCATTTCTTTACTTGTGTAAACCAACCAAGTCCTTGTTTATTTTGATGATATTCACTTGTTTTCACATACAATAAATATCAAAACACTTGTTTTACCTCATGCTCTTTGATAGTAGGAGGTTCCTCAATTTTGGAAACAAAGGAAATGACTTCGATATCTGGCTTCTATGGCACATGTTTTCACTTATAACCAATGTCAAACACTTGTACTTAATGGTCTGTGAATGCAGTATGTTCTTCAATTTTGGAAACTAAGCAAGTTACTTGTTTTGTTGGCTCTGTGCACATGTTTTCACTTACAGTGGCAATATGTTGGTTCTACAAATATGCTGAGAATGCAGTTGTTAATTCTAGTTGTGAAAAGTAAGAAAGTTACTTTTTCTTTGTGTGCTATGCACTAGTTTTCACTTAAAACCAATGACAAAACAATGGTTTACTTAATGACCTTCGAATGCATTCATTTCATCAGCTGAGTATACTAACAAATTTACTTCTTCTAATGAATGCTATATACTTGTTTTCACTTAGAGTCAATGGCAAATCACTTCTGATACCTAACACTCTTTGAATGCAGTTGTTTCTTCAGTTTTGATAACAAAGCATGTTTCTTCTTTAATTGGCTGCTATGCACTTTTTAAAATTTACAACCAATGTCAAAACCATGGTTTTACCTAACATTCTGGGATGCAGTATTTTTTCTTTTGTGAAAACTAAGGATGTTATTTCTTTAATTGGCTGCTATGCAATTGTTTTCACTTATATTCATTATCAAAACCCTTGTTTGCCCTAATTCTCCATAATTGAAGGAGGTTCATCAGATTTGAAAACTAAGGAAGTTGTTTGATTAACTGCCTGCTATACAAGGTTTTTCACTTATAATCAAAGTCAAAACACTGGTTTTACCTAATGCTCTGTGAATGCATGGTGCTCTTCTGTTTTGAATTCCAAGCAAGAGCTTTTATTTCCTGCTATGCACTTGTTTTCACTTACAACCAATGTCAAAACTCTGGTTCTGCCTAACACTCTGTGTATGAAGGCGGACAATCAATTTTCAAAAATTAAGCAATGCAACTTGTTTAATAGGATACTATTCAATTGATTTCACTTATAATCAATGTCAAAATGGTGCATTTACCTTACACTTTGTAAATGCAGGAGCTTTTTCACTTGTGAAATTAAGGAATAAATTTCTTTAATTGGCTGCTACACACTTGTTTTCATTTAAATTCAATATCAAAAACTTTGATAGAATGCTCTGTGAATGAAAGAGGTTCTTCGGTTTTGAAAACTAAGCAAGTTGCTTTTTTAATTGCCTTCTACACACGTGTTTTCACTTACAATCAATGTGAAAACACTGGTATTATCTAATGATGTGTGAAAGAAGTGGTTTCTTCACTTTTGAATCCCAAGCAAGTAATTTAATTTGCTACTATGCATTGTTTTCACATAGAATCAATGTCAAAATGGTGGTTTTACCTAAAACTCTGTAAATGCAGGGATTTCTTCAGTTGGGAAAACTAGGCATGTTACTTCCTTAATTGGCTGCTTTGCACTTCTTCTCACTTAAAATCAATGAAAAAAACACTGGTTTTAACTTTGTTGAAGTAAATGGTTCATCAGTTTTGAAAACTAAACAAGTTACCAGTTTAATTGCCTGCTACTCACTTCTTTTCACTTACAATCAATGTCAAAGTGGTGGTTTTACCTAATGCTCTGTGAATGCAAGGGTTTCTTCAGTTGTGAAAACTAGGCATGTTTCTTCCTTAATTGGCTGCTTTGCACTTGTTCTCACAATCACTGTAAAAACCCTGGTTTTACCTAATAGTGAATGCAGTAGGTCATTCTTTTTTAATTCTATGCTAGTTACTTGTGTTATTTGCTGGTAATTATTCTCACTTACAATCAATGTCAAAACAGTGGTTTTACCTAAAAAATGAGCAATTTACTCATATAATTGGCTTTTACACACTTGTTTTTACTTACAATCAATGGAAAAATGCTGTTTTTACCTAATTCTTGTGAATGCAGTATTTCCTTCAGTTTTGAAAATTAAGCAAGTTATTTTTCATTTCATGCTATCCACTTGTTTTAACTAACCACCAATGTCAAAACCCTGGTTTTGCCTAAAGTTCTGTGAAAGAAGGAGGTTCTTCAATTTTCAAGAATTAAACATGGTACTTGTTTTATAGCATCATATTCACTTTTTCTCAGTTACAATCAGTGAAAAAACACTGGATTTACTTCATGCTTTGTTAATGTAACTGGATCTTCAGTTTTGCAAACTAAGGAAGTTACTCATATAATTGCCTTCTTCACATTGCTTTCCAGTAACGTCAATGTCAAAGCAGTGGTGATACATAAGAGTTTGTGAATGCAGTCATTAATTCACTTGTAAAAACCAAGCAAGTCCTTCTGAATTTGGCTGCTCTGCACTGTTTTCATATTGAATAAGTTTCAAAACACTGGTTTACCTAACACTCTGTGAATGTAGGAGGTCATTCAGATTTGAAAACTATAGAAATTACTTCTTAATTTTTCTGCTATGGCACTTGTTTTCACGTATAATAAAGCCAAAACTCTGGTTTTCTGTAATGCTCTGCGAATGTAGTACATTCTTCAGTTTTGAAAATGAAGCATGTTACTTGTTTAATTGGCTGCACTGCACTAGTTTTCACTTACAAGGTCAATATGCTGGTTTAACCTAATATGCTGAGAATACAGTTGTTCTTCAAGTTGTGAAAATAAGCAAATTATTTTACGTTTGGTGCTATGCACTTGTTTTACTTACCACCAATGTCAAAAGCCTTGGTTTACCTCAGACTCTAGGAATGAAGGAGGATCTTCAGTATCCAAATTTTAAGGAAGGTACATGTTTATCAGGATACTATTCACTTGTTTTCACTTAAGATCAATGTCAAAATAGTGGTTTTTACCTAACCCTCTATGAAAGCAGGGGTTTCTTCAGTTGTGAAAACTAGTTACATTACTTCCTTAATTGGTTGCTTTGCACTTTTTCTCACTTGCAATCAATGAAAAAATACTGGTTTTACCTCATGCTTTGTGAATGTAACTGGTTCTTCAGTTTTGAAAACTAAGCCATTTACTCATTTAATTGCCTGCTTAACACTTCTTTTCACTGAAAATCAATATCAAAGTTGTGGTGGTACATAAATTCTGTGAATTCAGTCATTTCTTCACTTGTGAAAAACAATCAAGTCCTTTTTAAGAGACTGCAAGTCACTTATTTTCACATACAATACATATCAAAACATTGCTTTGACCTAATGCTCTGTGATAGTAGGAGTTTCTTCATTTGTGAAAATTAAGGAAATTATTTCTTTAATTGGCTGCTATGCACTTGTTTTCACTTACATTCATATCAAAACAATTGTTTGACCTAAAACTCTGTGAATTCAGGATGTTCTTCAGTTTTGAAAAGTAAGCAAGTTGCTTGATTAATTGCTACATACTTGTTTTCACTTACAATCAATGTAAAAACAATGGTTTTGCATAATGCTCTGTGAATGCATGAGTTTCTTCATATTTGTATTCCAAGCAGGATGTTTAATGTAATGCTATAAATATGTCTTCACTTACAACCAATATAAAAACCCTGGCTTTAGCAAACACTCTGTGAATAAAGGAAGTTTTTAAATTTTTAAAAATTAAACAATGTACTTTTTAAATAGGATAATATTCATTCCTTCTCATAATAAATGAAATAACACTTGTTTTACCTAATGCTTTGTGCATGTAATTGATATTTCACTTTTGAAATCTAAGCAATTTACTCATTTAATTGCCTGCTTCACGCTTCTTTTCACTTATAATCAATATAAAAGCAACGGTGATACATAAGATTCTGTGAATGCAGTCATTTCTTCACTTTTGAAAACCAAGCAAGTCCTTGTTTAATTAGATGATATGCACTTCTTTTCACATACAATAAATATTAAAACACTGGTTTTACCTAATGCTCTTTGAAAGTAGAAGCTTCTTCAATTTTGAAAAATAAGAAAATGATTTCTATATTTGGCTGCTATATCACATGTTTTCACTTCCAATCAGTGTCAAACCAATGGTTTTACTTAATGCTCTGTGAATGCAGTACATCCTTCAATTTTGAAAACTAATTGAGTTACTTGTTTTATTGGCTGCTATGCACTTGTTTTCACTTACAATGTGAATATGCTGTTTTTACAAATATGCTGAGAATGCAGTAGTTAATTTTACTTGTGAAAATTAAGCAAGTTTCTTTTTCTTTGTGTGCTATGCACTTGTTTTCACTTGCAATCAATGACAAAACAATGGTTTACCTAACAGTCTTGGAATGCAGACATTTCTTCAGTTGGGAACACTAAGTAATTCAGTTCTTTAAAAGAATTCTATGCATTTGTTTTCAATTACAGTCCATAACAAGTCAGTTGTGATACTTAAAATTCTGTGAATGCAGTTATTGTTTCAGTTGTGATAACAAAGAATGTTTCTTCTTTAATTGGCTGCTATGCACTTTTATTAACTCACAAGCAATATCAAAACCATGGTTTTACCTAACGTTCTGGAAATGCAGTGGTTTTTTTCTTTTGTGATATCTAAGGAAATTATTTCTTTAACTGGTCGCTATGCATTTGTTTTCACTTACATTCAATATGAAAACCCTGGTTTTACCAAACACTCTGTGAATGCAGAAGGTTCTTCAGTTTTGTAAACTAAGTGAATTATTTCATTATTTGTCTGCTCTGGCACTTTTATCTCACAAGGTCAATATGCTTGTTTTACCTAATATGATGAGAATGAAGTTGTTTCTTCAAGTTTTGTAAACTAAGGAAGTTACTTTTTCATTGGTTTCTTTGCACTTGTTTTCACTTACAATCATTGACAAGACAATGGTTTACATAATGCCCTTGGAATTCAGTAGTTATATCCACTGGGAAAACTAAGCAAATTACTTTTTCATTTGCTGCCATGCACTTGTTTTCACTTACAACCAATGTCAATAGTCTGATTTTACTTCATGTTCTGGGAATGAAAGAGGCTCTTCAGTTTTCAAAAATTAAGGTACTTGTTTAATACGATACCATTCACTTGTTTTCACTTAGAATCAATGTTAAAATGGTGGTTTTACGTAAAACTCTGTAAATGCAGGGGTTTCTTCAGCTGGGAAAACTTGGCATGTTACTTCCTTAATTGGCTGCTTTGCACTCCTTCTCACAATCAATGAAAAAAACACTGGTTTTACCTAACACTTTGTGTATGTAACTGGTTCTTAAGTTTTGAAAACTAAGCTATTTACTCCTTTAATTGCCTGCTTCATACTTCTTTTCACTAGTAATCAATGTCCAAGCAGTTGTGGTACATAAGATTCTATAAATTAAGTCATTGCTTCACTTTAGAAAAACAAGCAATTGCTTGTTTAATAGGCTGCCATTCACATGTTTTCATATACAATAAATATCAAAACACTGCTTTTACCTAACCCTCTGTGAATGTAGGAGGTTCTTCATTTGAGAAAACTAAGGAAGTTTTTGCTTTAATTGGCTGCTAAGCACTTGTTCTCACTTACTTTCAATATCAAAACAATTATTTGACCTAATGGTCTGTGAATGAAGGAGGTCCTTCAGTTTTGAAAACTAAACATGTTTTTGTTTAATTGCCTGCTACACAATTGTTTTCACTTAAAATCAGTGTCAAAACACTGGTTTCTCCTAATGCTCTGTGAATACATGAGGTTCTTCAGTATTGAATTCCAAGCAAATAGTTTAATTTGTTGCTATGAACTTGTTTTCACTTACAACAAATATCAAAACCCTGGTTTTACTTAACACACTGTTAATGAAGGAGGTCCATCAATTTTCAAAAATTACCTGGTACTTTAATAGGATACTATTCACTTCTTCTCACTTACCATCAATGAAAAAAAATACTGATTTTACTTTTGTGTATGTAGGTGGATCTTCAGTTCTGAAAATTAAACAAGTTACTCATTTAATTGCCTGCTACACAGTTCTTTTCATTTACAATCAGTGTTAAAATGTTTTTTTTACCTAATGTTTGTGAATGCAAGTATATCTTCTGTTGTGAAAACAAGTCATGTTACTTTCCTAAATTGGCTGCTTTGCACTTTATCTCACAATCAATGAAAAAACACTGCTTTTTATCTAATGCTTTGTGAATGTAAGTGGTTTTTCAGTTTGGAAAACTATGCACATTACTCATTTAATTACCTGCTATACATTTCTTTTCACTTACAATCAATGTCAAAACCCTGGTTTTACCAATATCTCTGTGAATTTAGTAGGTTGTTCTGTTTTGAATTCTAAGCAAGTTACCAGTGTTATTTTCTGGTATTTATTCTCACTTACAACCAATGCAAAAAAGGTGGTTTACCTAATGCTCTATTAAGCAGGAGGTCTTTCAGATTTGAAAACAAAGCAAGTTACTTGTATAATTGGCTGTTACAAACTTCTTTTCACTTACAATAAGTGTCAAAATCTGGTCTTACCAAGCACTTGTTAATGTAGTAGTTTCTTCAGTAGTGAAAACTAGGAAAGTTACTTTTTCATTTGCTCATATGCACTTATTTTCACTTAAATGAATGTCAAAACACTGCTTTTACCTACAACTTTGTGAATGCAGGGGGTTCTTCAGTTTTCAAAAATTAAAGAAGGTACTTCTTTAAAAGGATAAAACAAGTTAATATCACTTGTTTTCACACACAATCAATGAAGAAACACTCATTTTACCTAACACATTGTGAAGGTAATTGGTTCTTCAGTTTTGAAAACTAAGCAAGTTTCTCTTTTAATTGCCTGCTTCATACTTCTTTTCACTTGAAAGCAATGTCAAAGCAGTGGTGATGCATAAGATTCTGTGAATGAAGTCATTTTTTCACTTGTGGAAACCAAGCAAGCCCTTTTTAATTGGCTGCTTTGCACTTGTTTTCACATGCAATAAATATCAAAACACTGGTTTTACCTAATGCTCTTTGAATGTAAAAGTTTCTTGGGTATTGGAAACTAAGCAAATTACTTCTTTATTTGGCTGCTATGGCACTTATTTTCACTTACAATCAAGTCAACACTCTGGGTTTATGTAAACTCTGTGAATGCACAAGGTTCTTCCGTTTTGAAAACTAAGCAAGTTACTTGTTTAATAGGCTATTTTTCAATAGTTTTCACTTATAATTTCAATGTGCTGGTTTTACCTAATACACTGAAAATGCAATTGTTCTTAATGTTGTGAAAACTAAGCAAGTTAAAATTTCATTGGGTGCTCTGCACTTGTTTTCAATTACAATCAGTAACAAAACAATGGTTTACCTGATGCTCTAGGGATGCAGTAGAGTCTTCAGTTGGGAATACTAAGCAATTTACTTCTTGAAATGAATTCTATGCACTTGTTTTCACTTATAGTCAATGGCAAATCATTTGTGATATCTAAAAGTTTGTGAATGCTGTAGTTTCTTCAGTTGTGAAAACTAAGCACGTTACTTCTTTAATTGGCTGCTTTGTACTTTTTAAACTTACAACCAAGGTCAAAACCATGGTTTTACCTGATATTCTGAGAATGTAATACTTTCTTCATTAGTGGAAACTAAAGAAGTTATTTCTTTAATTGGCTGCTATGAACTTGTTTTCACTTACATTCAATATCAAAACCCTTGTTTGACCTAATACTCTGTGAATGAAGGAGGTTGTTCAGTTTTGAAAACTAAGCAAGTTTCTTGTTTAATTGCCTGCTACACATTTGTTTTCACTTACAATCAGTGTCAAAATACTGGCTATACCTAATAATTGTGAACTCAGTACTTTCTTCAGTTGTGAAAACTAAAGAAGTTAATTTTTCATTTTTACTGTGGACTTCTTTTCACTTATAACCAATATTAAAACCCTGCTTTTACCTAACACTTTCTGATTGAAGGAGGTACTTCAGTTATCAAAAATTAATCAAGGTACTTGTTTACTATGATACTGTTCACTTCTCACTTATAATAAATGAAAAAACAATGGTTTGACCTAACAATTTGTGAATGAAAGTGGTTCTTCAGTTTGGAAAATTATGCAAGTTACTCATTTAATTGGGTGCAGCACAATTCTTTTCACTTACAATCAACGTTCAACTGTTGGATTTACCTAATGTTCTGTGAATGCAGAGGTTATTCTCTTTTGAATTCTAAGCAAGTTACCTCTGCTATTTGCCAGTATTTATTCTCACTTACAATTAATACCAAAACAGTGGGTTTACCTAACAATCTAAGAATGCAGGAGGTCCTTCAGTTTTGAAAACTAAGCAAGTTACTTGTATAATTCTATGATTCACACTTGTTTTCTCTTACAAAGTCAAAATGCTGGTTTTACCTAATACTTGTGAATGGAGTGTTTTCTTCAGTTGTGAAAACAAAGCAAGTTACTTTTTCATTTGGTGCTATGCACTTGTTTTCCCTTACAAGTAATGTCAAAACCCTGGTTTTTAATAATGTTCTGTGAATGAAGGAGGTTCTTCAGTCTTCAAAATTTAAGGAAAGTACTTATTAAATAGGATAATCTTCACGTCTTTTCACTTAAAATAAATGTCATAATGGTGGCTTTACCTAACCCTCTGTAAATGCAGGAGATTTTCAGTTTTGAAAACTAGGCACATTTCTTCCTTAATTGGCTGCCCATTGTTCTAGTTCTCACTTACAATCAATGAAAAAAATCACTGGCTTTACCTAATGCCCAGTGAATGCACGAGGTTCTTCAGTTTCCATAATTAAAGAAGGTTCTTGTTAAATAGGATACTATTCACTTGTTTTCCTTTACAATCAATGTCAAAATAGTGGTTTTTCTAAGCCTCTGTAAATGCAGCAGTTTCTTGAGTTGTGAAATCCTGGCACATTACTGTTAAGTGGGGATATTTATGACATAAGCCAGAAGCATTAGTATGTGTAAGTTTATGATTATCAGCAGCAATTTCTGTATGAGCAATAAGTTTATCTACCAAATAATTTGAGAAGCCATAGGTTTGAGAAGTTGAGAATAGGAATGAGTATGAGTAATGTAATTTGGATTAGATCATTCATGAACAGATTTTAGTAATTGTAGGAAAAGAGCTTCTAATTCAGAAGCTGGAGCTATCTGAGCTGTTTCTATATGACAAACAATGTGACACACATAAGCAGAATCAGACACAATATTTAAAGGCTCAGGAACATGAGTTAACAATTGAACAACAGCCATTAGTTCTACCTTTTGGGCAGATGAATAAGTTGTTTTCCAAGATTTTGTAATTGGGCCTAAATAGCTTACATTTCCATTACTGCTGCCATCAGTGTAGTAAGTAAGTACAGCAGAGAGGGGTTGTTGTTTGACAACTAGGGAATAATCCATGAAGTATGTTTTAAAAACTGTAAAAATTTTGAATTTGGGAAATGATTGTCAATTTTTACAATAAAATCTTCTATGGCCACTTGCCAAGAGTTACTGAACTGCCAGGGCTGACAAATCTCCTGCTTTGTAAGGTCCAATATGATTTTATCAGGATCTCCAGCCATAAGCTGTCTCAGATGAATATGGCCTTTTGATATTATTGCTGCAATTTTTTCAGGATAAGTATGAAGTTTTTTTGTATCTTTGTTGGGTAAGAATAACCATTCTTTTATGCCCTCTGCTTGCCAAAGTATTCCAGTAGGGGAGTGACAAGATGGAAATATTAAAACAGTAATTGGAAGATTAATATTTACCCTTGTTGGTTATTTTGTAGTCATTTTTCAGGCACTTTTACTCCTATTTTGCTTCTGGGCTTAAAATGCAAGGACTATGTAAGTCAGGGTCTCCTGTTAGAGTATTGAAAACAAAAGTTAAAGCATAAGTTGGAATTCCTAAAGTAGGCTGTACCCAATTAATATCACCCATTAATTTTTGAAAACCATTAAAGTATGTAAATTATCAGTTCAAAACTGGACCTATTGTGGAGTTATAATATTTTTATTAATACTATAGCCTAAATATTGAAAAGGAACCTGTTTTTGAATTTTCTTCTCCTATTTGTAACCCATGTTGAAGAAGAATTTCTTTAGCCAGCTGAAATAGTTGTTTCAGCTCAGAAGATTGCTCAGTGGACAAAAGAATATTATCCATACAATGAGTAATCATAGCATTAGGAAATTGTTTCATAAAATTTGTAATGGAATGTGAACAAAGGATTGACATAATGTAGTACTGTTCATCATTCCCTGAGGTAAAATATTCCACTGATGTCATTCAGTAGGAGATGAATGATTAATAGAAGGAATGGTAAATACAAATTTTTATCTATCATTTAGATTGAGAGGAATAGTAAAGAAACAATCTTTTAGATCAATAATAATAATATGCCAATTTTGTGGGCTCATAGTTGAGGATGGCAAATCAGAATGTAAAGATCCCATAGGTTGAATAGCTTTGTTAATTTCATGCAAATCAGTCGACATGCATCATTTGCCAGATTTATTTTTAATTACAAAAACTTGAGAATTCCATGGACTAGTATAGGGGTCAATATGCCCTGCCATTAACTGCTCCTATACTAATTTTTTCAGGGCTTCCAATTTTTCTTTTGGAAGGGGACACTGTTCAACCCAAGTAGGTTTGGATCTTAACCATTTTAAAGGTAATGCAAATCCCTTCTTTTGTAACAGTAGCCCTTACTCTAAGTTTTAATATCCTAGACCATGGTAGTCTCCAATAAGTCACGTCTCAGGTTGGGAATGGGGAGCATATTGCATATGAGTAATAAGATGTTTAGCTTTATCAGAAATGTGAGGAATATACAAATAAGCTCCCCACTGGTATAAGTCTTTTCCCCATAAATTAAGTCTTACATCTGCAACATAAGGTTGCAGAGCAGCCTCTTGACTTTCTGAACCTTCTACCATAAATATCTGAGTACTCTGATAAACCTCTGTCATTGTGCCAATGCATGTGAAATTTGTAGGCACCTTTTGTAAAGTCCAAGCTTGTGGCCAGTATCATTTAGCAATAATAGAGACATCAGTCCCAGTATCTTCTAATTCTAAAAATATCTTTCCATTTATTTTTATGGTAACTTAAGGTCTTTCTTCCCCAAATCCTGTTTGCCAATAAACTATATGCCCAGTGGAACTAAATCCCTCTGTATGTTTTATAGGCCAAGATTGAGGTTTACAATATGGTAATAAAAGAAGTTGAGCTATACAATCTCCTGATTCAATTTGATAGGGAGTTAAAGTTTGTACTAATAAACAAATTTCTCCATCAAAGTCGGAGTCAATGAACCCAGTTCACACTAAAACACCTTGGGCCATAAGACTGCTATAGCCAATAATGAAACCTACATTGTTTTGGGGGATAGACCCTTTAATTCCTGTCCTTATTTTTTGTATACACTGTGAAGGAGTAATAAACTTAGTTTCAGCTGAGGGAAGATCGACAGCTGCACTGCCTTTGGTAACTGCTTTAAGTTCTGTTACAGGCCAGAGTGAGCTGCTCCATTCCTGAGCAGGTAGATTTGAGCTAGGTTGGGAAATGTGCTCATATTGTTTGTCTGAGGGCCTTGAGTGAGGCCCACTTGGAAGTTTCCAGACTTATTAATGAGACTGATATTTTTATATCTAGAATGGCATTCATTGACCCAGTGTAACCCTTTTTGGCATATTGGACACACATGAATTGGTATTGATCTATTATTGTCACTAGATGGAGCTCTCACACAGTTTTGGCTCGGTAATCTTTTTTCATATGACCTGGTATCCCACATTTAAAGCAATTTAAATTATTAATCATATGACCACATCCCATTATAGCAGGTGCAAGAAGGTTCATGTTATATGTATTAGACCCAATTTCTTGGCATGCTTTTATATAATCCTGTAAAGTACCTCCATTTGCCTTTATCAGATGTAAAGCCTTTTTACACTCACTGTTAGCATTATCAAAAGCCAACATCTCAATAAGCATTTCTTTAAGATCAGATTGAGTTACTGTCTTGTTGACTATATCTGCCAGCCTTGATACAAATTCAACATAGGGTTCAGTATTTCCTTGAATAACTTTTGAAAAAGATTGTGCAACCTGTCCAGGTGTGGAGATTTGTTGCCAGGCAGCTACTCAGCACACTAAAACTTGGAAAATAGCAATATCATCATATTGAGCTTGGTGAGGATCCCCAGCCCAATGACCTATTCCCAACATTTGTACAGCTGTAATAAGCACCAGTGGATTTTGCTGTTGATTTTGTCATGCTACAATATTAGCTTCATCAGCCCACCAAGTTTTATATTAAGAACAGTCTAAGCTAGCAAATCTCAATCCCAGGTATTAATCTGTCTGCTTGTGCCATTCCTTGCACCCATCCCTGAGTTCAAGAAGAATCTACACCATATTGAGTGCATGCTTGTATTATTCTTTGATAGTTTTAAAAGGCATAGGGGCATGCTCAAATTGTACACCCCCTTGGGGAATTTTAGCATCTACTGGAATTTGAATTACTCTTATTGGAAAAGGAGAAAAAAATTGCATAGCCTATGAATCTCCTTCTCTACTTCCCTGTGCTATGCTTTTCATAATTGAAGAGGATGGTGCTGGCACAAAAACAGAAACTTTTGGAGGGTCATCAAATGTTGTAAAAGGTGGATCAGCAGATACATGAAGAGGTACAGAAATGTGGGTTCAAAAGACAATAAATCATCTTTTGGAGCAGACAGCATAGCGACTGCTGGAAAAGTTCCATAAACTCCCTTTTTCTTTTCTTCCCTTTTATTATACATGAGTTTATCTGTTTTTGGCTGTTCATTAGTTTTTATATATATATATTTTCATTAAAATCAACATCACCTTGGTCTGCTATTGGTCCAGTGATAGCAGTATCCTGTTTAATATCTTCAGTTTCATCTGATTGTAATGGTTCAAGAGCAACAGAAATAAGATTACACAAAGAACATACATGAAGGGGTATTATATCTCCCTTTTGATAAGCCCTTTTAAAGCTTCCATTACTAACCTCCATTGTTTCAGGTTTAAAATATCCCGCCCTTGTGGTTGAAACCAATACAATGTTTCTGTATGAGAGAAAAAAGTTCCTCAAATGCTGAGTATTTAAAAGTTACACCGGTGCTTTTTAATAAACTTTTTAACACTCTAGAGTACTCTTCAAAGTTCAACTTCTGATTCCCCATAACCCTGATGAATCCTAGGATGTAACTTACCTTTTATATTTTATTTTTCTTTAAAACCACTCTCAGGAGCTCCTTGGTACACTGCACACTGACTGAAAGAAAAATTGCATTGTCGGTACCCCATATTGGGTGCCAAATGTTGATGTTCAGGAACTGGATCCATGAAAATGGTGCCACGGATGAGAAAAAATGAGACAAAGAGATGAAAAATAAATAACTGGGAACTGGGCACCCTCCTTCCAAAAGGAGAAGAGCCCCACTGCATAAAACACTGTGGCTTTTATTTAGTTTTGGAATGAAGAAAATATGTGAGTGCATGTTCAAAGGCAATAGATACATGAAGATTTACACTTGATTAAGGTCAGCAAATTTTTAAGGTTAACGTCTCAGTACTCTTTATATTCCTGCATGTAGAAGACCTTGTAAGTCTTTATTTAACACATACATGATACTCTCTTTGAAGCTCAGGATGTTTCCCCACCTGACTCCTATCAGATCTTATCTCAGTGTCTTGAGACTAGGCTCCTATCAGATCTTACCTCAGTGTCTTGAGACTAGAGGTGCTTGTCTCCTATATTCCAGCTTGACTCTGACATTCCAGCCTGTCTCTTACATTTCAAGGTGGCCTGATTTTCATCAGTTTTCATGGCCTTTAATTGAAACTCCTTCATGCAATTTACTTGTTTAATTGGCTGCTATGCACTTGTTTTCATTTACAGTGTCAATATGCTGATTTTACCTAATACACTGAGAATGCAGTTCATTCTTCAAGTTGTGAAAACAATGTAAGTTACTTTTTCATTGGGGTCTAGCACTTGTTTTCACTTGCAATCGGTGACAAAACAATGGTTTACCTACCGCTCTTGGAATACAGTAGTAACTTCAGTTGGGTAAAGTAAGTAATTTACTTCTTTAAATGACTGCTACAATCCTGTTATCGCTTACAGTCAATGGCAAATCAGTTGTGATACCTAACAATCTGTGAATGCAGTAGTGAATATGAAGAACTTTACTTCTTTAATTGGCTGCTATGCCCTTGTTTTAAATTACAACTAATGTCAAAACCATGGTTACCTAATGTTCTGGGAATGCAGTAGTTCCTTCATTTGTGAAAACTAAAGAAGTTATTTCTTTAATTGACTGCTAAGCACTTGTCTTCACTTACATTTAATATCCATACAATTGTTTGTCCTAATGCGCTGTGAATGCAGAATATTCTACAGTTTTGAAAAATAAACAAGTTGCTTGTTTAATTGCCTGCTATACACTTAATATATTTATAATTAGTGTCAAAGTACTGGTATTACCTAATGCTCTGTGAATGCAATAGGTTATTCTGCTTTAAATTCTAAGCAAGTTACTCATGTTATTTGCTGGTGTTTATTCTCACTTACAATCAATTCCAAAACAGTGGTTTTACCTAATGCTGTATGAATAATGGAGGTCTTTCAGATTTGAGAACTAAGAAAGATACTTGTATAATTGGCTGTTATGTGCTTTTTTCACTTACAATAGGTGTCAAAATACAGGTTTTTCCCTAATGCTCTGTGAATGCACCAGGTTCTTCAAATTTGTATTCCAAGAAAGTTGTTTAATTTAATGCTATGCAGATGTTTTCACTTACAACCAATGCCAAAACCCTGGTTTTACCTAACATTCTGTGAATGAAGGAGGTTCTTCTATTTTCAAAAATGAAACAATGCATTGGTTTAATAGGATACTATTCACTTCTTTTTTACAATAAATGAAAGAAACACTGGTTTTACCCAATAGGTTGTGAATGTAAGTGGTGTTTCAGTTTCAAAAACCAAGCAAGTTACTCATTTAATTGTCTGCTTCACTCTTCTTTTCACAGACAATCAATGTCAAAGCAGTGATAATACATAAGATTCTGTGAATGAAGTAATTTTTTCACTTGTGAAAATCAAGAAAGTCCTTGTTTAATTTGCTGCTATGTGCTTGTTTTCATGTACAATAAATATCAAAATACTGGTTTTGCCTAACACTCTGTGAAGGTAAAATGTTCCTCAGTTTTGAAAACTAAGCAAATTACTTACCTAAAACTTGGTGAATGTAAGTGGATCTTCAGTTTGGAAAATTATACAAGTTACTCATTTCATTGCCTGCTGACCATTTCTTTTCACTTACAGTCCAACTCAAAGCAGTGGTTTTACCTAATGCTCTGTGAATGTAGTAGGTTATTCTGAATTGAATTCTAAGCAAGCTACTTCTGTTATTTGCTGGTATTTATTCTTACTTACAATCAATGCCAAAACAGTGGTTTTACCTAATGCAGGAGATATTTCAGTTTTGAAAATTAAGCACATTATTTGTATAATTGGCTGTTGCACACTTGTTTTCACTTACAATCAATGCCAAAATGCTGGATTTACCTAATACTTGTGATTGCAGCAGTTTTTTCAGTTATAAAAATTAAGCAAGTTATTTTTCATTTGGTGCTATGCACTTGTTTTCACTTAGAGCTTATGTCAAAACCCTGGTATAACCTAAAATGCTCTGAATGAAGGAGGTTCTTCAGTTTATAAAAATTAAGGAAATCACTTGTTTAATAGGATACTATTCACTTGTTTTCACTTACAATCAATGTCAAATCCCTGATTTTAACTAACATTCTGGGAATGAAGGTGGTTATTCAATTTTCAAAAATTAAACAATGTACCAGTTTTATAGAATACACTTGATTTCTTCTCACTTGCAATCAATGCAAAAGCACTGGTTTTACCTAATGCTTTGTGAATGTATGTGGCTCTTCATTTTTGAAAACTAATCAAGTTACTAGTTTAATTGCCTACTACACAGTTCATTTCACTTACAATCAAGGTCAAAATGGTGGTTTCACAAAATGCTCTGTGATTGCAGGGGTTTCTTCTGTTGTGAAAACAAGGCATGTTACTTCCTTAATTGGCTGCTTTGCACTTGTTCTCACAATCAATGAAAAAACACTGGTTTTACCTAAGGCTTTATGAATGTAACTGATTCTTCACTGTGGTAAACTATGCAAGTTACTCTTTTAATTGCTTGCTGCATACTTCTTTTCATTTACAACCACTGTCAAATCACTGGTTTTACCAAATGCTCTGTAAATGCAGTAGATAATTCTGTTTTGAATTTTAAGCAAGTTAACTTTTGTTATTTGCTGGTGTTTATTCTCACAATCAATGTCAAGGAGTGGTTTTGTCTAATGCTGTATTAATGCAGGAAGGCTTTCAAATTTGAAAACTAAGAAAGCTACTTGTATAATTTGCTGTTACACACTTGTATTACTTACAATCAATGTCAAAATGCTGGTTTTAATGAATACTTGTGAATGCAGTAATTTCTACAGTTGTGAAAATTAAGCAAGTTACTTTTTCTTTTGGTGCTATGCACTTGTTTTAATTTACAACCAATGTCAAAAACCCTACTTTTATCTAAAGTTCTGTGAATGAAGGAGATTTTTCCGTTTTCATAATTTAAGGAAGGTACTCATTTAATTGGACAATATTCACTTGTTTTCACTTACAATCAATGTCATAATAGTGGTTTTACCTAAACTTCTGTAAATGGAGGAGTTTCTTCACTTGTGAAAGCTAGGATGTTACTTCTTTAATTGTCTCCTCTGCCCTTTTATCACTTACAATCAACGAAAAAACACTAGTTTTTCTTTATGAATGTAAGTGGTTCTTCAGTTTTGAAAACTAAGCAATTTACTCATTTAATTACCTGCTTCACACTTCTTATCTCTTTCAATCAGTGTCAAAGCAGTGGGGAAACATAAGATTCTGTGAATTCAGTCAGTTTTCACTTGGTAAAGCAAGGAGGTCCTTGTTTCAGTGGCTGCTATGTACTTGTTTACACATACATAAATATCAAAACACTGGTTTTACCTAATGATCTTGGAATGCACTAGATTCTTTAGTAGGGAAAACTAAACTATTTACTTCTTTAAATTAATGCTATGCACTTGTTTTCACTTACAGTCAATGGCAAATCAGTTGTGACACTGAACACTGTGTGAATGCAGTAGTTTCCTCAGCTGAGAAAGAGATAAGCACTTTACTTCTTTAATTGGCTGCTATGCACTTGTTTCACTTACAGCCAATGTCAAAACCATGGTTTTACCTAAAGTTCTGGGAATGCAGGTATTTTTCATTTGTGAAAATTAAGGAATTTATTTCTTTATTCACTGTTAAATACTTGTTTTTACTTCCATTCAATATCAAAACACTTGTTTGACCTAATGCTCTGTGAATGAAGGAGGTTCTTCAGTTTCGAAAAGTAAGCAAGTTGCTTATTTATTGCCTGCTACACATTGTTTTCACTTGCAATCAATGTCAAACACTGGTTTTACCTAATGCTTTGTGAATGTAACTGGTTCTTGTCTTTGGAAAACTATGAAAGTTACTCATTTAATTGCCTGCTGCACACTTCTTTTCACTTAAAACCACTGTCAAATCACTGGTTTTACCAGATGCTCTGTGAATGCAGTAGATTATTCTGTTTTGAATTCTAAGCAAGTTACTAGTGTTATTTGCTGGTTTTATTCTCACTTACAATCAATGCCAAAACAGTGGTTTTGTCTAATGCTGTATGAATGCGGGAAGTCCTTTAGATTTGAAAACTAAGCAAGCTATTTGTATAATTGGCTGTTACACACTTATTTTCACTTACAATGTGTAAAAATGCTGTTTTTTCCTAATACTTGTGAATGTAGTAGATTTTTTAGTTGTGAGAACTAAGGAGGTTACTTTCTGATTAGCTTCTATTCACTTGTTTTCATATACTACTAATGTCAAAACCCTGTTTTACCCACAGCTCTGTGAATGAAGGGGGTTTTTCAGTTTTTAAAATTTAAGGATTGTGCTTGTTTAATAGTATACTATGCACTTGTTTTCACTTACAATCAATGGCAAAACACTCGTTTTACCTAATGCTTTGTGAATATAAGTGGTTTTTCAGTTTTGAAAACTTAGCAAGTTACTCATTTAATTGCCTGCTTCACACTACTTTTCACTTAACATCAATATCATTACAATGGTGATACATAAGTTTCTGTGAGTGCAGTCATTTCTTCATTGTGACAATCAAGCAAGTCCTTGTTTAATTGTCTGCTATGCACTTGTTTTCACATGCAATAAGTATCAAAACACTGGTTTTACCTAATGCTCTGTGAATTTAGGAGGTTATTCAGTTTTGAAAACTAAGCAAATTACTTATTTCTGCTATGGCACTCATTTTCACTTACAATCAAGACAAAACTCTGGTTTTACCTAATATGTTGAAAATGCAGTTCTTCAAGTTGTGAAAATAAGCAAGTTATTCTTTCATTGGGTGCTCTGCACTAGTTTTCACTTACAATCAATGACAATACAATGGTTTACCTAAAGCTCTTGGAATGCAGTAGTTTCATCCTTTGAGAAACTATGCAAGTTATTTTTCTATTTGGTGCTATGCATTTGTTTTCACTTACAACCAATGTCAAAATCCTGCTTTACCTCATGCTGTGGGAATGAAGTAGGTTTTCCAGTTTTCAGAAATTAAGGAAGGTACTTGTTTATTAGGATACTATTCACTTGTTTTCACTTAGAATCAATGTCAAAATGGTGGTTTTTACCAAATACTCTGTAAATGCAGGGGTTTCTTTAGTTGTGAAAACAAGGCATATTACTTCCCTAATTGACTGCTTTGCACTTGTTCTCACTTACAATCAATGAAAGAACACTGGTTTTACCTAATGCTTTGTGAATAAAAGTGGTTATTCAGTTTTGAAAACTTAGCAAGTTACTCATTTAATTGCCTGCTTCACAATTCTTTTAACTTACAATCAATGTCAAAGCAGTGGTGGTACATAAGATTCTGTGAATTCAGTCATTTCTTCACTTGAGAAAACCAAGCAAGTCCTTGTTTAATTGACTGCTATTCACTTATTTTCACATACAATGAATATCAAAACATTGCTTTTACCTAATGTTCTTTGAATGTAGAAGTTTATTCATTTGTGAAAAATAAGGAATTTATTTCTTTAATAGGCTGCTATGTACTTGTTTTCAATTAAACTCAATATGAAAACAACTGTTTGACCTAATTCTCTGTGAATGCAGAAGGTCCTTCTCGTTTGAATAGCAGGCAAGTTGCTTGTTTAATAGTCAGGTACACATTTGTTTTCACTTACAATCAATGTCAAATCACTGATTTTACCTAATTCTCTGTGAATGTGCAATGTTATTCAAATTTGTATTCCAAGAAAGTTGTTTAATTTAAAGTTCTGCACATTTTTCAATTACAATGAATGTCAAAACCCTGGTTTTACCTACAATCTGTGAATGAAGGAGAGTCTTCAAATTTCAAAAATTATACAAGGTACATGTTTAATAGGATACTATTCATTTCCTCTCACAATAAATGAGAAACTCTGGTTATACCTAATGCTTTGTGAATCTAATTGATATTTCAGTTTTGAAAACTAAGCTATTTATATTTTAATTGCCTGCTTTACACTTCTTTTCACTTACAATCAATGTCAAAGCAGTGGAGATACATAAGATTCTGTGGATGCAATCATTTCTTCACTTCTGAAAAGCAAGCAAGTTCTTCTTTAATTGGCTGCTATTCACTTGTTTTCACATATAGTAAATATTAAAACACTGCTTTTACCTAATGCTCAGTGAATGTAAGAGGTTCTTTGGTTTTGAAAAATAAGCAAATGAATTATATATTTGGCTGATATAGCACTTGTTTTCACTTACAATCAATGTTAAACCACTGGTTTTACCTTATGCTATGTGAATGCACTACGTCCTTCAATTTTGAACACTAAGAATGTTATTGTTTTATTGGCTGCAATGCACGTGTTTTCAGTTACATCATCAAAATGCTAAGAATTCAGTTGTTAATTCAAGTTGTGAAAACTAAGCAAGTTACTTTTTCTTTGTGTGCTATGCACTTGTTTTCACTTACAATCAATGACAAAGCAATGGTTTACATGACATTCTTGGAGTGCAGACATTTCTTCAGTTGGGAAAACTAACTAATTCACTTATTTTAATGAATATTATGCACTTGTTTTCAATTACAGTCAATGGCAAATTAGTTGTGATGCCTAACACTCTGTGAATGAGGTTATTTCTTCAGTTGTGATAATGAAGAATGTTTTTTTAAATTGCCTGCTATGCAAGATTTAAACTTACAATTAATGTCAAAACCATGGTTTTACATAACTTTATGGGAATCCAGTAGTTTGTTCTTTTCTGAAAACTAAGGAATTTTTCAAGAATTCGCTACTATGCACTTGTTTTCACTTACATTCAACATCAAAACACTTGTTTGCCCTAATGTTCTGTGAATGAAGGTGGTTCTTTAGTTTTGAAAACTAAGCTTGTTGTTTGTTTAATTGCCTGCTACACACTTGTTTTATCTTACAATCATTGTCAAAACACTGGTTTTACATAATGCTCTGTGTATGCACGAGATTCTTCACATTTGAATTCCAAGCAAGCAGGTTAATTTTCTGCTATGCACTTGTTTTCACTTACAACAAATGCTAAAACCCTGGTTTTAACTAACAAACTGTGAATGAATGAGGTTCTTCAATTTTCAAATATTAAGCAAGGTATTGTTTAATAGGAAATGCTTCATCTCTTCTCCCTTACAATCAATGAAAAAACACTGGTTTTATCTAATGCTTTGCAAAGGTAAGTGTTTCTTAAGTTTTGAAAGCTTAGCAAGATTCTCATTTAAATGCTTGCTTCAGACTCCTTTTCACTTACAATCAATGTCAAAATGGTGGTTTTACCGAATGCCCTTTGAATGCAGGAGTGTCTTCTGTTTTGAAACTAAGCACATTAATTCCTTAATTGTATGTTTGCACTTGTTCTCATAATCAATGAAAAAACACTATTAATCTAATGTTTTGTGAATATTGGTGGTTCTTCAATTTGGAAAACTATGCCAGTTACTCAATTAATTGCCTGCTGCATATGTCTTTTCACTTACAATCAACCTCAAAACAGTGGTTTTGATATTCTGTTTTGAATTCTAAGCAAGATACTTGTGTTACTTGCAGGGATTTATTCTCACTTACAATTATTGCCAAAACAGTGCTTTTATCTAATGCTCTATGAATGCAGGAGGTATTTCAGATTTGAAAACTAAGGAAGTAACTCATATAATTGACTGTTAAACACTTGTTTTCATTTACAACCAATGTCAAAACCCTGGTTTTATCTAATGCTCTGTGAATGAAGGAGGTTTTCAGTTTTCAAAATTAAGGAGGGTATGTGTTTAATAGGATACCATTCCCTTGTTTTCACTTACAATTAATGTCAAAATGGTGGTTTCACTTAACCCTCTGAAAATGCAGGAATATTCTCATTTGTGAAAACTAATCATGTTTCTTCCTTAATTGGCTGCTTTGGATTTTTTCTCACTTACAATCAATGAAAAAACACTAGTTTTACCTACTGCTTTGTGAAGGCATTACATTTCTCTCTTTGGAAAACTATGCAAGTAACTTGTATAATGGGCTGTTATGCACATATTTTCAATTACAATTAATGTCAAAATTCTGGTAAATTAGGTTTTACCTAATGCTCTGTGAATGCAGGCATTTCTTCATTTGTGAAAACTCAGCATGTTACTTCCTTAATTGGCTTCTTTGCACTTGTTCTCACAGTCAATGAAAATACATGGGCTTTTCCTAACACTCTGTGAATGTAAGTGATCTTCAGTTGGAAAATATGCAAGTTACTCATTTAATTGTTTACTGCACAATTCTTTTCACTTAAAATCAATTCCAAAGCCCTGGTTTTCCCTAATTCTCTGTGAATGCAGTAGGTTATTTTCTTTTGAATTCTAAGAAAGTTACTTATGTTATTTATGGGTATTTATTCTCACTTACAATCAATGCCTAAACAGTGCTTTTACTTAACACTCTATGAATTCATGAGGCCCTTCAGTTTTGAAAACTAAGCAAGTAACTTGTATAATTTTATGTTATGCGCTTGCTTTCACTTACAATCAATGTCAAAATTCTGGTTTTACATAATACTTGTGAATGCAGTAGGTTATTCAGTTTTGAAAACTAAGCAAGTTACTTGTTTAATTGACTTCTATGCATTTGTTTTCACTTATACTGTTAATATGCTGGTTTTACCTAATATGATGAGAATTCCATTGTTTCTTAAAGTTGTTAAAATTAAGCAAGTTACTTTTTTATTGAGTGCTATGCACTTGTTTTAACTTGCAACCAATGTCAAAACACTGGTTTTATCTAACACTCTGAAAGAAGGAGGTTCACCAATTTTCAAAAATAAAGCAAGGTACTTGTTTAATAGGATACTCTTCACTTCTTTTCACTTGCAGGCAATGAAAAAATACCGATTTTACCTTAGTGAATGTAAGTGTGTGGCAGTTTGATGTAATTATGAATTCCAAAAATATAATTGAATCATGCCAGTAACCTGACCTGTTAATCTGGGCATGATTATGTTAGGATTAGGGCATTGAACCCCACCCCTTGGTGGGTGGGGAATTGAATATGAAAGGCATGGCAAAGGAAAGTTGAAGCAGTCTTTTCAGAAGCAGTTTTGATTTTGGAAAGAAGGCCCCAGGAGAAGAGAAGCGAGCCATTCACCTGATCGTCTACAGCTGAACTTGTGGAGGAAACAGGAGCTAAGCCTGGAGAAAAACACAGCCCCAGGAAGAGAGGAGCCCCAGAAGCCTGAACCCTGGCAAACACCAGCAGCTGTCTTGCTCTAACACGTGGCAATGGACTGTGGTGAGAGAAGAAACTTAATGCTTTATGGCCTGGTATCTCTGGACTTCTACCCCAAATAAATACCCTTTATAGAAACCAACCCATTTTTGGTATTTCACATTAGCACCCCTTTGGCTGATTAATACAGAATTTGGTACCAGGAGTGGGGTAGTGCTTTTGTAATTACCAAAATGTTGGAACGGTTTTATAAATGGGTAAGGGGTATTTTTTAGAGGATTTGTGAAATGCTTGATGAAAAAGGCCTAAATCGCTTTGAAGAAACTGTTGATAGTAATATGGATGCTAAAGAGTCTTTCTATGATGTCTCGAAAGTAAATGATGAAACTATTATTGGAAACTGGAGGAAAGGCAATCCATGTTTTAAAGTTGCAGAGAATTTAATAAGATTATCTCCTGGTGTTATATGGAAGACAGAATTTGAAAATGTCAAACCAGGTAAACTTGGAGAATGTGGTTTGGCTTCTGTTTGCAGCTTATAGCAAAATACTAGATGAGAGAAATACACTAAGGACTGAACTTTTGGACACACACAAAAAAAACAGAAACTGATTCAGGAACTTCCAAGTTTCTGGAAATCAAATTCCCAGATGAAAATACCTTTTTGAGGACTTTACTAAACTTGGAACTTGTAAATCAGAATTGAAGATGCAGTTATCTTTGAAAGACTCGTGGAAAGTCTTACTGTCTGATGGCTTGGACTCCTGCTTCCTGCATGCTAAACCAACAAAGACTTTGAGAGAACTGTATGAACAAAATCACTGCCACCTTGGACAAAAGAGTACATGGAAAGGAGAGATTGAAGGAGAAAGAGCTTTAAGAAGAAAATCATGGAAGCAGAGGTCTGGGATTAAGACATCTCCTTGGGCCAAGAGAGGAGCCCCACCCATATGTACAGAGAGGGTGAGTTTTCCCCAGCAGTTAAAGAGGGTGGATGTCCCCACCTGATGTTCTGGGAGAGTTTTGCCACCCCATGGTGCAGGAGGGGTGGAGCACATTCCTCAAAGATTAGGGTGGTTAAGGTCAACATACCATAGGTCTGAGAGTGGTGTACCTGTCCCCCATGGATTAGAGTATGCCAGGTGGTCAACTCGTTGCTCTGAGAAGGTTGAGCCTGTATGCCATAGGTTAGTGGGAATGTTATCTTCACCTCACTGTACTAGGGGAGCTAAGACTCTAACCCAAGGTTTGGGTGATGTGTGGTAATCACCCCAACACTCTTAGAGGGTGAGGTCTGAAGCATGGTTGACACCCAGATGCTTGATGAAGGTGGAACCAAGAAAATGGCCATTGTGCAAGTCTGTGGAAAGGGTGGGTTCCCCTTTGGCCCCAAGGAGAAGAAACCATCATCTTAAGAATGACTCTCAGACTTTGAAATTGAATAGAGGATGCCCTCCAGGTTTACTGAACTGTAGAAGATTCATGACTCATGTTTAACATCCCAGTTTCTCCTTATGATATTGAAAATGTTTATCCTTTGTCTTTCCATCTGTGTATTGGAAGCAGTTAAATGGTTTTGTAAGATTCAGAGGTCTTTAGCAGATGGGACTTTGTCTGAAGACAAACTATTTCTTTAAAATGATTTTGATATGATTTTGTACTTGGATTGTTACTGATTTAAGTTTTTTAAAAAATATTGTAATGTATTTTTGGAATTCAGAGGGTGGAATGTGGCAGTTTGATGTAATTATGAATTTCAAAAATATAATTGAATCATGCTTGTAAACTGATCTGTTAATCTGGGCATGATTAGGTTAGGATTAGGACATTGAGCCCCACCCCTTGGTGGGTGGGGAATTGAATATAAAAGGCAAGGCAAAGGAAAGTTGAAGCAGTCTTTTGAGAAGCAGTTTTGATGTTGGAAGGCCCCAGGAGAAGAGAAATGAGCTGTTCACCTGATCGTCTACAGCTGACCTTGTGGAGGAAACAGGAGCTAAGCCCGGAAAGAAATGCAGTCCCGGGAAGAGAGGAGCCCCAGAAGCCTGAACCCTGGCAAACACCAGCAGCTGTCTTGCTCTAACACGTGGCAATGGACTGTGGTGAGAGAAGAAACTTAATGCTTCATGGCCTGGTATCTCTGGACTTCTACCCCAAATAAATACCCTTTATAGATACCAACCCATTTTTGGTATTTCACATTAGCACCCCTTTGGCTGACTAATACAAAGTGGTTCTTCAGTTTTGAAAACTAAGCAAGCTACTTTTTAAATTTTGTGCTTCACATTTTTTCACTTACAATCAATATCAAATTAGTGATACATATGATTCTCTGAATGCAGTCATTTCTTCACTTGTGAAAATCAAACAAGTCCTTGTTCAATTGCATGCTATTCACTTGTTGACACACACAATAAATATCAATACATTGGTGTTACTTAACACTATGTGAATGTAAGAGGTTCTTCAGTTTCCAAATCTAAACAATTTACTTGTTTAATTGGGTGCTATGCACATGTTTTTACTTACAATGAATGACAAAACATTGGTTTACCTTTCACTTTTGGAATGCAGAAATTTATCACTTGGGAAACCTGAGCAATTTACTTCTTTAAATGACTGCTATTCACTTGTTTTCTCTTACAGTCAATCATAAATCAGTTGTGGTATCTAACATTCTGTGAATGCAGTGGTTTCTTCAGTTGTGAAAACTAATCATGTTACTTCTTTAATTGGCTGCTATGAACTTGTTTTAACTTACAACCAATGTCAAAACCATGATTTTACCTAATGTTATGGGAATGCAGTAGTTTCCTCTTTTGTGAAAGCTGAGGAAGTTATTTCTTTGATTGACTTAATGCTCTCTGAATGAAGGAGGTCCTTCAATTTTTAAAACTAATTTTCACTTACACATATTTTCCCTTGCAATCAATGTCAAAACACTGCTTTAATCTAATGCTCTGTGAATGCATGATGTTCTTCAGTTTAGAATTCCAAACAAGGAGTTTAATTTCCTGCTATTCAATTGTTTTCACTTACAATCAATGATAAAATTCTAAATTTGCCCAACACTCGGTGAATGAAGGAGGCTATTCAATTTTCAAATGTCAAGCAAGGTTATTGTTTAATAGGATACTATTCACTTCTTCTTACATTCAATGAAAAAACACTGGTTTAACTTTGTTAGAGTAAGTGGTTCTTCAATTTTCAAAACTAAGCAAGTTACTAGTTTAATTGCCTGATACACACTTCTTTTCACTTATAGTCAATGTCAAAATCGTGGTTTTACCTAATGCTCCATGAATGCAGAAATTTCTTCCCTTGTGCAATCTAGGCACGTTACTTCTCACAATCAATATAAAATCACTGGTTTTACCTAATGCTTTGTGAATGTGTTTCTTCAGTTTTGAAAACTGCATGAGTTAATCATTTAATTGCCTGCTGCACATTTCTTTTCATTTATAATCAATGTCAAAGCACTGATATTACCTAATGCTGTGTGAATGCAGTAGGTTACTATATTTTGTATTCTAAGCAAGTTACTTGTGTTATTTGCTGATATTTATTCTCACTTACAATCAATGCCAAAACAGTGATTTTACCTAGTGCTCTATGAATGAAGGTGGCCCTTCAGTTTTGAAAACTAAGCAAGTTTTTGTATAATTTGGTGTTACATACTTTCTTTCATTTACAATCAACATCAAATTGCTGGTTTCACCTAATACTTGTGAATGCATTTGTTTCTTCCATTGTGAAAACTAGGCAAGTTACTCTTTCTTTTAGTGCTATGCACTTGTTTTCACGTACAACCAACATCAAAACCCTGGTTATACTTGATGCTCTGTGAATGAGGGAGGACCTTCATTTTCAAAAATTAAGATAGGTACTTGTTTAATAGGATACAATTCACTTGTTTTCACTTAAAATCAATGTCAAATGTTGGTTTTCCTAATTCTCTGTAAATGCACGTGTTTCTTCAGTTGAGAAAAGTAGGCTTGTCACTTTCTCACTTGGCTGCTTTGCACTTGATCTCATTTGCAATAAGAACACTGGTGTTACCTAAAGCTTTTTTAATATAAGTGGTTCTTCAGTTTTGAAAACTAAACAGATTACTTCTTTAATTGCCTGCTTCACACTTATTTTCAATTATAACCAATATCAAAGCAGTGGTGATACATAAGATTCCTTGAATGCAGTCCTTTCTTCATTTGTGTAAAGCAAGCAAGTCCTTTCTTTCATGAGTTTTGATGACTAAGCAACTTGTTTAATTGCCTGCTACACACTTGTTTTCGCTTACAATAAATGTGAAAACTCTGGTTTTACCTAATAATCTGTGAATTAATGAGGTTCTTCAGTTTTGAATTCCAAGCAAGTAGTTTAATTTGCTGCTATGACCTTGTTTTCAATTACAACCAATTTCAATTCCCTGATTTTACTTAACACTGTGAATGAAAGAGGTTCTTCAATTTTCAAAAATTAAGCAAGATACTTATTTAATAGGATACAATTCATTTCTTCTCACAATCACTGGTTTTCCCTAATGTTTTGTGAATGTAAGTGGTTTTTCAATTTTGCAAATTAGGAAGTTACTCATTAAATTTCCTGCTTCACACTTCTTTTCACTTATAGTCAATGTCAAAGCAGTGGTTATACATGAGATTTTGTGAATGAAGTCATTTCTTCACTTGTGAAAACCAAAAAAGTCCTTGTTTCATTGGCTGCTATGCATTTTTTACACATATAATAAATTATATCATTGGTTTTTCCTTATACTCTGTGAACGTAGGAGTTGATTCAGTTTGGAAAACTAAGCAAATTACTTCTTTATTTGGTTGCTATGGCACTGGTTTTCACTGACAATCAATGTTAAAACAATGGTTTTATGTAATGCACTGTGAATGCAGTAGGTTCTTCAGTTTTGAAGTCAAACCAAGTTACTTGTCTAATTGGCTGCTTTGAGCTAGTTTTCAATTCAATGTCAATATGCAGGTTATACCTAATATGCTGAGAATGCAGTAGTTTATTCAAATTGTGAAAACGTAGTAAATTACTTTTTCATTGGGTGCTATACACTTGTTTTTACTTACAATCAGTGTCAAAACACTTGTTTGACTTAATGCTCTCTGAATGAAGGAGAAACTTCAGTTTTGAAAACTAAGCAATTTTCTTATTTAATTGCCCATGACACAATTGTTTTCAGTTACAATCAATGTCAAAACACTGGTTTTACCTAATTTTCTGTGAATGCAGTAAGTTATTCTGATATGAATTCTAAGCAAAGTACATGTGTTATTTGCTGGTATTTACTGCGACTTACAATCAATGCCCAAACATTGGTTTACCTAACACTCTAAGAATGCATGAGGTCTTTCAGTTTTGAAAACTAAGTAAATTTCTTCTTTATTTGGCTGATATGGCACTTGTTTTCACTTACAATAAATGACAAAACAATGCTTAACCTAATGCACTTGGAATGCAGTAGTTCCTTCAGTTGGGAAAACAAAGAAGTTATTTCCTAAATTGGATGCTATGTTCTTGTTTTAAATTACAAACAATGTCAAAACCATTGTTTTATGTAACATTCTGGCAATGCAGTAGTTTCTTCATTTTTGAAAACAAAGAAGTTATTTCTTTAAATAGATAATATGTAATTGTTTTCAATTTCATTCACTATCAAAACCCTTGTTTGACCTAATGCTCTGTGAATGAAGGAGTTTCTTCAGTTTTAAAAACTAAGCAAGTTGATTATTGTATTGCCTTCTACACACTTGTTTTCCCTTACAATGGCAAAACACTGGTTTTCCCTAATGCTGTGTGAATACAAGAGGTTCTTTAGCTTTTAATTCCTAGCAAGTAGTTTAATTTGCTACAATGCACTTGTTTTCACTTACAATGTATGTCAAAACCTGGTTTTACCTAACACTTTTTGAGAGGTGGTGGTTCTTCAATTTTCAAAAATTAAGAAAGGTACTTGTTTAATGGGATACTATTCACTTCCTCTCACTTAAAATCAAGAAAAAAATCCTCGTTTTACCTTTGTGAATGTAAGTGGTTCTTCAGTTTTGAAAACTAAGGGAGTTACACTTTTAAATGTCTGCTACAAACTTCTTTTCACTTACAATCAATTTCAAAATGGTGGTTTTACCTAAGTGCTCTCTGAGTGTAGGTGTTTCTTCAGTTGTGTAAACAAGATGTTACTGCCTTAATTGGCTGCTTTTCACTTGTTCTTATAATCAAAGAAAAACACTGGTTTTACCTAACACTTTATGAATGTAAGTGGTAAATTACTCATTTAACTGCCTGCTTCACACTTCTTTTCACTTACAATTAATGTCAAAATGGTGGTGTTACATAAGATTTTGACAATGCAGTCATTATTTCACTTGTGAGAACCAAACAAGCCTTTGTTTAATTGTCTGCTATGCATTTGTTTTCACATAAAAGAAATATCAAAACACTGGTTTTACCTAATGCTCTGTGGATGTAGGTCATTCTTAATTTTTGAAATGATTTGACAATCAATGTCAAAACACTGTTTTTATCTAATGCCCTGTGAAAACATAAGTTTCATCAGTGTTAGAAACTAAGCAAGTTACTTATTTAACTAGCTGCTTTGCACTTGTTTTCATTTACAATATCAATATGCTGGTTTTACCTAATACAATGAAAATGCAGTGTTTCTTGAAATTCTGAAAATTAAGCAAGTTACTTTTTCAGTTGGTGCTATGCACTTCTTTTCATTTACCATCAATGACAAAACAATGGCTTACCTAACCACCTTGGAATGCAGAAGTTTCTTCGGATGAATACTAACCAGTTTACTTCTTTAAATGAAAGCTTTGCACTTGTTTTCACTTCCAGTCAATGTCAAATCTGTTGGGACACCTAACACTCTGTGAATGCAGTAGTTGTTTAAGTTGTGAAAACTTAGCACATTATTTCTTTAATTGGCTGCTATGCACTTGTTTTTACTTTCAACCATTGTCAAAATCATGGTTTTACCTAAAATTTTGGGAATGCAGTAGTTTCTTCATTTGTGAAATCTAAGAAAGTTATTTCTTTAATTGGCTGCTATGCACATGTTTTCACTTACATTAAATATCCAAACACCTTTTTGACCTAATGATCTGTGAATGAAGGAGGTTCTTCCATTATGAAAACTAAGCATGTTGTTTATTTAATTGCCTGTTACACACTTGTTTTCACTTACAATCAATGTCAAAACACTGGTTTTACCTAATGCTTTGTGAATGCACCAGGTTCTTCAGTTTTGAATTCCAAACAAGTAGTTTTTTTTTTTTTTTTTGCTGCTATGCACTTGTTTTCAATTACAACAAATGTCAAAACCTGGTTTTACCTAAAACTCTGTGATTGAATGAGGACCTTGAATTTTCAAAAAGTAAGCAAGGTACTTGTTTAATAGGATACTATTCACTTCTTCTCACTTATAATCAATGAAAAAACATACATTTTATATTGTGAATGCAAGTGGTTACTTCTGTTTTGAAAAATAGGCATGTTACTTCAATAATTGGCTTGTTTGCACTTATTATCAATTACAATCAATGAAAAAACACTGGTTTATCTAAAACTTTTTGAAAGAAAGTGGTACTTCCATTTTTAAAATTTAGCAAGTTACTCCTGCTTCACAATTATTTTTCACTTACAATCAATATCAAAGCATTGTTGATGCCTAAGATTCTGTGACTCCAGTACTTTCTTCACTTGTGAAGAAGGAAATGCCTGTATAATTGGCTGTTGTGCACTTGTTTCCACATACAATAAATATAAAAAACCTGCTTTTACATAACACTGTGTGAATACAGGAGGTTATTCAGTTTTAGAAACTAAACAAATTACCTCTGTTATTGGCTTCTATGGCCCTTGATTTCACTTGCAATCAATGTCAAAACCCTAGTTTTACATAATGCTCAGTGACTACAGTAGGTTTTACAGTTTTCAAAACTAAGTAAGTTACATGTTTTATTGCCTGCTACACACTTATTTTCACTTACAATGAATGTAAAAACATTAGTTTTCCCTAATGATCTGTGAATGCAGTAGGTTCTTAAAGAGGAAGCAAGTTACTTCCTTATTTGGCTAATATCCACTTGTTTTAATTACAACCAATGTCAAAACCATGATTTTACCTGTATATGGGAATGTAGTTGTTGCAGTTGAGCCGTTTGATGTAATAATGAATTCCAAAAATATAATTGGATCATGATTGCAAATTGGCTTGTTAATCTTGGCATGATTAAGTTATGATTGGGGTGTTTACTGGGCCATGTCAGTTGGGTGTTGAGCCCCACCCATTTGGTGGGTGGGGAATCAAATATAGAAGGCAAGGCAAAGGACAGAAACTGCAGCATTGGCATAGTAAAAACAAGTTTTGACATTGTGAGTGAAAGCAAGTGTATAGCAGCCAAACAAAGTATCTTACTTAACTTTCAAACTTGAATTACCTCCTGCATTCACAAAGTGTGAGGTAAAACCAGTGTTTAGAAGATGATTTTAAGTGAAAACACATCCATAGTAGCAAACAAAACACAAATCTTACTTAGATTTGAAAAGTGAAGAAACTACTGCATCGGCAGAGCATTAGGTAAAAGCAATGATTTTATATTGGGTTGTGAGTGAAAGCAAGTTCATAGCAGCCAACCAAACAAGTATCTGACTTATGTATCAAAGTTGAAGTACCTCCTGCATTCAAAGCATGTTAAATAAAACCTGTATTTTGTAGATAATTGTAAGTGAAAACACATGCATAGCAGCAAATAAAACACAAATATTATTTAGATTTGTAAAGTAAATAAAGTACTGCATTGGCGTAGCATTGGGAAAAAACAGTGTGTTGGCACAGTGAGTGAAAGCAATTGAATAGCACCCAAACAAACAAGTATTTTACTTATATTTCAAATTTGAAGTACCTCCTGCATTCATGGAGAGTTAGGTGAAAATAGTGACTTGAAGTTGATTTTAAGTGAAAACACATGAAAAGCAGCCAATGGAAAAATTGTCTTTATTGGTTTTCTTAACTGAAGAATAGGCTGTATTCATCCAAAATTAGGGAAAAGCAGTGTTTTGAAGTTGATTGTAAATGAAAAAACGTTCATAGCAGCAAAAGAAAGAAACTTTCTTAGATTTCCAAAATGAATAACCTGCAGTATTGGCATAGTAAAAGCAGGATTTGACATTGTGAGTGAAAGCAAATGTTTAGCAGCCAAACAAACAAGTATCTTACTTAACATTCAAACTTGAATTGCCTCTTTCATTCACAGAGAGTTAGGTGAAAACAGTGTTTTGAAGTAGATTTTAAGTGAAAACACATGCAAAGCAGCCAATGAAATAACTTTCTTCATTGGTTTTCTAAAATGAAGAATTGACTGCCTTTACTCAGCTTAGGGAAAAGCAGTGTTTTGAAGTTGATTGTAAGAGAATACAATCACTATTCTTTTGCATAGTAGCAAAAGAAAGAAATTTACATAGATTTCCAAAGTGAAGAAACTGCAGCATTAGCAGGGTTTTGACGTTGTGAGTGAAAGCAAGTGTAGAGTAGCCAAAAAAAAAAAAAAAAAAAAAAAAAAAAAAACAAGTATCTTACTTAACTTTCAAACTTGTATCACCTTCTGTATTGACAGAGTGTTAGGTCAAAGCAGTGTTTTGAAGATGATTTTAAGTGAAAAAACATGCATAGCAGCAAATAAAACACAAGCCTTACTTAGATTTTAAAAGTGAAGGAATTACTGCATTGGCATAGCAGTAGGTAAAAGCAGTATTTTTACACTGATTGTGAGTGAATGAAAGAAAGTGCATAGCAGTCAACCAAAGAAGCATCGTACTTACGTTTCAAAGTTGAATTACCACCTGCATTCACAGCATCTTAGGTAAAACCGGTGTTTTGAAGATAATTGTAAATGAAAACACATGCATAGCAACAAATAAACTCATATCTTATTGAGATTTGTATAGTAAAGGGCCTACTGAATTGGCGTAGCAACAGGAAAAGTACTGTGTTGGCATACTGAGTGAAAACATGTCATAACAGCCAAACAAACAAGTATCTTACTTACCTTCCAAATTTGAAGTACCTCCTGCATTCACAGAGTTATGTGAATCCAGTGTCTTGAAGTTGATTTTAAGTGAAAACACATGGAAAGCAGCCAATGAAACAAGTTTCTTAAATTGGCTTTCTATACTGAAGATTTGACTGCATTCACCCAGTGTTAGGGAAAAGCAGTGGTTTGAAGTTGATTGTAAGTGAAAACACGTGCATAGCAGCAAAAGAAAGAAACTTACTTAGATTTCCAAAGTGAAGAAACTGCAGCATTGTCATTTCAAAAGCATGGTTATGACTTTGTGAGTGAAATCAAGTCTATAGCAGCCCAAAAAACAAATATCTAACTTAAATTTCAAACTTGAATTACCTCTTGCATTCTCAGAGTATCATGTAAATCCAGTGTATTGAAGATGATTTTAAGTGTAAACACATGTATAGCAGCAGACAAACAGAAACCTTACTTAGATTTGAATACTGAAGAAACTACTGCCTTGGCATACATTAGGTAAAAACAGTGTTTTTACATTGATTGTGAGTGAAAGCAAGTGTTGAGTTGCCAATCAAACAAGTATCTTACCTACATTTCAAAGTTGAAGTACCTACTGCATTCAGCGTGTTAGGTCAAACCAGTGTTTTGAAGAGAATTGTAAGTCAAAACACATGCATAGCAGCAAATGAAACACAAATCATATTTATATTTGTAAAGTAAAGAAACTATTGCATTGGCATAGCATTAGGATAAAGCAGTGTATTGACATAGTTGGTGAAAGCAAATGCATAGCAGACAAACAAAAAAGTATCTTAATTACCTTTCAAAGTTGAAGTGCCTCCTGCATTCACAGCGTGTTAGGTAAAATGAATGTTTTGAAGATAATTTTAAGTGAAAACACATGCATCACAGAAAAAAAAACCACACAAATCTTACTTAGATTTGAAAAGTGAAGAAACTAATGCATTGGCCTACCCTTAGGTAAAAGCAGTGTTTTTACTCTGATTGGGAGTGAAAGCAAGTCCATAGCAGCCAAACAAACAAGTATCTTACTTATATTTCAAAGCTGAAGTACCTCCTTCACTCACAGCATGTTAGGTAAAACCAGTGTTTTGAAGATAATTGTAAGTGAAAACACATTCATAGCAGCAAATAAAACACAAATCTTACATAGATTCATAAAGTAAAGAAACAACTGCATTGGAGTAGCTTTAGGAATAAACACTGTGTTGGCATAGTGAATGAAAGCAAATGCATAGCAGCCAAACAAACAAGAATCTTACTTACCTTTCAAACTTGAAGAACATTCTACATTCACAGAGATAGGTGAAACCAGTGTGTTGAAGTTGAATTTCAGTGAAAACACTTGCAAAATAGACAAAGAAACAAGTTTTTTATTGCTTTTCTAAACTGAAGAATTGAATGTATTCACCCAGCATTAGGGAAATGTGGTGTTTTGAAGTGATTGTAAGTTATAACAGGTGCATAGCAGCAAAAGAGAGAAACTTACAGCCAAACAAACAAGTTTCTTACTTAAGTGTGAAGCCTGAAGTACCTACTGCATTCACAGCATGTTAGGTAAAACCAGTGTTTTGAAGAAAATTGCAAGTGGAAACACGTGCATAGCAGCAACCAAAACACAAATCTTACTTAGATTTGAAAAGTGAGGAAACTACTGTATTGCATAGCATAGGTAAAAGCAGTGTTTTTACATTGATTGGGAGGGAAAGCAAGTGCACAGCAGCCAAAAATAAGTATGTTATTTACCTTTCAAACTTGAAGTACCTCCTGCATTCACAGAGTTATGGGCAAGCAGAGTCTTGAAGTTGATTTTAAGTGAAAACACATGACAATAAAACAAGTTTCTTTATTGGTTTTCTAAAGTGAAGAATTGACTGCATTCACCCAGGTTTAGGGAAAAGCAGTTTTTGAAGTTAATTGTAAGTGAAAACACTTGCACAGCAGGAAAAGAAAGAAACTTTCTTAGACTTCCAAAGTGAAGAGAGTGCAGCATTTGCATAGTAAAATCAGGGTTTTGACATTGTGGGTGAAAGCAAGTGTATAGCAGCAAAACAAATATCTTACTTAACTTTCAAATTTAAATTACCTACTGCATCCACAGTGTTTTAGGTAAAACTAGTCTTTTGAAGATGATTTTAAGTGAAAACACATGCATACCAGCAAACAAAAGAGAAATCTTACTTACATTTTAAAAAGTGAAGAAACTACTCCTTAGGCATAGCATTAGGTAAAAGCAGTGATTTTATATTGATTGTGAGTGAAAGCAATTGCATAGCAGCCAGGGAAACAATTGTCTTACTTACCTTTCAAAGTTGAAGTACCTCCTGCATTGGCCATGTTTTAGGTTAAACCAGTGCTTTGAAGATAATTGTAAGTGAAAATACATGCACTGCAGCAAATAAAACACAAATCTTATTTAGAATTGTAAAAGAAAGAAACTACTGCATTGGAGTAGCATTAGGAAAAAGCAGTGTGTGGCATACTGAGTAAAAACAAGTGCATAGGAGCCAAACAAACAAGTATCCACTTATCTTTCAACTTGAAGTACCTCCTCCATTTAAAGAGAGTTAGGGGAAACCAGTTTTTGATGTTGATTTTAAGTGAAAACATGTGCAAACAGCCAAAGAAATGTTTCTTTATTGATCTTATAAATAGAAGAATTGACTCCATTTCCCCAGCATTAGGGAAAGGCAGTGTTTGAAGTTGATTGAAGTGAAAACAGGTGCATAGCAGCAAAAGAAAGAAACTTACATCCAAACAAACAACTATCTGAATTATGTTTCAAAGTTGAAATACCTCCAGCATTCACAGTGTGTTAGGTAAAACCAGGGTTTTGAAGATAATTGTTAGTGAAAACACATGTAGGGCAGCAAATAAAACTCAAACCTTATAGAGATTTGTAAAGTAAAGAAACTACTGCATTGGTGTAGCATTAGGAAAAAACAGTGTATTGGAATAGTTGGTGAAAGCAAGTGCATAGCAGCCAAACAAACAAGTATCTTAATTACCTTTCAAACTTGAAGTACCTCCTGCATTCACAGAGTGTTAGGTAAAATCAGTGTTTTGAAGAGGATTTTAAGTGAAAACTCATGAATAGCAGCAAACAAAACACAAACCTTACTTAGATTAGAAAAGTGATGAAACTACTGCATTAGCGTACATTAGGTAAATGCAGTGTTTTCACATTAATTGTGAGTAAAAGCAAGTGCATAGCAGCCAAACAAACAAGTATATTACTTATGATTCAATGTTGATGTACCTCCTGAATTCACAGGATATTAGATAAAACCAGTGTTTTGCAGATAATTCCAAATGAAAACACATGCGTAGCAGCAAATTAAACACAAATCTTATTGATATAAGTAAAGTCACTACTGCATTGGTGCAGCATTAGGAAAAAAGCAATGTGTTGGCATAGCAATTAAAAGCAAGTGCATTCCAGTCAAACAAACAAGTATCTTACTTACCTTTCAATCTTGAAATACTTCCTGCATTCACAGAGATTGGGGTGAAACAATTGTCTTGAAGTAGATTTTAGGTGAAAACACGGGCCAAGCAGCCACTGAAAGAAGTTTTTTATTGGTTTTCTAAACTAAAGTATTGACAGCATTCACACAGCACGAGGTAAAAGCAGTGTTTTGAAATTGATTGAGGTGGAAACATGTGCAGAGCAGCAAAAGAAAGAAACTTACTTAGATTTCTAAAGTGAAGAATCTGCAGCATTGCAAAGCAAAAGCAGGGTTTTGACATTGTGAGTGAAAGCAAGTGTATAGCAGCCAAGAAAACAACTGTCTTACTTAACTTTCAAACTTGAATTACCTCCAGTATTCACAGAGTATTAAGTAAAACCAGTGTTTTGACGATGATATTAGGGGATAACACTTGCATAGCAGCAAATTAAACACAAATCTTAGTGAGATTTGTAAAGTAAAGAAATTACAGCTTTGGCGTAGCATTAGGAAAAGCAGTATGTTGGCATAGTAAATGAAAGCAAGTGCATAGCAGCCAAACAAACAAGTTTCTTACTTACTTTGGAAACATGAAGTACCATTTGCATTCCCAGAGTTAGGTGAAACCTAGACTTCCAAAGTGAAGAAAGCAGAGCATTGGCTTAGTGAAAGCAGGGTTTTGACATTGTGAGTGAAAGCAAGTGCATAACAGCCAAAGAAACAAGTATCTTTCTTACATTTCAAAATTGAAGTACCTCCTGCATTCATAGAGTGTTAGGCAAAACCAGTGTTTTGAAGATGATTTTAAGTGAAAACACAAGCATAGCAGCAAACAAAACAGAAATCTTACTTAGATTTGAAAAGTGAAGGAACTACTGCAAGGCCATAGCATTAGGTAAAAGCAGTGTTTTTACATAGATTGTGAGTGAAGGCCAGTGCATAGTAGCCAAACAAACAAGTATCTTTCTTATATTTCAAAGTTGAAGTACCTCCTGCATTCACAGCGTGTTAGATTAAACCAGTCTTTTGAACATAATTTTAAGTGAAAACACATGCATAGCAGCAAATAAAACACAAATCTTACTTAGATTAGCAAAGTAAAGAAACTACTACATTGGCATTGCAATAGGAAAAATCAGTGTGTTGGCATAGTGAGTGAAAGCAAGTGTGTATCAACCAAAAAAAAAAAAAAAAAAAAAAAAAAAAAAACAACTGTCTTACTTACATGTCAAACTTGAAGTACCTTCTGCATTCACAGGGAGTTAGGTGAAACCAGTGTCTTGAAGTTGATTTTAAGAGAAAACACGTGCATAGTAGCCAAAGATAGAAACTTCCTTAGATTTCCAAAGTGAAGAACCTGCAGCATTGGAATAGTAAAAGCAGGGTTTTGACATTGTGAGTGAAGGCAAGTGCCTAGCAGCCTAAGAAACAAGTTTCTTAATTAACTGTCAAACTTGAACTACCTCCTGCATTCACAGAGCATTATGTAAAACCAGTACTTTCAAGCTGATTGTAAGTGAAAACACGTGCATAGCAGCAAAAGCAAGAAACTTACAGTCAACCAAACAAGTATCTTCCTTACATTTCAAACTTGAACTATCTCCTGCATTCAGAGCATGTTAGGTAAAACCAGTGGTTTGAAGATAATTGTAAGAGAGAACACAGGCATAGTGGCAAACAAATCCCAAATCTTACTTATATTTGAAAAGTGTAGAAACTACTGTATTGGCATAGCATTGGGTAAAAGCAGTGTTTTTACATTGATTGTGAGTGAAACAAGACATAGCAGCCACCCAAACAAGTATCTTACATACTTTTCAAACTTGAAGTACCATCTGCATTCACAGAGTGTTAGGTGAAAGTAGTTTCTTGAAGTTGATTTAAGTTAAAACACTTGTAAAACAGCCAATGAAACAAGTTACTTTACTGATTTTCTAAACTGAACTATTGACTGCATAACCACAGCATAGGGAAATGAAGTGTTCTGAAGTTGATTGTAAGTGAAAACACTTGCATAGGAGTAAAAGTAAGAAACTTACAGACAATGAAACAAGTACCTTACTTACATTTCAAAGTTGAAGTACCTCCTACATTCACAGCGTGTTAAGTAAGACCAGTGTTTTGAAGATAATTGCAAGTGAAAACACATTGTTACAGTTAACAAATTTGATGTAATCATGAATCCCAAAAATATATATAGTTCATGCTTGTTAACTGATCTGTTAATCTGGGCATGATTAGGTTAGGATTAGGGTGTTGAGCCCCGCCCCTTGGTGGGTGGGGAATCAAATATAAAAGGCAAGGCAAAGAACAGAGTTGAAGCAGTCTTTTGAGAAGGAGTTTGATGTTGGAAAGAAGGCCCCAGGAGAAGAGATGCAAGCTGTTTGCCTGATCATCTACAGGTGACCTTGTGGAGGATACAGGAGATAAGCCTGGAAAGAAACACAGCCCAGGGAGGAGAGGAACCCCAGAAGCCTGAACCATGCAAACATTGGCAGCTGTCTTGCTCTAACATATGGCAATGGACTGTGGTGAGAGAAGAAACTTAACCCTTTATGGCCTGGTATCTGTGGACTTCTACCCCAAATAAATACCTTTTATAAGGACCAACCTGTATTTGGTATTTCACATTAGCACCCCTTTGGCTGACTAATACAGAATTTTGTACCTAGGACTGGGGTAGTGTTTTTGTAATTACCAAAATGTTGGAAAGATTTTATCAATGGGTAAGGGGTATTTTTTGGAGGAATTGTGAAATGCTAGATGAAAAAGGCCTAAATCGCTTTGAAGAAACTGTTGATAGTAATATGGACACTAAAGAGACTTTCTATGATGCCTTAAAAGTAAATGATGAAACTATTATTGGAAACTGGAGGAAGGGTGTTCCATGTTTTAAAGTTGCAAAGATCTTAGCAAGATTAACTCCAGGTGTTATATGGAAGACAGAATTTGAAAATGGTGAACCAGAGCATTTAGCTGAAGAATTTTCCAAGGTAGACTCAGAAAATGTGGCTTGGCTTCTCCTTGCAACTTATAGCAAAATACTAGATGAGCAAAATACACTAAGGACTGAACTTTTTGGCAGAAAGAAAACAGAAGCTGATTCCAGAACTTCCAAGTTTTTGGAAATCAATTTCCCAGATAAAAGTGTCCCATTTGAAGACTTTACTAAACTTGGAACTTGTAAATCAGAATTGAAGATGCAGTTTTCTAGGAAAGACTTGTGGAAAGTCTTACTGTCTGATGGCTTAGACCCCTGCTTTCTGCATGCTAAACCAACAAAGTTTTTGAGTACCTTTATGAACAAAACCATTGTCAGCTTGGAAAAAAGAGGACAATGAAAGGAGAGATTGAAGTGTAAAGAGCTTTAAGAAGAAAAGTGTGGAAGCAGAGATCTGGGATTAAGGTATCTCCTTGGGCCAAGAAAGGTGCCCCACCCACATGTACAGAAAGAGTGAGTTTTCCCCAGCAGTTGAAGAGGGTGAATGTCCCCACCTGAAGTTCTGGGAAAGTTTTGCCACCCCAGGGTGCAGAGAAGGTGGAGCACATTCCTCAAAGATTAGGGAAGTTAAGGTCAACACCCCATATGTCTGAGAGGGGTTTACCTGTCCCCCATGGATTAGGGAAAGCCAGGTGGTCAACTCGTTGCTCTGAGAGGGTTGAGCCTGTATGCCAAAGGTTAGCAGGAAAGTTATCTTCACCTCACTGTACTAGGGTGGCTAAGACTCTAACCCAAAGATTGGGTAAGGTGTGGCAATCACCCCAGCACACTTGGAGGGTGAGGTCTGAAGCTTGATCCACACCCAGGTGTTTGATGAGGGTGGAACCAAGAAAATGGCCATTGGGCAAGCCTGTGGTAAGGGTGAGTTCTCATGTGGCCCCAAGGAGAAGAAACCATCACCTTAAGAATAACTCTCAGACTTTGAAATCGAATGGAGGATGCCCTGCAGTTTTACTGAACTGTAAAGGATCCATGACTCATGTTTAACATCCCAATTTCTTCTTACGATATTGAAAATCTTTAACTTTTGTCTTTCCATTTGTGCATTGGAAGCAGTTAAATGGTTTTGTAAGATTCAGAGGTCTATAGCAGATGGGACTTTGCCTCAATATGAATTGTATTTCTTTAAAATGATTATGATATGATTTTTGTAGTTGAATTGTTACTGATTTAAGGCTTTTTGAATATTGTAATGTATTTTTGGAATTCAGAGGGTGGAGTGTTACAGTTGGCAAATTTAATGTAATTATGTATTCCAAAAATATATTTGGATCATTCTTGTAAACTGATCTGTTAATCTGGGCATGATTAGGTTATGATTAGGGTGTTGAGCTCCTTCCCTTGGTGGGTGGGGAATCGAATATAAAAGGCAAGACAAAGAACAGAATTGAAGCAGTCTTTTGAGAAGGAGTTTGATGTTGGAAGGAAGGCCCCAGGAGAAGAGAAGGAAGCCATTTTGCCTGATCATCTACAGCTGACCTTATGGAGGAAACAGGAGCTAATCCTGGAGAGAAACACAGCCCTGGGAAGAGAGGAACCCCAGAAGCCTGAACCCTGGCAAATGTCGGCAGCTGTCTTGCTCTAAAAAGTGGCAATGGACTGTGGTGAGAGAAGAAACTTAACAATTTATGGCCTGGTATCTGTGGAATTCTACCCCAAATAAATACCCTTTATAAGGACCAACCCATTTTTGGTATTTCACATTAGCACCCCTTTGGCTGACTAATACAAAAAGGCATAGCAGCAAAAAAAAAAAAAAACACACACACACACACACAAATCTTACTTAGATTTGAAAAGTGAAGAAATTATGGCATTGGCATAGTGTTAGGTAAAAGCAGTGTTTTTACATTGATTGTGAGTGAAAGCAAGTGCATAGCAGCCAAATGCACAAGTAACTTACTTACCTTTAAAACTTGAAGTACCTCCTGCATTCACACCATGTTAGGTAAAACCAATGTTTTGAAGATAATTGTATGTGAAAACACATGCATAGCACCAAATAGTACACAAATCTTATTAGGATTTGTAAAGTAAAGAAACAGCTGCATTGGCATAAAATTAGGAAAAAGCAGTGTGTTGTCATAGTGAAGGAAAGAAAGTGCATAGCAGCCAAACGAACAAGAATGTCAGTTACCTATCAAACTTGAAGGACCTCCTGCATTAATAGAGAGTTAAGTGAAACCAGTGTCTTGAAGTTTATGTTAAGTAAAAGCTCGTGCAAAGCAGCCAAAGAAACAAGATTTTATTGTTTTTCTAAACTAAAGAATTGAATGCCTTCCCCCAGAGTTAGGGAAAAGAAATGTTTTTAGTGGATTGTAAGTGAAAACAGGGGCATAGCAGTAAAAAAAAAAAAAAAAAAAAAAAAAGAGAGAGAGAGAGAAACAGCCAAACAAACAAGTATCTTTATTAAGTTTCCAACTTGAAGTATCTCCTCCATTCACAGCATGTTAGGTAAAACCAATGTTTTGAAGATAATTGCAAATGAAAACATGTACATAGCAGCAAAAGGGAGAAACTTACTTAGACTTCCAAACTGAAGAAAGCAGAGCATTGGCATAGTAAAAGCAGGGTTTTGATAATGTGGTTGAAAGCAAGTGCATAGCAGCAAATAAACAAGTACCTTACTTAGCTTTCAAACTTGAGTTACCTCCTGCTTCCACAGCTGTTAGGTAAAACCAATGTTTGAAGATGATTTTAAGTGAAAACACATGCATAGCAGCAGAAAAACCCAAATCTACTTAGATTTGAAAAGTGAAGAAACTACTGCATTGACATAGCATTAGGTAAAATCCGTGTTTTTACATTGGGAGTGAAAGCAAGTCCAAAGCAGCCAAACCAAAAAGTATCTTACTTATATTTCAAATGTGAAGTACCTCCCACATCCACAACGTGTTAGGTAAAACCAGTGTTTTGAAGATAATTGTAAGTGAAAACACAGGCAGAGCAGCAAATCAAACACAAATCTTATTTAGAGTTGTAAATAAAGAACCTACTACATTGGCATAGCATGAGGAAAAGGCAATGTGTTGGCATAGTCAGTGAAAGCAAGTGCATAGCAGCCACAAAATCAAGTATCTTACTTACTTGCTAGGTGAAAGAAGTGTCTTGAAGTTGATTTTAAGTTAAAACACGTGTAAAGCAGCCAATGAAACAAGTTACTTTACTGATTTTCTCACCTGATGTATTGACTGCATACCTGCAGTGTTAGTGAAAAGCAGTGTTTTGAAGTCGATTGTAAGTGAAAAGACGTGCAGAGGATCAAAAGTAAGAAACTTGCAGCCAAAGAAGCAAGTACCTTACTTACATTTCAAAGTTGAAGTACCTCCTGCACTCACAGCGTGTTAGGCAAAACCAGTGTTTTGAAGATAATTGCAAGTGAAAACTCATTCATAGTAGCAAAGAAACCCACAAAACTTACTTAAGAGTTGAAAAGTGAAGAAATTACTGCATTGGCATAATGTTAGGTATAAACAGTGTTTTTACATTGATTGTGAGTGAAAGCAAGTGCATAGCAGCCAATTAAACAAGTATCTTACTTACCTTTAAAACTTGAAGTACCTCCTGCATTCACAGCGTTTTAGGTAAAACCATTGCTTTGAAGATAATTGTAAGTGAAAATGCATTCATAGCAGCAAATAATACCCAAATGTTATTTAGATTTGTAAAGTAAAGAAACTACTGGGAAGCGTCTGTGGCTCAATCAGTAGGGCTCCTGTTTACCATATAGGAGGCCCCGGGTTCGGTTCCCGGGGCCTCCTGATGAAGGCAAGCCCACCCGCACGGCGTGGTTGGCTGACCCAGCGAGCACAAGCAGCAAGGGGGAGATAAATGAATAAATAAATAAAATCTTAAAAAAAAAAAAAAAGAAACTACTACATTGGCATAGAATAAGGAAAAAGCAGTGTGTTGGCATAGTGAGTGAAAGCAAGTGCATAGCAGCCAAAAGGCTGAAGAAATGAAGAAATTCCTGCATTTACAGAGGGTTAGGTAAAACCGCCATTTTGATATTGACTGTAAGTGATAACAAGTGTATAAGATCTAATTAAACAAGTACCTTCCTTAAATTTGAAAATTGATTAACCTCCTTCATTCACAGTGTATTAGGCAAAACCATGGTTTTGACATTGGTTGTAAGTGAAAAAAAGGACATAGCAGCAAATTAAATGTCTTGCTTTGAATTCAAACCTGAAGAACCTCATGCATTCACAGAGAATTACGTCAAACAAGTGTTTTGATATTGAATGTCCATGTAAATAAGTGCATAGCAGCCAATTAAAGAAATAACTTCCTTAATTTTCACAAATGAAGAAACTACTGCTTTCCCAGAAATTTAGGTGAATCCATGGTTTTGACACTGTAAGTTAAAACAATTACATAGCAGCCAAATAATGAAGTAAAGCACTTAGTTTTCACAACTGAAGAAATTACTGCATTCACAGAGTGTTAGGTATCACAAATGATTTGCCATTGACTGTAAGTGAAAAGAATAGTGAAGCAGGAAATTAAATGACTAACTTTCTTAGTTTTTCCAATGAAGAACCACTTATATTTACAAAGCATTATGTAAAACCATCGTTTTTCCATTGATGGTGAGATCAATTGCAAAGCAGCCAATTTAGGAAGTAATGTGCCTAGTTTTCACAACCAAAGAAACTCCTGCATTACACAAGCATTAGGTAAAACCACCATTTTGATATTAATTGTACATGAAAAGAAGTGTGTCACAGGAAATCAAATGAGTAACTTGCCTAGTTTTTAAAAATGAAAAGTCACTTACATCCACAAATGTAAAACCAGGGTTTTTTCATTGATTATAAGTGAGAAGAAGTGAATAATATCCTATTAAACAATAACCTTGCTTAATTTTTGAAAATTGAAGAATGTCCTTCATTCACAGAGTATTGGGTAAATCCAGGGACTTGACATTGGTTGTAAATGAAAACAAATGCATAGCAGCAAATTAAACTACTTTCTTGGAATTCAAAACAGAAGAATATCGTGTATTTACAGAGCATTAGGTAAAACCATTGTTTGACATTGATTGTATGTGAAAAATGTGTGCAACAGGCAATTTGCCAAGCAACTTGTATAGTTTCAAATCTGAAGAACATCCTTCACTCACAGAGAATTAGGTCAAACAAGTGTTCTGAAAAAGAATATAAGTGTAAATAAGAGCATAGCAGCCAATTAAAGAAATAACTTCTGTATTTTTCACAAATGAATAACCTACTGCATTCCCTGAACATTAGGTGAAACCATGGTTTTGACATTGATTGTAGGTTAAAACGAGTTCATAGCAGCAAATTTAAAAAGGAAAATACTTAGTTTTCTTAACTAAAGAGACTACTGCTTACACAGAGTGTTAGGTAAACAATTGATTGCCATTGACTGTAAGAAATGTGAAGCAGGCAATTAAACTTGTAACCTGCTTAGTTTTCCCAACAGAAGAACCACTTACATTCACAAAGGTTAGGTAATACCAATGTTTTTTCATTGATTGTAAGTGAGAATAAGGGCAAAACAACCAAATAAGGAAAGAATGTGCCTAGATTTCACAACTGAAGTAACTTCTGCATTTTCCAAAGGCAGGGTAAAACCATCATTTGATATTGATTGTAAGTGAAAAGAAGTATGTAGCAGGCAATTAAATGAGGATGATTCTATCATTTCAAAACTGAAGAACCACTTATACTCACAATGCTAAAACCAACGTTTTTTCATTGATTGAAAGTGAGAATTGAATAGTATCCTATTAAAGAAGTACCTTGCTTAATTTTTGAAAATTGAAGCACCTCCTTCATTCACAGTGTATTAGGTAAAACCAGGCATTTGATATTTGTAGCTAGTGAAAATGAAGGCATGGCAGCAAATTAAACTACTTGCTTGGAATTCAAAACTGAAGAACCTTGTGCATTCACAGAACATTTGGTAAAACCCCTGCTTTGACATTGATTGTAAGGGAAAACAAGTTTTTAGTAGGTAATTAAAACAAGCAACTTGCTTAGTTTTCAAAACTGAAGAACCACCTTCATTCCCAGAGCATTAGTTCAAACAAGTGTTTTGATATTGAATGTAAGTGAAACAAGTGTTTAGCAGCCAACAAAAGAAACAACTCTCTTAGATTTCACAAATGAACAAACAACTGCAAACCCAGAATCTTACATAAAACCATGGTTTTGACATTGGTTGTAAGTTAAAACAAGTGCATAGCCCTCAATGAAAATGTAAGTTGCTTAATATTTAAAACTTAAAGAAACAACTTCTTTCTCAGTGTATTAGGTAAAACCAGCATATTGACAATGTACATGAAAACAAGGGCATAGCAGCCAATTAAACAACTAACTTGCTTAGTTTTCAAAATTGAAGAACCTCGTGCAGTAACAGAACCATAGGTAAAACAAGTGTTTTTTTAATTGTATGTGAAAACTAGCACATAGCAGCCAATTAAGGAAGTAACGTGCCTAGTTTTCACACCTGAAGAAACTCCTGCATTTAGAGATGATTAGGTAAAACCACCATGTTGACATTGATTGTAAGTGAAAAGAAGTATGAAGCAGGCAAATAAACGAGTAACTTGCTTAGATTTAAAAACTGATGAATCATTTACACTCAAAAACTATTAAGTAAAACCAGTGTTTTTTCATTGATTGTAAGTGACAAGTGAAAAGCAGCCAGTTAAGTAAGAAACATGCCTACTTTTCACAATTGAAAAAACCTCTGCATTTACAGAGGGTTAAGTAAAACCACCATTATGACTAAGTTAGTAAGTGAAAACAAGTGAATAGTATCCTATTAAACAAGTACCCTACTTAATTTTTGAAAACAGAAGAACCTCCTTCATTCCCAGAGCATTAGGAAAAAACATGGTTTTGACACTGGTTGTAAGTAAAACAAGTACATAGCACCCAATGAAAAAGTAACTTTCATAGTTTTCACAATGGAAGAAACTACTGCATTCAAAAATATTAAGTAAGACCAGCATTTTGACATTGGTTGTAAGTGAAAAACAAGTGCATAACAGCCAATTATAGAAATAAATATCTTAGTTTTCAAAACTGAAGCACCTCCTGCATTCATAGAGCATTAGTTAAAACCACAGTTTTGGCATCCATTGTAAATGAGAATAAATTCCAGCAAATAACACAAGTAACTTCCTTAGAATTCAAAGCAGAATAATTTACTGCATTCACAGAATATTAGGTAAAACCAGTGCTTTTTCATTGATTGTAACTGAAAAGAAGTGTGCAACAGGCAATTAAATGAGTATCTTGCATAGTTTTTCAAACAGAAAATCCACTTATATTCCCAAAGGTAAAGCCAGTATTTTTTCATTGATTGTAAGTGAAAAGAAATTAATATTATGCTATTAAACAAGTACCTTGCTTAGTTATTGAAAATTGAAGATCCCCTTCACTCACAGAGTGTTAGGTAAGACCAGGGTTTTGATATTGATTGTAAGTGGAAACAATTGAACAGTGTCCTATTATACAAGTACATTCCTTGACATTTGAAAACTGAAGAACCTCCTTCATTCACAGAGAGATAGGTAAAACCAGTGTTTTGACATTGGTTATAAGTGACTACAAGTCCATAGCAGCAAATTAAACATCTTGCTTGGAATTCAAAACTGAAGAATCTCATGCATTCACAGAGCATTAGGTAAAAGCAGTGTTTGACATCTATTATAAGTCAAAACAACTGTGTAGCAGGGAATTAAACAAGCAACTTACTGAGTTTAAAAGCTGAAGAGCATCCTTCATTCACAGAACATTAGGACAAACAAGTGTTTTAAAACTGAATGTATGAGAAAACAAGTGCATAGCAGCAAATTAAAGAAATAACTTCCTTTGTTTTAAAAAATGTAGAAACTACGGCATTCCAGAAGTTAGGTAAAACCATGCTTTTGACATTGGTTGTAGGTTAAAACAAGGGCATAGCAGCCAATTAAAGAAGCAACGTGTTTAGTTTCCACAACTGAAGTAACTACTGCACTCACAGAGTGTTAGGTATCACAACTGATTTGCCATTGAGCATAAGTGAAAATGAGTGTGTAGCAGTAATTTAAAGAAGTAAATTGCTTAGTTTTCATAACTGAAGAAACTACTACATTCCAGAACGTTAGGAAATCCATTGTTTTGTCATTGATTGTAAGTGAAAAGAAGTGCAATGCACCCAATGAAAAAGTAACTTGCTTAGTTTTCACAACTTAAAGGAACAACTGCATTCTCAGCATATTAGGTAAAAGCACCATATTGACATTGTATGTGAAAACAAGTGCATAGCAGCCAATTAAACAACTAACTTGCTTAGTTTTCAAAATTGAAGAGCCTACTGCATTCACAGAACATCAGGTAAAGCCAGTGTTTTATTCATTGATTGTGAGAAAAAGTTCAAAGCAGCTAAATAAGGATGTAACACGCCTAGTTTTCACAACTGAAAACTGCATTCACAGGTTATTAGGTAAAACCACCATTATGACATTGATTGTAAGTGAAAATATGTGAGTAGCAGGCAATTAAATAAGTAACTTGTTTAGTTTTCTAAAGTGAAGAACGACTTACATTCACAAAGGTAAAACCAGTGTTTTTTCATTGATTGTAAGTGAGAAGAAGTGAATAGTATCCTAAAAAACCCTGCTTAATTATTTAAAATGGAAGAACGTCCTTCCTTCACAGTGTTAGGTAAAACCAGGGTTTTGATAAAGGTTGTAAATGAAAACAAATTCATAGCAGCAAATTAAACTACTTGCTTGGAATTATATACTGAGGAATGTCATGCTTTCACAGAGGATTAGGTAAAGAAAGTGTTTTAACATTCATTGTAAATGAAAACAAGTGCATAACAACCAATTATACAAGTAACTTCCTTAGTTTTCAAAACTAAAGGCTTCCTGCACTCATAGACCATTAGGTAAAACCACTGTTTTGGCATTGATTGTAAGTGAGAATAAATACCAGCAAATAACACAAGAAACTTGCTTAGAATTCAAAAGAGAATAACCTATTGCATTCACAGGACATTAGATAAACCAGGGCTTTTACATTGATTGTAAGTGAAAAGAAGTGTTCAACAGTCAATTAAATGAGTAAGTACCTTAGTTTTCAAAACTGAAAAATCACTTATATTTATAAAGGTAAAAACCAATGTTTTTTTATCATTGACTGTAAGTGATAAGAAGAGAATAGTATCCTATTAAACAAGAACCTTGCTTAATTTTTGAAAATTGAAAAACCTTCATTCACAGAGATTTAGGTAAAACAGGGGTTTTGACAATTGTAAATGAAAACAAGTGCACAGTGGTAAATTAAAACACTTGCTTGGAAATGAAAACTGAAGAACCTCATGCATTCTCAGAGCATTAGGTAAAACCAGTGTTTTGACATTGACTGTAAGTGAAAAGAAGTGTGTAGCAGCCAATTAAATGAGCATCTTTCTTAGTATTCAAACCTCAAGAACCCCCTTCATTCTCAGAACATTATGTCAAACAATTGTTTGATATTGGATATAATTGAAAAAAAGTCCATAGCAGCCAATAAAATAAAGAAATTCCTTAGTTTTCAGAAACAAAGAAACTACTGCATTCCCAGAAAGTTAGGTAAAACCATGGATTTCACATTGACTGTAAGTTAAAAACAAGTGCATAGCAACCAATTAAAGAAGTAAACTGCTTAGTTTTCCCAAATGAAGAAACTACTGCATTCCAAGAGCTGTGGTTAAACTATTATTTTGTCATTGATTGTAAATTGAAAACAGGTGCATAGCACCCAATAAAAAAGTAATTAGCTTAGTTTTCACAAATTGAAGAAACCACTGCATTTTCAGAATATTAGGTAAAACCAGCATATTGACATTGTAAGTGAAAATAATTGCATAGCAACCAATTGAACAAGTAACTTGCTTAGTTTTCTTACTGATGATCCTACTGCATTAACAGAGCATTAGATAAAACCAGGGTTTTGACATGGGGGTAAGTGAAAAATGGTGCAGAGCAACAAATGATAAGTTAAATTGCATAGTATTCACAACCAAAGAAACTAATGCATTCACAAATATTAGGTAAAACCACAATTTTAACATTGATTGTAAATGGAAACAAGTGCCTAAGAACCAATTATACATGTAACTTGCTTAGTTTTTAAAATGGAAGGAACTCCTGCATTCATACAGCATTAGGAAAAACCACTGATTTGGAATTGATTGTAAGTGAGAATATACACCATCAAATAACACAAGTAACTTGCTTAGAATTCAAAAGAGAATAACCTACTACATTCACAGAGCATTAGGTAAAACCAGTGCTTTGACATTGACCATAAGTGAAAAGAAGTATGCAGCAGGCAATTAAATGATAAACTTGCATAATTTTCCAAACTGAAGAACCACTCTCAATCACAAAACATTAGGAAAACTAGTGTTTTGATATTGATTGTAAGTGAAAACAAGTGTGTAGCAGGGAATTAATGAAATAACTTCCTTAGTTTTCACAAATGAAGAAACTACTGCATTCCCAGAAAGTTAGGTAAAACTATGGTTTTCACATTGGCCATAAGTTAAAACAAGTGCATAGCAGACAATTAAAGAAAAATTGCTTATTTTTCCAAACTTAAGAAACTACTGCATTTTAAGAGCTTTAGTTAAACCATTATTTTGTCATTGATTGTAAGTGAATACAGGTACATAGCACCCAATGAAAAAGTAACTTCCTTAGTTTTCATATCTTGAAGAAACCACTGCATTCTCAGCACATTAGGTAAAACCACTATAATTGACATTTTAAATGAAACCAAGTGCATAAAATTCAATTAAACAAGTAACTTGCTTTGTTTTCAAAACTGAGAGACCTACTGCATTCACAGAGCATTTGGTAAAATCAGTGTTTTGACAATGAATAATTTGAGTGAAATAAGTGCAATAACAGCCAAATAAAGAAGTAATTTGCTTTGTTTTCAAAACTGAAGAGCCATCTATATTCACAGAGCCTTAGGTAAAACCAGTGTTTTGATATTTATTGTATGTGAAAGCAAGTGCATAGCAGCCAATTAAACAAGGACATGATTGGCTTTCATAAGTGAATAAATGAGTGTATTCACAGAATCTTATGTATCACCACCACTTTTAAATTGATTGTAATGAAAAGAAGTGTGAAGCAGGCAATTAATCGAGTAACTTGTTTAGTTTTCAAAACTGAAGAATCACTTACATTCACAAGCATTAGGTAAAACCAGTGTTTTTTCATTGATTGTAAGTGAGCACAATTACAAAGTAACCAAAAAAGGAAGTAAGATACCTAGTTTTCACAAGTGAGGAAACTAATACATTTACAGTATGTTAGGTAAAAAAAACATTTTGACATTGATTTTAAGAGAAAACAAGTGAATGTTATCCTATTAAACAAGTACCTTCCTTAATTTTTGAAAATGGAAGAAGCACCATCATTCCCAGACCATTAGGTAAAACCAGGGATTTGATATCGGTTTTAAGTGAACACCAGTGCATTGCACGAAATGAAAAAGTAATTTGCTTAGTTTTCTAAACAGAACAAACTACTGCTTTAATGAGTTATATGTAAAACCAGAATTTTGACATTGATTTTAAGTGAAAACAAGTGTGGAACCAACAATTTTATGAGTATCTTGCTTGGTTTCCAAAATTGAAAGACCTCTTTCATTCATAGTGTGTTAGGTAAACCCACTGATTTGGCAGTGTTTGTAAGTGAGAATAAACAGCAGCAAGTAACACAAATAAGTTTTTTAGAGTTCAAAGCAGAATTACCTACTTCATTCACAGAGCTTTACATAAAAACAGTGATTTGACAGTGATAGTAAGTGAAAAGAAATGTGCACCAGGCAATTAAATGAATAACTTGCATAGTTTTCAATAGTGAAGAAACTCTTACACTCCTAAAGCTTTAGTGAAAACCTGGGTTTGGACATTGGTTGAAAGTGAAAATCAGTGCATAGCATCAAATTAAAAAGTAACTGGTTTAGTTTTCACAACTAGAAGAAACAACAGCATTCACAAGTATAAGGTAAAATGGCATTTTACATTGCTTGTAAGTGAAAACAAGTGCACAGCAGCCAAATAAACAAATAAATTGCAAAGTTTGCAAAACTGAAGAAGCTACTGCATTCACAGAGCATTAGGTTAAACCAGTATTTTAACAGTGATAGTAAGTGAAAACAAGGGCAAAAGCAGCCATATAAAGAATTAATTTGCTTAGTTTTCAAAACTGAAGACCCTCCTACATTCACAGAGCATTAGGTAAAGCCAGTGCTTTGATATTTATTGTATGTGAAAACAAATGCATAGCAGCCAATTAAACAAGGACTTGCTTGGTTTTCACAAGTGAAGAAAGGACTGCATTCAGAAAATTTTATGTATCACCACTGCTTTGACATTGATTGTAGTTGAAAAGTAGTGTGAAGCAGGCAATTAAAAGAGTAAATTGCTTAGTTTTCAAGCTGAAGAACCCCTTTTATTTTATTTATTCACAAATTGTTAGGTAGAACCAGTGTTTCCTCATTGATTGTAAGTGAGAAGAAGTGAATAGTATCCTATTAAATAAGTACTTTGCTTAATTTTTGAAAATTGAAGAACCTCTTTCATTCAAATTTTGTTAGGTTAAACAGGGGTTTTGACATTTGTTGTAGGTGAAAACAAGTGCATAGCACCAAATTATTCTATTTGCTTGGAATTCAAAAATGAAGAACCTCGTGCATCCCCCGAGCATTAGGCACAACCTGTGTCTTGGACATTGATTGTAGGTGAAAACAATGGCATAGCAGCCAATTAAAGAAATATAGTTCTCAATTTTCACAAATGAATAAGCTACTGCATTTGCAGAGCATTAGGTAAAACCATGGTTTTGTCATTGGTTTTAAGTGAAAACTGGGGCATAGAGCTAATTAAAGAAATAACTTCCTTATTTTCACAAATGAAGAAACTAGGCATTCCCAGAACTTTACATAAAACCATGGTTTTGAAATTTATTGTAAGTTAAAACAAGTGCATAGCAGCCAAGTAAAGAAGTAATGTGCTTAATTTTCACATCTGAAGAAACTACTGTATTCTCAGCTTATTAGATGTCAAAACCAATTTGCCATTGACTCTAAGAGCAAACAAGTGTGCAACAATCATTTAAAGAAGTAAATTGCTTAGTTTTCCCAAATGAGGAAATTACTGCTTTCACAGAGCATTAGATAAAACCTGAGTTTTCACATTTATTATAAGTGAAAACAAGTGTGTAGCAGGCAATTAAACAAGCAACTTGCTTTATTTTCAAAACAGAATAACCTCCTTCATTCCCAGAGCATTAGGTCAAGCAAGTGTTTTGACATTGAATGTAAGTGATAACAAGTGCATAGCAGCCAATTCAAGAAATAACTTCCTTAGCTTTCACAAATGAAGTAACTACTGCATTCACAGAACCTTAGGTAAAACAATGGTTTTGACATTGGTTGTAAGTTAAAACAAGTGCATGACATCCAATTAAAGAAGTAACAGTCTTAGTTTCACAACTGAAGAAATGAATGCACTCTCAGCATATTAGGTAAAACCACCATATTGACATTGTAAGTGAGAAGGAGTGCAAAGCTGCTAATGAAGTAGTGTGCCTAGTTTTCACAACTAAAGAAACTCCTATATTTACAGAATGTTAGGTAAAACCAACTTTTTGACATTGATTGTAAGTGAAAATAAGTAAATAATATCTTACTAAACAAGTACTTTCCTTAATTTTTGAAAACTGCAAAACCTCATTCATTCACAGTGTGTTAGGCAAAACCAGTGTTTTGACATTGGTTGTAAGTGAAAACAAGTGCAGAGCAGCAAATTAAACTACTTGCCTGGAATTAAAAACTGAAGACACTCATACATTCACAGAGCACTTGGTAAAACCAATGTTTTGACATTGATTGTAAGTGAAAACAACTGTGTAGCAGGCATTTAACAAATAAATTCCTTAGTTTTCACAAAAGAAATTACTGCAATCCTAGAACATTAGGAAAAACCATAGTTTTGACTTTGGATGTAATTTTTTAAAAAGTGCATAGCAGCCAATTAAGGAATTAATGAGCTTAGTATTCACAACGAAGAAACAACTGCATTCTCAGTGTTTAAGTTGTCACCACTGATTTGACAATGACCGTAAATTGAAGCAAGTGTGTAGCAGTCATTTAAAGAAGTAAATTGCTTAGTTTTCCCAAATGAAGTAACTGCTGCAATTCATGAGCATTGGGCCAACTGTTGTTTTATCACTGGTTGTAAATAAAAACAAGTGCATAGCATTCAATGAAAAAGTAACTTTCCTAGTTTTCACCACTTGAAGAAACTGCATTCTCAGAGCATTAGGAAAAACCAACATATTGACATTGTAAGTTCATAGCAGCCAATTAAACAAGTAACTTTCATAGTTTTCAAAACTGAAGGACATACTGCATTCACAGAGCATTAGGTAAAAACAGTGTTTAGATATTGATTGTAAGTGAAAACACGTCCATAGCAACTAATTAAACAAGGACTTGCTCGGTTTTCACATGTGAAGAAGTGCCTACCTTCCCAGAATCTTTTCTATTACCATTGCTTTGACATTGATTTTAAGTCAAAAGAACCATAAAGCAGGCAAGTAAATGAGTAACTTGCTTAGTTCTCAACACTGAAGAAGCACTTTCATTCACAAAGCCTTAGGTAAAACCTATGATTTTTCATTGAGTGTAAGTGAGAATAAGTGCAAAGCAGCCAATTAAGGAAGTATTATGCCTAGTTTTACCAACTGAAGAAACTCCTGCATTCACAGAGCATTAGGTAAAATCACCATTTTGATATGGATTGTAAGTGAAAAGAAATGTGTAACGGCAATTAAATGAGTAAATTGCATAGGTTCCAAAACTGAAGAACCACTTACAATCACAAAGTTAGAGCCAGTGTATTTTCATTGATTGTAAGTGAGAAGAAGTGTATAGCATCGTTTTAAACAAGTGCCTTCCTAAATTTTTGAAAATTGAAAGTCCTCTTTCATTCACATAGTGTTAGGTAAAACCAAGTTTTGACATTGTTTGTAAGTGACAAGTGCGTAGCAGCAAATTAAACTACATGCCTGCAATTCAAAACAGAAGATTTTCATGCATTCACAGAGCATTAGGTAAAACCAATGTTTTACATTGATTTTAAGTGAAAAGAAGTATGTAGCAAGCAATTAAACAAGCACCTTTCTTAGTTTACAAAACTGAAGAACCTCCTTCATTCACAAAGGATTAGGACAAGCAAGTGTTTTGATACTGAACATAAGTGAAAACAAATGTGTACCAGCCAATTAAAGAAATAACTTCTGTAGTTTTCACAAATGAAAAAATTACTGCATTCAATGAGTGTTAGATAAAACCATCATTTTGACATTGATTGTAAGTGAGAAGTGAATAGTATCCTATTAAACAATTTCCTGGCTTAATTTTTACAACTTGAAGAACATCCTTCAATCACAGAGCCCTAGGTAAAACCAGTGTTTTGACATTGTAAGTGAATAGGGGTGTGGAGCAGGCAATTAAAAGAGTAATTTGCTTAGTTTTCAAATTTCAAGAACCACTTACAATCAAAAAGGTAAAACCAGTTATTTTTTCATTGATTATATGTTAGAACAAGTGAATAGTGTCCTATTAAAAAGTGTATTGCCAAATTTTGAAAATTGAAGAACCTCCTTCATTCACAGAGTATTAGGTAAACCAGGGTTTAAACATTGGTTGTAAGAGAAAACAAGTGCATAGCAGCAAATTAAACTATTTGCTTGGATTCCAAAACTGAAGAACATCATTCCTTCACAGAGCATTTGTTAAGACCAGTGTTTTCACATTGATTGTGAGAAGAAGTGAATAGTATCCTATTAAAGTATGCTGCTTAACTTTTGAAAATGGAAGAATCTCCCTCATTCACAGATTGTTACATAAAACCATAGTTATCACATTGGTTGTTGGTGAAAACAAGTGTGTAGCAGGCAATTAAACAAGAAAAATTGCTTAAATTTCAAAACGGAAGAATCTCCTTCATTCACAGAGCATTCAGTCAAACAACTTTTTTGATATTGAATGTAAATGAAAACAAATATGTAGCAGCCAATGGAAGAAATAACTTCCTTAGTTTTCAAAAATGATGAAACTGCTGCATTCCCAGTATGTTAGGTAAAACCATGGTTTTTCCACTGGTTGTAAATTAAAACAAGTGCATAGCAACCAAATAAAGAAGTAACGTGCTTAGTGTACACAACTGAAGAAACTATTGCCTTCTCAAATTGTTAGGTATCACAATTGATTTTCCAATTATTGTAAGAGAAAACAGGTACATAGCATTCATTTAAAGAAGTAAATTGCTTAGTTTCCCCAACTGAAGAAACTATGCACTCTGAGATCGTTAGGTAAACCATTGAAAACAAGTGTATAGCACCCAGTGAAAAAGTAACTTGCTGAGTTTTCACAACTTGAAGAAACAACCACATTCTCAGTGTATTTAGTAAAACCAGCATATTGACATTGTAAGTGAAAAACAAGTGCATAGCAGTCAATTAACAAGTAATTTGCTTAGCTTTCAAAATTGAAGAACCTACTGCTTTCACAGAGAATTAGGTAAAACCACTGAATTTGACATTGATTTTAAGTGAAATCAATTGCCATAGCAGCCAAATAAGGAAGTAATTTGCTTAGAGTTCAAAATTGAAGAATCATCTATATTCACAGAGCGTTAGGTACATCCAGTGTTTTGATATTTATTGTATGTGAAAACAAGTGCATAGTCACCAATTAAACAAGGACTTGTGTGGGTTTCACAAGAGAGGAAATGACTGCATTCACAGAATCTTAGGTTTCACCACTATTTGACTTCAATTGTAAGTGAAAACAATTGTGAAGCAGGCAATTGAATAAGTAACTTACATAGTTTTCCAAACTGAAGAAACACTTAGGTAAAACCAGGATTTTTCATTCATTGTGAGAAAAAGTGAAAAGCAGCCAATTAAGGGAGTAATGTGCCTAGTTTTCACAACTCAGAAAATCCTGCATTCACAGAGCATTGGGTAAAACCACCATTTTGACATTGATGGTAAGTGAAAAGAAGTGTGTAGCAGGCAAACAAATGACTAACTTGCTTAGTTTTCAAAACTGAAGATCCACTTGTATTCAGAAATGTAAAACCAGTGTTTTTCATTGATTGTAAGTGAATAGAAGTTAATAGTATGCTATTAAACAAGTACCTTTTTAATTTTGAAAATTGTAGGACCTCTTTCATTCACAGCATGTTAGGTAAAACCAGGGTTTTGACATTGGTTGTAAGTGAAAACAAGTGCATAGCATGAAAGTCAACCACTTAATTGGAATTTGAAACTGAAGAAATTCACAATTCACTGAGCATTAGGCAAAACCGATGATCTGACATTGATTGTAAGTGTAAACAAACATGTAGCAGGCAATTAAACAAGTAGTTTGCATAGTTTTCAAAACTGAAGAACCTCCTTTTTCACAGAGCATTTTGTAAAACCTGTGTTTTGATGTTGAATATAAGTGAAAACAAGTTCATAGCAGCCAATTAAAGAAATAACTTACTTATTTTTCCCAAAAGAAGAAATGTCTACATTCACAGCATGTTTGGTACAACCATGGTTTTGACATTGGTTGTAAGTTAAAACAAGTGCATAGCCACCAATTACAGAAGTAATGTGCTTAGTTTTCACAACTGAAGAAACTACTGCATTCAGAGATCATAAGGTATCACAACTGATTTGCCCTTTGACAGTAAGTGAAAACAAGTGTGTAGCATTCATTTAAAAAGAAATTTGCTTAGGGTTCCCAACTGAAGAAATTATTGCATTCCAAGAGAATTGTGTTAACCATTGTTTTCTCATTGAGTGTAAGTGGGAAAAAAGTGCATAGCACTCAATGAAAAATAACTTGCTTAGTTTTCTCAACTTGAAGAAAAACTTCATTCTCAGTGTATTAGGTAAAACCAGCATATTGCCATTGTAAGTGAAAACAAGAGCACACAGCCAATAAAACATGTTACTTATTTCCAAACATAAGAACTTCAGGCAATCACAGAACATTAGGTAAAACCAATGTTTTGACATTGATTGTAAGTGAAAACAAGTGAGTAGCAAGGAATTACACAAGCAACTTGCTTAATTTTTAAAACAGAAGAACCTTTTCCATTCACTGAGCATTAGGACAAAGAAGTGTTTTGATATTGAATGTAAGTGAAAACAAGTGCATATCAACCAATTAATGAAATAAATTCCTTAGTTTTCACAGATGAAAAAACGACTGCATTCCCAGACTGTTAGGTAAAACCATAGTTTTGATATTGGTTGTAAGTTAAAACAAGTGCATCACAGTCAAATGAACATGTAAATTTCTTAGTTTTCAAAATTGAAGAAACTCCTACATTCAGAGTATAAAGGGAAACCAGTGGTTTTTCATTGATTGAATGTGAAAACAAGTGCAAAGGAGCCTATTAAGGAAGTAACATGCCTAGGTTTCAAAAGTGATGAAATGACTGATTTCTCACAGGTTTAGGTAAAAACACAATTTGACATTGATTGTAAGTGAAAACAATTGAATAGTATCCTAATAAACAAATACATTGCTTAATTTTTGAAAAGTGAAGAACCTCCTTCATTAACGGAAACTTAGGTAAAACCAGTGTTTTGATAATTATTGTATGTGAAAAAAGTGCATAGCAGCAAATTAAACAAGTACTTGCTTGGCTTTCACAAGTGAAGAAATGAATACATTCACAGATCTTACATATCACCACTTCTTTGACATTGATTAAAAGTGAAAAAAAGTGTGAAGTAGGCAATTAAATGAGTAAGTTACTTAGTTTTCAAAACTGAAGAACCACTTACATTCACAAAATGTTAGGTAAAACCAGTGTTCTTTTCATTGATTGTACGTGAGAAGAAGTGAAGAGTGTCCTATTGAACAAGTAACTTGCTTAATTTTTGAAAATTTATGAACCTCTTTTATTCAGAGTGTTAGGTAAAACCAATGTTTGACATCACTTGTAAGTGAAAACAAATGCATAGCAGCAACTAAACTACTTGCTTGGAATTCAAAACTGAAGAAACTGTTGCATTCACATGGCATTAGGTTAAATCAGTGTTTTGACATGGATTGTATGTGAAAATAAGTGTGTAGAGGCAACATGCTTGGTTTTCAAAACTGAAGAACATCCTTCTTTCACAGAGCATTAGGCCAAACAAGTGTTTTGATGTTGAATGTAGGTAAAAACAAGTACATAGCAGCCAATTAAAGAAATAACTTCCTAATTTTTTACAAAAGAAGAAATATCTGCATTCCAAGAAATTTAGATAAAACCATGATTTGACATTGGTTGTAAGTTAAAAGAAGTGCATAGAAGCCAATTATTGAATTAATGTGCAAGTTTTCATAACTGAAGAAACTACTGCAATTACAGAGTGTTAGGTATCACAAATTATTTATCATTGACTGCAAGTGGAAACAAGTGTGTAACATTCATTTTTAAAGTAAATTGCTTAGTTTTCCCAACTGAAGAAATTACTGCATTCCAAGAGTATAATGTTAACCATTATTTTCTCATTGATTGTAACTGAAAACAAGTGCATAACAGACAAGGAAACAGTATTTTAATTAATTTTCAAAAGTGAAGCACCTCCTCTATTCACAGAGCCCTAGTAAAACCACACTTTTTACATTGATTATAAGTGCAAACTCGTGCATAGCAGCCCCTGAAACAATTTTCTTTCTTAGTTTTCAAAAGTAAAGAATCAACTGTGTTCACAGAACATTATTCAAAACCAGGGTTTTGAAGTTAATTGCAAGTAAAAACACATGCAGGCTCAAAATAAAACAGTATTTTGCTTAGTTTTCAAAACTGAAGAAACTCCTGCATTCAGAGTGTTATGTAAAACCAGTGTTTTGACTTTAATTATAAGTGAAAACACATTCATAACAGCCAAAGAAGCAAGGCTCAGTCTTACTTTTCAAATTGAAAGCTACTATATTCACAGAGCATTATGTAAAGTCAGTGTTTTGAAGTTGATTGTAAGAGATAAAAAGTTCATAGCAGCAAATGAAACAAGAATCTCACCTAGATTTCAAAACTGAAGATACTACTGCATTGGAACACCATTAGGTAAAAGCAGGGTTTTGACATTGATTGTGAGTGAAAGGAATTGCATAGCAGCCAAAGAAACAAGCATCTTACTTACCATTCAAAATTAAAGGATCTCCTGCATTCGCAGATTATTTGGTGAAACCAGTGTTTTGAAGTTGATTGTAAGTGAAAACGCATTCATAGCAGCAAATGAAACAAGAATGTTACTTAGATTTCTAAAGTGAAAAAAATACTGCATTGACATAGCATTAGGTAAAATCAGTGTTTTTGATGTTGGTTGTAAGTGAAAACAAGTGCATAGCAGCCAGGGAAACAAGTATCTTATTTACTTTATGAAAGTAAAAAAATTCCTCTATTTCCTGAGTTTTCATTTAAAACCAGGATTTGAAGTTGATTGTAACTCAAAACAAGTACGTAGCTGCCAATGAAGTGAGTATCTTGCTTAGTGTTCAAAACTAGAGAACCTCCTTCATTCAGACTGTCTTAGGTAAAACCTGTTTGCATTTGAGTCTAAGTAAAAAAAGTGCATAGAAACCAAGGAAACAAGTATCCTGCTTAGTTTTCAAAACTGAAGAAGTTAGTGCACTGTCATAGCACTAGGTAAAAGCAGTGTTTTGACATTGATTGTAAGTGAAAAGAAGTTCATAGCAGCCAAGGAAACAAGTTTCTTACTTATTTTTAAAAAGTGAAGCACCTCCTGTGTTCACAGAGCATTATGTAAAACCAGAGTTTTGACATTGATTATAAGTATAAACACGTGCATAGCAGAAACAGAAACAAGCTTATTTATTAGTTTTCAGAACTAAAGGATCAACTGTGTTCAGAGAGCATTAGGTACAACCAGAGATTTGAAGTTCCTTGTATGTGAAACATATGCATAGAATCCAAAAAAAGAGCATATTGTTTAGTTTTCAAAACTGGAGAAACACGTGCATTCAGAGAATGTTATCTAAAACCATAGTTTTGACTTTGATTATAAGTGAAAACATGTGCATAGCAAACAATGAAACCGGTCTCAGTCTTCCTTTTCAAACTGAAAAGCCAACTATATTCACAGCACATTAGGAAAACCAGTGTTTTGAAGTTGATTGTAAGAAAAAAACTCATGCATAGCATCAAATGAATCAAGAATCTTACTTTAGATTTCAAAAGTGAAGAAACCACTGCATTGGCATAGCATTAGGTAAAGCAAGATTTTTGACATTGATTGTGATTGAAAGCAGGTGCACAGCAGCCAAAGAAACAAGTATCTTACTTACCTTTCAAAGGGGAAGTACCTCCTGCATTCACAGAACATTAGGTAAAACCAGTGTTTTGAAGTTGACTGTAAGTGAAACATGTTCAGAGCAGCAAATAAAACAAAAATCTTACTTAGATTTCAAAAGTGAAGAAACCACTGCATTGGCATACCATTAGGTAAAACCAGAATTTTGGCATTGGTTGTAAGTGAAAACAAGTGCATAGCAGCCAAGGAAACAAGTGTCTTACATACCATACAAAATTATAGAGCCTCCTGTATTCCCAGAGCATTTGGTTAAAACCAGGATTTTGAAGTTGAATGTAACTCAAAACAAGTACATAGCTGCCAATGAAATTAGTATTGAAAACTGAAGAATCCAATGAATTTGCATAGCATTAGGAAAAAGTAGGGTTTTGACATTGATTGTGAGTGAAAGCTATATAGCAGCCAAAGAAAAACTGAATTACCTTATGCATTCACAGAACATTAGGTGAAACCAGTGTTTTGAAGTTGATTGTAAGTGAAAACAGGTTCATAGCACAAATGAAACAAGAATCTTACTTAGATTTCAGAAGTGAAGAAACTAATGGATTGGCATAATAAAAGCTGTGTTTTGACATTGGTTATGAGTATAAAGTGCATAGCATCCAAGGAAACAAGTATCTTTCTTACTTTACAAGTTAAAGTAACATGCTCTGAAGTCACAGAGCATTAGGTTAAAATCAGGATTTTGAAGTTGATTGTAACTCAAAACAAATGCATAGCTGCCAATTAAATGAGGATATTGGTTAGTTTTAAAACTCAAAAACTACCTGCATTCGTACTGTATTAGGTAAAACTAGTGTTTGCCTTTCTGTCTAAGTGAAAACAAGTGCAAAAGCATCACCAAGCATTAGGTAAAACCAGTGTTTTTGTAAGTGAAGGAGGTTCTTCAGTTTAGAAAACTAAACAAGTCCCTTGTTTAATTGCCTGCTATACACTTGTTTTCACTTACAATCAGTGTAAAAACACTGGTTTTAACTAATGCTCTGTGAATGCATGAGATTGCCTGGTTTGAATTTCAAACAAGTAGTTTAATTTACTGTTATGCACTTGGTTTTACTTACATTCAATATCAAAACTCTTCACTGACCTAATGCTCTGTAAATGAAGAAGGTTCTTCAGTTTTGAAAACTAAGCAAGTTCCTTGTTTCATTGCCTGCTATACACCTGTTTCACTTAGAATCAAAGGCAAACACTAGTTTTATCTAGTTCAGTCTTAATGCAGGAAGTTCACCGTTTTTGAAAACTAAGGAAGATATTTCACTGGTAGCTATATATTTTTATGAGTTACAATCAACTTCAAATACTGATTTTAACCTAAGGCTCTTTGAATACTGGAGTTTCTTTACTTTTGTAAATTAGAAATATACTTGTTTCCTTGTCTATTATGCACTTTCTTTCACTTACAACCAATGTCAAAACACTGCTTTTACTTAATGCTATGTCAATGAGGTAGTTTCTTCACGTTTGTTATCTAAGAAAGATTCTTGTTTCATTTGCTGCTATGAACGTATTTTCACTTACAATCAAATTCAAAACACTGGTTACACCTAACGGTCTGTGAATGCAGGAGGTACTTCAATTTGGTTTCACAGTGCATTGTAAGTACTCCACTTTTTTTCTATTACTCTACTCTGCCTACATGACTTAAATATTCATTTCAGTAAGTCTCATTTGGCCCCTTTTCTAACTTTTATTAATACTACTATTAACCTTCTTTCTTACTCTCATCTTTTGATTTCTCTGGCCCTATTCTTTTGCCTTCAAGGGAATATAGAAAGAAGCAATGAAATAAAGGAAAAAAAGTGTCAATGATAAAACTAAACACACACGCAGAACCAACAGCTAAATAAAACTCTAGAGCAGAGAGAGAAGTTAACCAACTGAATAAACCCATCAAGATAAAAAATGACTAGAGGGCAACAAAAAATTACAAACCACATTGAGAAACAGGAAATCATGGACCAGTCCAATGAACAAACTAAAAACCAGGAAGTGATGCAGAACATTGAGCAACTAATCAAAGCTATCCAAACAAATATCATGGACCAACTTAAATAAGTGAAGGAAGAGAATAAGGATATAAAGAAGACACTTGGAGAACATACTGAAGAAATTGCAAACTTAACCGAAAAGATAATGAATATGATGGTGATCAATGGCACAATCCAAGAAATCAAAAATATGGTGGATTCACATAACAGCAGATTTGAACAGGCAGAAGAAAGAATTAGTGATATGGAAGACAATACAAATGAAATCAAACAGATAGTAGAACAGATAGACAAAAAGATAGGAAAAATCTGGCAGGGACTAAGGGAATTAACCAACAAAACAAAACACACAAATTTGTGCAATATGGTCTCCCAGAAGGGGAAGAGAAGGGAAAGGGAACAGAATGAGTGTTGAAGGAAATAAAGTTTGAAAACTTCCCAACCCTATTGAGAGAGATAGATGTGCAGATCCAGGAAGCACAGCGCACCCCAAATACTATAAATCCCAACAGGCCAACTCGAAGACATATACTTGTCAAAATATCCAATGCTCAAGACAAAGAGGAAATACTCAAGGCAGCAAGAGAAGAGAGAACCATCACATACAAGGGAAGTACAATAAGATTAAGTGCTGATTTCTCAGCTGAAACCATGGAGGCAAGAAGACTGTGGTATGATATAGTCAAAGTACTAAAAGAATAAAACTTCCAGAAACAAATCCTCAATCCAGCAAAACTGGCATTCAAAGATGATGGAGAGTTCAAAATATTCATAGAAAAACAGAAATTAAGAGAGTATGTCAATAAGAAACCTGCACTTCAAGAAATACTAAAGGAAGTTCTACAAGTTGAAGGGAAAAAACAAGCGAGAGAGAGTTGGAGGAGAGTTTAAAAACAACTAAAAAGACAAAAACAGAAATTAAAACAAAATAAGACATACATTACCTCAAAGAAAAATGGCTGAACTAAGAAATTTGTTACGAGTAATAACACTGAATGTTAATGGATTAAATTCGCCAATCAAGAGACACAGATTGGCAGAATGAATAAGGAAATATGATCCATCTATATGCTGTGTGCAAGAAATCCGCCTTTGACCCAGGGAGTCAAAGAGGCTGAAAGTGAAAGGCTGGAAAACCATTTTACAAGCTAACAATAGCCAAAAAAGGACAGGAGTAGCTATTCTAATATCAGACAGAATAGACTTTAAATGCAAAACTATTGTAAGAGTCAAAGATGGCCACTATAAATTAGTAAAAGGGGTAATATCTCAAGAAGAGAGAACAATCAATAACATTTATGCTCCTAATCGGGGGGCCTCAGAATACATGAGGTAAACTCTGGAAAAACTAAGTGGAAAAATAAATGCCTCTACAATTATAGCAGGGGATTTTAATATACCATTATCATCATTAGACACAAGATCTAGACAGAGAATCAGTAAAGAACAAAGGCACTCAACAATACATTAGAGGACTTGGATTTAATAGACATATATAGAAACTACACCCAAAAATGGCAGGATTTACATTCTTCTCGAGTGCACATGTATCATACCCCAAAATAAACCACCTGCTAGGCCAAGAAAACTCTCAATGAATTCAGAAAGTTTGAGATTATACGAAGAAATTTCTCTGACCACAATAGAATGAAATTGAAAATCACTAAGGGCCAGAGAAACTGGTTAGGCACAAGGATATGGATGTTAAAAAACACACTCTTAGAAAAACAGTGGGTCAAGAGGAAATCTCAAAAGAAATCAGTAACTACCTTGAAACTAATGAAAATGACAACACAACATAATCAAAACCTATGGGATGCAGCAAAAGCAGTCCCTAGAGGGAAGTTCATAACCATAATTTCATATATTAAAAAAGAAGAAAGTGCTAAAATTGAAGACCTAACTGCACACTTGGAGGAATTGGAAAAACAACAACAAACTAAACCTAAAGAAAGTAGAGAGAAGGAAATAACAAAGATTAGAGCAGAACTAAATGACATAGAAACTAAGAGAGCACTAGACACAATAAACAAAACCAAAAGCTGGTTCTTTGAGAATATCAATAAAATTGATAAACCCTTAGCTAGACTAACAAATAAAAAGAGAGAACAGATGCAAATACACAAAATAAGGAATGAGCAAAGGGATATCACTACTGACCCCACAGAAATAAAGAGTATCATAAGAGGAAACTTTGAAAAATGATATGCCAAAAAGAATGATAATTTAGAGGAAACGGACAGGTTTCTAGAAACTCGCAAACGGCCTACATTGATGAAAGAAGAAATTAATGAACTCAACAGCCCAATTACAGGTAAAGAGATAGACTTAATCATCAAAACCTCCCAAATAAGAAGAGCCCAGGACCAGACGGCTTCACAGCTAAATTCTACCAAATATTCTGGAAAGAGCTAACAGCAATTCTGCTTAAGCTCTTCCAAAAAATAGAAGTAGCAGGAATATTGGCTAATTCATTTTACAATGACAATATTACCCTAATACCAAAACCAAACAAAGATACCACAAGAAATGAAATTACAGACCAATTTCGCTAATGAACCTAGATGGTAAAATCCTCAATAAAATACTTGCTAATCACATTCAACAACATATCAAAAGGATTATACACCATGACCAAGTGGGTTTCATCCTGGGTGTGCATGGATGCTTCAATATAAGAAAATCAATTAATGTAATACACCACATAAACATATTGAAAGAAAAAAATCACATGATCATCTCCATAGATGCAGAAAAATTATTTGATAAAATTCAGCACTCTTACATGATAAAAACATTACAAAAGATAGGAATAGAAGGAAACTTCCTGTATATGATAAAGGATATATATGGAAAACCCAAAGCTAACATCATCTTCAATGGTGAAATCCTAAAAACCTTCCCCCTAGGATTGGGAACATGACAAGGATGCCCACTATCACCACTCCTATTTAACATTGTCTTAGAAGTGCTTGCACGAGCACTGAGGGAAGAGAAGCATATAAAAGGTATCTAGATTGGAAAAGAAGAAGTAAAAATTTCATTATTTGCAGACGACACGATCCTATATATAGAAAACCCTGAGAAATCTACAACAAAGCTTCTAGAACTTATAAAGGAGTTCAGTAATGTTGCAGGCTATAAGATAAATGCTCAAAAATCAGTAGCATTTCTGTACACCAACAATGAGCAATCTGAGGAGGAAATCAAGAACAAAATACCATTTACAATAGTAACTAAAAGAATCAAATACCTAGGGATAAATTTAACTAAAGATGTAAAGGACATATATACAGAAAACTATAGAACACTGTTAAAGGAAACCAAAGAAAATTTTAATAAGTGGAAAAATATTCCCAGTTCATGGATAAGAAGACTAAACATCATCAAGATGTCTATCCTACCCAAACTGATCTATAGATTTAATGCAATCCCAATAAAAATCAACACTGTTTTTTTTTAAGGAATTGGAAAAACTAACCACAAAATATATTTGGACAGGTAAGAGGCCCCAAATTGCCAAAGACAAATTGAAAAGGAAAAATAAAGTTGGAGATATCACACTACCTGACTTTAAAACATACTACAAAGCTACAGTGTTCAAAACTGCGTGGTATTGGCACAAGGACAGACCTACAGTCCAATGGAACTGAATTGAGAGTTCTGATATAGATCCTCACATATACAGTCATCTGATATTCGACAAGGCTACAAAGTCCACTCAGTTGGGAGAGAATAAATAAAGTGAAAAAAAGTAAGTGAAAACATGTGAATAGCAGCCAATGAAACAAAATTCTTTATTTATTTTCAAAACTGAAAATCCAACTGCATTTACAAAATTTTAGGTAAACCAGGGTTTCAAAGATGATTGTAAGTGAAAACACATGCATAACAGCAAATAAATCAAGACTCTTACTTAGAATTTAAAAGTGAAGGATCTATTGCTTTGGCATGACATTAGGTAAAAACGGTGTTTTGATATTGGTTTGAAGTGAAAAGAATTGCATGGCAGCAAAGGAAATAAGTATCCTTCTTACTTTAGAGAACTGAAGAACCTCTTGTATTCAGAGAACATTAGGTTAAAACCAGGATTTTGATGTTGATTGTAACTCAAAACCAGTTCATAGCTGCCAATGAAATGAGTATCTTCCTTATTTTTCAAAATTAGAGGTCCTCCTGCATTCAGACTGTGTTAGGTAAAACCAGTGTTTCTTTAATTTCTAAGTGAAAACAAGAGCATAGAAGCCAAGAAAGGAAGTATGTTCCTTAGTTTGGAAAACTTAATAAATTAGTGCATTGGCATAGCACTAGGTGAAAGCAAAGCTTGTCATGGATTGTATATGAAAACAAGTACATACAAGCTGAGGAACCAAGTATCTTATTACTTTACAAAAAAGAAGCACCTCCTGTGCTCCCAGAGGTTTAAGTAAAACTGGAGTTTTGACATTGATTATAAGCAAAAACACGTGCATAGCTGCCACTGAATCAAGGCTCTTCATTAGTTTTCATAACTGAAGAATCAACTGCATTCACAGAGCATTAGGTAAAACCAGGGATTTTGAAGATGACTGTAAGTCAAAACATGTACATAGTCTCCAATGAAAAGAGTATGTTGCTTAGTTTTCAAAATTGAAGAACCTCCTGCATTCAGAGAGTGTCAGGTAAAACCAGTGTTTTGACTTTTATTATTAGAGAAAACATGTGCATAGCAGCCAATGAAAAAAGTCTCAGTCTTACTTTTCAAAATTGAAATACCTACTGTATTCACAGATCATTAGGTAAAACCAATGTTTTAAAGTTGATTAGAAGTAAAAACACAGGCATAGCAGCAAAGAAAACAAGAATCTTACTTA
>JAKSZT010053829.1:50898-64001 GCA_026826555.1 Tolypeutes matacus | reverse complement strand
TTTTACATTGATTGAAAGTGAATACTATTGCATAATAACCAATTATAAAATAACTTGCTTTGTTTTCAAAACTGAAGGACCACCTGCTTTCATAGAGTGTTAAGTACAATCACACTTTTTGCATTGATTGTGAGATTAAATATCAGCAAATTACATAAGGAAATTGCTTAGATTTCAAAACTGAAGAAGCACTTACAATATCAAAGGTAAAGCCAGTGTTTTCTCAAAGCTGTTAGTGAGAAGAAGTGAATAGTATATTTTTAAAGACCTACCTTCTTTAATTTTTGAAAATTGAAGACCCTCCTTCATTCCCAAGTGTTAGGTAAAACCAGGAATTTGACATTGGTTGTAAGTGAAAAGAAGTGCATAGTAGCAAATAAAACAACATGCTTGGTAACTGAAAAACCTCATGAATTCACAGAGCATTAGGTAAAAGCAATGTTTTGACTTTGATTGTAAAGGTGAACAAGTGGCAAATAAACAAGAAAATTACTTAGTTTTCAAAACTGAAGAACCACCTTCATTCACAGAGCATTAGGTCAAATAACTGTTTTGATATTGAATGTAGGTGAAAACAAGAGCATAGCAGCTGATTAAAGAAATAACTTCGTTAGTTTTCATAAATGAAGAAATTACTGCATTCCCAGAAAGTTAGGCATAACCATAGTTTTTACCTTGGTTGTAAGTTAAAACAAGGGCATAGGAGCCAATTAAAGAAGTAACATGCTTAGTTTTCACAACTGAAAAAACTACTGTATTGACAAAGTGTTAGGTATCACAACTGATTTGCCATTGACTGTAAGTGAAAACAAGAGCATAAGTCATTTAAAGAAGTAAAATGCTTAGTTTTTCCAACTGAAGAAACTACTGCATTTCAAGTTTATTTAAACCATTGCTTTGCTACTGACTGTAAGTGAAAAAAAGTGCACAGAACCCAATGAAAAAGTACTTGCTTAGTTTTCACAACTTAAAGAATCAACTGCTTTCTCAGTGTATTAGTTAAAAACAGCATATTAACAATGTAAGTGAAACAACTGCATAGCAGCCAATTAAACAAGTAGCTTGCTTAGTTTTCAAAACTGAAGAACCTCCTGCATTCACAAATCGTTAGGTATAACCAGTGTTTTGATATTTATTGTATGTGAAAACAAGTGCATAGCAGCTAAATAAACAAGGACTTGTTTGGTTTTCACAAGTGAAGAAATGAGTGCATTCACAGAATCTTATGTATCACCACTGCTTTGATATTGATTGAAAGAGATAAGAAGTATGAACCAGGCATTTAAATGAGTAACTTTTTTGGTCTTCAAAACAGAAGAAAAACTTACATTCACAAAGTATTAGGTAAAAGCAGGTTTTTTTTTTATTGATTGTAAGTGAGAACATGGGCAAAGCAGCCAATTAAGGAAGTAATGTGCATAGTTTTCACAACTGAAGAAACTCCTGCATTTTCAGATCATTAGGTAAAACCACCATTTTTACATTGTAAGTAAAAACAATTGATTAGTATCCTATTAAACAAGTAACTTCCTTATTTTTGAAAACTGAAGAACTGCTTCATTCACAGAGTGTTAGGTAAAACCTGGGTTTTGATATTGATTGTAAGTGAGAATGAATACCAGCAAATAACACAAGTATCTTGTTTAGAATTCAAAACAGAATGGCTTACTACATTCACAGATCATTAGGTAAAACCAGGACTCTGACATTGATGTTAAATGAAACATATGTGTAGCATGCTACTAAATGAGTAACTTGTTTTCCAAAATGATGGACCACTTACATTCACAAAGCATATGTTAAAACTACTATTTTTTCATTGATGGTGAGAACAAGTGCAAAGCAGTGAAATAAGTAAGTAACATGCATGGTTTTCAAACCTGAAGAAAATCCAAATTCACAAAACGTTAGGTAAAACCACCATTTTGACATTGATTTTAAATGAAAGGAAGTGTCTAGCAGGCAATTATATCAGTAACTTAGTTTTCAAAAGTGAAGGACTACTTACAATCACAAAGGTAAAACCAGTGTTTTTTTATTGATTGTAAGCATGAACAAGTGAATAGAATCCTATTAAACAATTACATGGTTAATTTTTTAATATTGAAGAATCTCCTTCATTCACAGAGTGTTAGGTAAAACCAGAGTTTTGTCATTGGTTGTAAGTGAAAACAAGTGCATAGCAGTAAATTACTTGCTTGGAATTCAAACCTGAAGAACATCATGCATTCACAGAAGATTAGTTAAAACCAGTGTTTTGACATTGATTGTAAGTGAAAACAAATGTATACCAGGCAATTAAACAAGGAACTTCCTTAGTTTTCAAGATTGAAGTACCTCCTTCATTTACAGAGCATTAAGTTAAATTAATGTTTTGATACTGAATGTAAGTGAAAACATTTTCCTAGCAGCCAATTAAAGAAATAACTTCCTTAGTTTCAGAAATGAAGAAACTAATGCATTCCCAGAATGTTAGGTTAAACTATGGTTTTGACATTAGTTGTAAGTTAAAACAAGCACATAGCAGCCAATTGAAGAAGTAACTTGCTTAGTTTTCACAACTGAAGAAACAACTGCATTCACAGAGTGTTAGTTATCACAACTGATTTGCCATTGACTGTAAGTGAAAACAAGAGTGTAGCAGTCATTTAAAGAAGTGGGTTGCTAAGTTTTCCCAACTCAAGAAATGACTGCATTCCAAGAGCATTAGGTAAACCATAGTTTTGTCATTGATTGTAAGTGAAAACACGTGCATAGAACCCAATACAAAAGTAACTTACTTATTTTTCACAAATTGAAGAAACAACTGCATTCTCAGCATATTAGGTAAAACCAGCATAATGACTTTGTAAGTGAAAGCAAGTGTACAACAGTGAATTAAACAAGGAAACTACTTAGTTATCAAATTGAAAAAACATACCGCTTTCACAGAGCATTAGGTAAAATCGGTGTTTTGACATTGATTGTAAGTGAAAACAAGTGCTATTTCAACCAATTATAGAAGTAATTTGTTAATTTTCAAAACTGAATAACCTAATACATTCACAGAATGTTGGGTAAAACCAGTATTTTGATATTTATCTAATGTGAATACAAGTGTGTAGCAGCCAATTAAAGAAATAACTTCATTAGGTTTCACAAATAAAGACTCTACTGCATTGCTGGAAAGTTCAGCATAACCATGGTTTTGACATTGGTTGTGAGTTAAAACAAGTGCATAACAGCCAATTAAAGAAGTAACATGCTTAGTTTTCAAAACTGAATAACCTACTGCATTCACAGAGCATTAGATAAAACAAGTGTTTTGACATTTACTGTCAGTGAAAACAAGTGCCATAGCAGGCAAATAAGGAAGTAGTTTTTTTAATTTTCAAAATTGAAGAACATCCTACATTCACAGAGCTTTTGTTTAAACCAGTCTTTGATATTTATTGTATGTGAAAACAAGTTCATAGCCACCAACTAAACAAGGACTTGCTTAGTTTGTAAAAGTGAAGAAATGACTGCATTCACAGATTCTTATGTATCACCACTGCTTTGACATTGATTGTAAGGGAATGAAATGTAAAGCACACAATTAAATGAGTAAGTTGTTTAATTTTCATAAAGGAAGAACCACTAATATTCACAAAATATTAGGCAAAACCATTGTTTTCTCATTGATTGTAAGTGAGAACAAGTGTAAAGCAGCCAATTAAGGAAATAACATGCATAGTTTTCTAAATGGAAGAAACTCATGCATTCACAAGAGTTAGTAATCACAACAGGTCTCACATTTTCAGTAAGTGAAAACAAGTGTGTACCAGTCTAAAGAATTAATTTACTTAGTTTTCCCAACTGAATAAATGGCTGCATTCCAAGAGTGTTAGGTAAACAATGGTTTTGCCATTGATTGTAAGTGAAAACAAGTGCATAGCACCCAATGAAAACGTAATTTGCTTAGTTTTCACAACTTGATGAAACCTCTACATTCTCAGCATATTAGGTAAAACCAGCATTTTGACATTGTATGTGAAAACAAGTGCATAGCATCCAATTAAACAATAACGTGCTTAGTTTTCAAAATTGAAGAACATACTGCATTCACGGAGAAGTAGGTAAAACCCGTGTTTTGTCTTTGATTTTAAGGGAGAAGTGCCATAGCAACCAAATAAAGTAATTTGCTGAGTTTTCAAAACTGAAGAACCTCCTATATTCACAGAATATTAGGTAAAACCAGTGTTTTGATATTTATGGTATGTGAAAACAAGTGCATAGCAGCCAATTCAAGGACTTCCTTGGTTTTCAGATGTGAAGAAATGACTGTGTTCACAGAATCTTATGTATCACCATAGCTTTCTTTGACATTTATTGTAAGGGACAAGAAGTGTGAAGCAGGCAATTAAATGAGTAACTTGCTTAGTTTTCAAAACTGTAGAACAACTTACATTCCAAATCATTAGGTAAAACCAGTGTTTTTTCAATGATTGTAAGTCAGAACAAGTACAAAGCAGCCAATTAAGGAAGTAATGTGCTTAGATTTCAAAACTGAAGAAACTCATGCATTCACAAAGTTTAGGTAAAGCCACCATTTTGACAATGATTGTATGCAAAAACAAGTGAATTGAATCCTATTAAACAAGTACCTTCCTTAATTTTTGAAAGCTGAAGAACTTCCTTCATTCACAGAGTTTTAGGTAAAACCAGGGTTTTGACATTGGTTGTAAGTGAAAATGAGTCCATAAGAGCCAATTATATGAGTAACTTGCTTGGTTTTCAAAACTGCATGATCTCCTGCATTCATAAAGTGTTAGGTAAAACCACTGCTTTGGCATTGATTGCATGTGAGAATAAATACCAGCAATAACACAAATAACTTGCTAGAATTCAAAACATAGTGACCTACTGCATTCATATGCATTAGGTAAAAGCAGTGCTTTGACATTGATTATAAGTGAAAAAGAAGTGTGCAATTTGCAATTAAGGGAGTAACTTAGATAGCTTTCCAAGCTGAAGAACCACTTACATTCACTAAGCATTATGTAAAACCTGCATTTTTAAATTGATTTTAAGCGAGAGCAAGTGCAAAGCAGCCAATTAAGGAACCAATGTGCTAATTTTTCACAACTGAAGAAACTGTTGCATTTACAGATGGTTGGGTAAAACCACCATTTTGAGATTGATTGTAAGTGAAAACAAGTGAATAGTATCCTATTAAACAAGTACCTTCTTTAATTTTTAAAAATTGTATTATCTCCTTCATTCAGAGAGCATTAAGTAAAATCAGTGATTTGATATTTGTTGTATGTGAAAACAAGTAAATAGCAGCCAATTATACAAGGATTTACTTGTTTTACACAAGTGAAGAAATGACTGCCTTCATAGAACCTTATGAATCACCACTGTTTTCACATTGTTTGTAAGTGAAAAGAAGTGTCAAGCAGGAAATTAAAAGAGATGCTTGCATAGTTTTAAAACTGTAGAACCTCTTACATTGACAAAGTGTTATGTAAAACCAGTTTTTTTTCATTGAATGTAAGTGAGAACAAATGCAAAGCATCAAATTAATGAAGTAATATGCCTAGTTTTCACAAAAGGAAGGAAATCCTGCCTTTACAAATATTTAAAAATGCCTTTTGGCATTGATTGTAAGTGAAAACAAGTGTGTATCAGGCACTTGAACAACCAAGTTGCTTAGTTTTCCCAACTGAAGAACCACTTATATTCACAAAGCTTTGGGTAAAACCAGTGTTTTTTCATTGATTGTAACTGAGAACAAATGCAAAGCAGCCAATTAAAGAAGTTTCATGCCTCAATTACACAAATGAAGAAATTCCTGCATTTACAGATGGTTAGGTAAAACCACCATTTTGATATTGATTGTAAGTGAAAACAAGTGAATAGTACCTGATTAAACAAGTACCTTCCTTAATTTTTGAAAATTGAATAACTTCCTTTATTCACAGAGGGTTAGACAAATCCAGGGTTTTGACATTTTTTGCAAGTGAAAACATGGGCATAAGGGCAAATTAAACTTCTTGCTTGGAATTCAAAACTATAGAACCTCATGCACTCTCAGAGCATTAGGTAAAATCAGTATTTTGACATTGATCATAAGTGTAAACAAGTGTGTAACAGGCAATAAACAAGCAACTTGCTTACTTTTCAAAACTGAAGAACCTCCTTCATATACATAGCATTAGGTCAAACAAGGTTTTTGATATTTGATGTAAGTGAAAACAAGCAAGTAGCAGCCAATAAAAAAAATAACTTCCTTCGATTTCACAAAGGAAGAAACTACTGCATTCCCAGAATGTTAGATAAAACCATGGTTTTGACATTGGTTGTAAGATAAAACAAGTGCATAACAACCAATTAAAGAAGTAATGTGCTTAATTTTCACAACGGAAGAAACTCCTGCATTCACAGACTGTTAGGTACCACAACTGATTTGCCATTGACTGTGAGTGAAAACAAGAGTGTAGCAGTCATTTATAGAAGTAAGTTGCTTAGTTTACAGAACTGAAGAATCTACTGCATTCCAAGTGCATTAGGTAATCCATTGTTCTTTCATTGATTGTAACTGAAAACAAGTGCATAACACCAAATGAAAAAGTAACTTGCTAAGTTTTAATGCCTCGAAGGAACAACTGCATTCTCCACATATTAGATAAAACCAACATATTGACATTGTAAGTGAAAACCAGTGCCTAGCAGCCAAATAAACAAGTAACTTGCTTTTTCCAAACCTGAAGATCCTATGGCATTCACAGAGCATTAGGTAAAACCACAGATTTGGCATTGATTGTAAGTGAAAAGAGTGCCATAGCAGCCAAGTAAATAAGTAACTTGCTTAGTTTTCAAAACTGAAGAATGTACTGCAGTCACAGCATTGGGTAAAACCAGTATTTTGACCCTGATTTTAAAATAAACAAGTGCTATAGCAACCAAATAAAGAAGTAATGTGCTTAGTTTTCTAGACTGAAGAATCTCCTACAATCACATAGCTTTAGGTAAAACCAGTGATTTGATATTTATTGTATGTGGAAACAAGTGCATAGCCACCAATTACACAAGGGCTTGCTTGGCTTTCACAAGTGAATAAATGACTGCATACACAAAATCTTATGTATTACCACTGCTTTGAAATTGATTGTAAGTGAAAAGAAATGGAAAACAGGCAACTAAATGAGTAACTTGTTTAGCTTTCCGAACTGAAGAACCAAAGCTTTACGTAAAACCAGTGTTTTTTCATTGATTGTAAGTGAGAACAATTGCAAAGCAGCCAATTAAGGAAATTTAGTGCCTCATTTTCACAAATGAAGAAATTCCTGCATTTACAGAGGGTTAGATAAAACTGCCAATTGGACATTGATTGTAAGTGAAAACAAATGAATAGTATCCGATTAAACAAGAACCTTCCTTAATTTTTGAAAATTGAATAACCTTCATACACAGAGGTTTAGGCAAATCCAGGGTTTTGACATTGGTTGTAAATGAAATGAAGGGCAAAGAGGGCAAATTAAATGTCTTGTTTGGAATTCAAAACTAAAGAAGCTCGTGCTTTCACAGAGCTTTAGGTAAAACCAGTGTTTTGACATTGATTGTAAGCAAACACAAGTGTGTTAGCAGGCAATTACAGAAGCATTTTGATTAGTTTTCAAAACTGAAGCACTTCCTTCATTTCCATAGCATTAGGTCAAACAAGTGTTTTGATATTGAATGTAAGTGAAAACAAGTGTGTAGCAGCCAACTAAAGAAATAACTTCCTTAGTTTTCACAAATGAATAAACGACTGCATTCCCAGAATATTAGGTAAAACCATGGTTTTAACATTGGTTTTAAGTTAAAACAAGTGCATAGCAACCAATTAAAGATGTAACATGCTTAGTTTTCACAACTGAAGAATGTTCTGCATTCTGAGAGAGTTAGGTATCACAACAAATTTTCCATTGACTGTAAGTGGAAAAAAGTGCATAGCATTCATTTAAGGAAGTAAATTGCTTATTTTTCCCAACTGAAGAAACTACAGCATTCCAAGAGCGCTAGATAAATCACTGTTTTGTCATTGATTATAAGTGAAAACAAGTGTATAAAACCCAATGAAAAAGTAGCTTGCTTAGTTTTCACAACTTGTAGGAGCAATTGCATTCTCGGACTATTAGGTAAAACCAGCATATTGACATTGTAATTTAAAAGAAGGGCATATGCAGCCAATAATGCAGTAACATGCCTAGTTTTCAAAACTGAAGAAAGTACTGCATTCACAGAGCATTTGGTAAAACCAGTCTTTTGACATTGAATATAATTGAAAACAAGTGCCAGAGCAGCCATATAAAGAAGTAATTTGCTTAGTTTTTAAAACTGAAGGACCTCCTTTCACAGAGCATTAGGTAAAACCAGTATTTTGATATTTATTGTATGTGAAAACAAGTGCATAGTAGCCAAGGAAACAAGGACTTCCTTGGATTTCAGAAGTAAAGAAATGACTGTGTTCACAGAATCTTTTTTTTTTTATTGTGGGTAAAAATAAAAATTTTCACAATACACACCAACATTTGCAAAATGATATATAAATATATATGCATATATGGCCATTTGCTTACAAAAATATATATATATATATATTTGAAGAGGTGCTTAGATTACCCAAAATATTACACAGAACCCACTGGGATTCCCATGTTGCCCACCTCCCAGACCTCCCACCACATCCCACACAAACATCTCCCACAAATTTGGCCCACCACCCTCAATGGACTTACACATCTTGGGGCCTTGCCACCAACCATAGACCACAGTTCACACCGTAGACCACACTCTCTCCCACACAGTTCTGAGTGGTGTGTGCTGATTTAAAATGGCCTACATCCGTTGCCACAACGGAACAAAGGACAACCTCCAAATCCCAAAGAAGTCCCTGTATTTAAACTGCTCATCCCCTCCTTGCCCCAAAAGTGTCAAGTGGCCACTGGCTCCACCTCATTGTTATAATTTCTTCCATTGCTAGAATCACCATATGTGAACAACAGAATACCATCAAGTCCACTCTAGTCCATAGATCTTCCCCTAATCCTGAGGGGACTGGGATGGTGATGCCCACTCCAACTCCAAGTGAGAGAGGGCTTATATCCCATGGATATGGTGGGTGGGATGATCCTGCCTGCAGATGCAGGCCCTCTCCATTCCCTGGGATGGCCATTGCCCATCATTGTCTCCTCGCCAGGTGACTTGGATGAGTCCATTGAGCTGTAGGGTAGGAGTTGCAGCTCCAACGAGATTCCATGCACACCTGGCACATAGGTAGGCCAGAGGCTCCAGTCTCTGGAAGTATACCTAAAAACTTCAGCATCACATATAGGTTTGAATAGAAGGGACTGATGAACCATGTGCAGGGAGGACTTATTTGAGTCCAATTCTGTCACTCTCAGGACCACAGATTCCAAAATAGAGCCCACTGATAAGGCATCAGTCTCTGGGTCTATCCCCACTTATATAGGACCTGGGTGTCTCCAGAGCTCTCAGGAGCTCCTCTGTGTGGAGTGATAGGCACTTAGATGTTCTATGATCTCCAACTGAGGTGTGCGTAAGAGTTACCTCTGGGATGACCTCCCGACTCTCTTTGAAGTCTCTTAGCCACTTGAACTCATTTGTCTTTACCTTTTCCCCTTTAATTCAAGGTCTTTTTCCAGGTGTGTTGCCATTTGGCACTTGGTATTAATCCCTCATTGCCAGGGAAGCTCATCCCCGGGTGTCATGTCCCACATTGGGAGGAAGGTAATGCAGTCACATGCTGAGTTTGGCTTAGAGAGAGGCCACATTTGAGCAACAAGGAGGCTCTCAGGTGACAACCCTTAGGCACTCCACAACTGCAGGCTAAGTCTCAGTTACAAGAGCAAAGACTCCCAAGGGTAGTCATCAATAAAAAGAACACATCAGTGGGTCATCCTTTTTGACAGACACTGTCACTGCACTCAGAGGACTATTGCTGCTCCCTTGGAGACTTTGGCAGAGCTCTCCAGGCTAAGAATTCAGATTCCCTCACTTATTGTGTGATTGTCCACTCATCGTGACCATGCCCCATCTTTTGATCTTTTGAATGATTTTGTATCTTTCATGTATATTTGGATGAACTAATTCCCATGAAAGCCCCTCCCAGACATCCCCCACAAATAATCCCCTGCAGTACCCATTATAACCCTTCTGTGTTCCAAACCTCCATGAACATGTAGTCCATTAAATAATCAAATACACTTACTAGGAAAAAGCAACAAGTATGATAAGCATTTTATCACCACTGCTTTGACATTGATTGTAAGTGAAAAGATGAGTGAAGCAGGAAATTAGATGAGTAACTTGCTTAGATTTCAAAATTGAAGAAACAGTCACATTTAAGCATTATGTAAAACCAGTGTTATTAACTGATTATGAGAAGAAGTGACTAGAATTCTATTAACCAAGTACCTTGGTTAATTTTTGAAAATTGAAGTACCTCCTTCAGCCACAAGAGTGCTAGGTGAAACTAGGTTTTTGACATTGGTTGTAAGTGAACACAAGTGCATAGTAGCAAATTAAACAACATGCTTGGAATTCAAACCTGAAGAACCTCATGCATTCACAGAACATTAGTTAAAACCAGCATTTTGACCTTGATCATAAGTGAAAACAAGTATGTAGCAGGCAACTAAACAAGCAAATTGCTTAGTTTTCAAAACTGAAGAACCTCATTCATTCACAGAGCAGTAAGTCAAACAACTGTTTTTATATTGAATGTAATGAAGAAAAGTGCATAATAGCCAATTAAAGAAAAAACTTCCTTAGTTTTCACAAATGAAGAAACCACTGTAATCCCAGAACATTAAGTAATACTATAGTTTTGACATTGTTTGTATATAAAAAGAAGTGCATAGCAGCCAATTAAAGAATTAACATGCTTAGCTTTCACAGCTGAAGAAACTACTGTATTCAAAAAGTGTTAGGTATCACAACTGATTTGCCATTGACTGCAAATGAAAACAAGTTCATAGCAGTCATTTAAAGAAGTAAATTGCTTAGTTTTCTAGCTGAAGAAATACTGCATTCCATGAGTGTTATGTAATCCATTGTTTTGTCATTGATTCTATGTGAAAACAAGGCCTTAGCACCCAATAGAAAATTAACTTTCTGAGTTTTCACAACTTGAAGAAACAACTGCATTCTCTGTATATTTGGTAAGACCAGCATATTGACATTGTAAGTGAAAGCAAGTGCATAGCAGACAATTAAACAAGTAACTTGCTTTCTTTTCAAAACTGAAGGACCTATGTATTCACAGAGTATTAGGTTAAAGCAGTGTTTTTACATTGTAAATGAAAACAAGTGCCATAGCAGACAAATAATGAAGCAATTTGTTAAGTTTTCAAAACTTAAGTACATCCTACATTCTGAGAGTGTTAGGTAAAACCAGTGGATTTTCTTTGATTATAAGCAAAAACAAGTGCAAAGCAGCTCATTAAGGAAGCAACTTTCCTAGATTTCAGAAGTGAAGAAATGACTGTATTCACAGAGGGTTAGGAAAAAACCACCATTTTGACATTGATTTTAAGTGAAAACAATTGAATAGTATCCTACTAAATAAGTGCCTTGCTTAATTTGTGAAGAACCTTCTTCATTCACAGAATGTTGGGAAAAACCAGGGTTTGACATTGGTTGTAAGTGAATAAAAGTGCATAGCAGCAAATTTAACTACTTGTGTGTAATTCAAAAATTGAAGAAAATTCTTCATTCACCGAACATTACATAAACCAATGTTTTGACATTGATTGTAAGTGAAAACAAGTGTTCAGCAGGCAATTAATCACCAACTTTCTTAGTTTGCAAAACTGAAAAACCTCCTTCATTCACAGAGCATTAGGTCAAACAAGTGTTTTGATATTGAATGTAAGTAAAAAAGTTCTTAAGAGCCAAACCATTATGTCCCTTAGTTTTCACTAATGAATAAATTACAACATTCCAAGAATGTGAGGTAAAACCATGGTTTTGACATTGGTTGCAAGTTAAAACAAGTTCATAGCAGCCTATTAAAGAAGTAACATGCTTGGTTTTCACAACTGAAGAAACTACTGCATTCACTGAATGTTAGGTTAACAATAGATTTGTCATTGTCTGTAAGTGAAAACAAGTGCATAACATTCATTTAAAGAAGAAAATTGCTTAGTTTTCCCAACTGAAGAAACTACTGCCTTCCAGGAGCTCCAGCTATACCATTGTTTTGTCATTGATTTTATGTGAAAACAAGTGCAGAGCACCCAATGAATCAGTAACTTCCTTTATTTTCACAACTGAAGAAAATTCTGCATGCTCAGGTTATTAGGTAAGACCAGCATATTGATATTGTAAGTGAAAACAAGTGTGTAACAGCCAATTACACATGTAACTTGTTTAGTTTTCAAAACTGAAGGAAATCCTGCATTCACAGAGCATTAGGTAAAACCACCATTATGACATTGATTGTAAGTGAAAACAAGTGAATACTTTCCTATTAGACAAATACTTTCCTTAGTTTTTAAAACTGAAGAAACTCCTTCATTCACAGGCATTAGGTAAAACCAGTGTTTTCATATTTACTGTATGCGAAACAAGGGCATAGAGCTAATTAAACAAGAACTTGCTGGTTTTTACAATAAAAGAAATGACTGCATTCACAGAATCTTATGTAGCATCATTGCTTTGACATTGATTATAATTGAAAAGACGTGTGAAGCCAGCAATTAAATAAGTTGCTGAGTTTTCAAAACTGAAGAACATTTACATCCACAAAGGTAAAGCCAAGGTTTTTATATTGAGTGTAACTGAGTAGTATGGAATAGTATCCTATTTAAAAAGCACCTCCCTTAATTTTTGAAAACTGAAGAACTTCCTTCATTGTTTGTGTTGGATGTGGTGGGAGGTGTGGGAGGTGGGCAACATGGGAATCCGAGTGGGTTCCGTATAATATTTTAGGTAATCTAAGCACCTCTTAAAAATATATGTATATATATATATAAAAAATAACATTTTGTAAGCAAATACACATATATGCATATATATTTATATATCATTTTACAAATGTTTGTATGTATTGTGAGAATTTTGATTTTTACCCA
>JAKSZT010053829.1:17753-50498 GCA_026826555.1 Tolypeutes matacus | reverse complement strand
CACAATACATACAAACATTTGTAAAATGATTGTATGTATTGTGAGAATTTTGATTTTTACCCATAATAAAAAAAAAAAAAAAAAAAAAAAAAGAGTGTTAGGTAAAACCAGGGTTTTGACATTAGTTGTAAATGAAAAGTAGTGGATTGCACGAAATTAAAAACTGTCTTTGATTTCACAACTGAAGAAATATTTGCATTCACAAGTAATAAGTAATAAGTATGCATTTTGACATTGTAAGTGAAAACAAGTGCATAGCAGCCAATTAAACAAGGACTGGCTTGGTTTTCACATGTGAAGAAATGACAGCATTCACAGAAACTTATGTATCACCACTGCTTTGACATTAATTGTAAGTGAAAAGAAGTAAGAAGCAGGCAATTAAACCAGTAACTTGAATAGTTTTCAAAACTGAAGAACCACTTACATTCAGAAAGCATCAGGTGAAACCAGTGTATTTTCATAGATGGTGAGGAAAAGTGAAGAGTAATCTATTTTAAAAGAACCTTGCTTAATTTTTGAAAATTGGAGAACCTCCTCCATTCACAGTGTTCATTAAAACCAGTGCTTTGATATTGATTGTAAATGAATGCGGGTGTGCAGCTGGCAATTAAATGAGTGACTTACATAGTTTTCAAAAATGAAGAATCACTTACATTCACAAAGTGTTAGGTAAAACCAGTGTTTTTTTCATTGATTGTGAGAACAGGTGCAAAGCACTAATTTAAGGAAGTAACGTGCCTAGTTTTCACAACTGAAGAAACTCCTGCATTCACACAGCATTAGGTAACACCACTCTTTTGACATTGCTTGAAAGTGAAAAGAAGGGTGTAGCAGGCAATTAAATGAGTAACTTGCTTAGTTTCCACTGAAGAACCACTTACATTCACAAAGGTAAAACCAGTGTTTTTTCAATGATTGTAAGTGAGAAGTGAATAATGTCCTATTAAACAAGTACCTTGCTTAATTTTTGAAAATTGAATAACATCCTTCATTCACAGAGTGTTATGTGAAACCAGGGTTTGACTTTGTTTTTAAGTGAAAACAAGTGCCAAGCAACAAATTAAACTACTTGCTTGTAGTTCAAAACTGAAGAAACTCATTCATTCACAGAGCATTAGGTAAAACCACTGTTTTGACATTGATTGTAAGTGAAAACAAGTGCATAGCATCCAATTAAAAATAACTTCCTTAGACTTCACAAATGAAGAAACTACTGCATTCACAGATAATTAGATAAAACCATGATTTTGCTATTGGTTGTAATTTAAATCAAGGGCATAGCAGCCAATTAAGGAAGTTAACATGCTAAGATTTCACAACTGAAGAAACTGCTGAATTCAGAGAGTGTTAGGTATCCCAATTGATTTGCCATTGATTATAAGAGAAAACAAAGCAGTCATTTAAAGAAGTAAATTGCTTAGTTTTACTGACTGAAGAAACTACTGCATTGCAAAAGCGCTATTCAAACCATTGTTATGTCATTGATTGTAATTGAAATCAAGTGCATATCACCCATTGATAAAACTTAGCATTCACAACTTGAAGAAACTAATGCATTCTCAGCATATTAGGTAAAACCAGCATATTGACATTGTATGTGAAAACAAGTGAATATCAGCCAATTAAACAAGTACCTTACTTGGTTTCCAAAACTGATGAATCTTCAGCACTCACAGATTATTAGGAAAAGCAGAGTGCTGACATGATTTTAAGTGAAAATAAGTGCCATAGCAGCCAAATAAAGAAGTTATTTGATTAGTTTTCACAACCAAAGAACATCCTACATTCACAGAATGTTAGGTAAAACCAGTGTTCTGGTATTTATTTTATGTGAAAAAAAGTGCATAGCAGCCAATGAAAGAAGGACTTGCTCGTTTTCACAAGTGAACGAATGACAGCATTCATAGAATCTTTTGTATCACCACTGCTTTGACATTGATTGAAAGTGAAAAGAAGTGTGAAGCAGGCAATTAAATGAGTAACTTCCTTAAACTTCAAAACTGAAGAACTACTTACATTCACAAAGCTTTAGGTAAAATGACTGTTTTTTCATTGATTGGAAGTGAAAACAAGTGAATAGTATCCTGTTAAACAAGTACCATCCTTAATTTTTCAAAACTGAAGGATCCCCTTCATTCACAGAGCTGTAGGTCAAACCAGGGTTTTGACATTGGTTGTAAATTTAAACAAGTGTATAGGAGCAAATGAAACAGTAACTTCTTAGTTTTCACAAATGAAAAACTACTACATTCACAAGTATTATGTTAAACCAGCATTTTGACACTTATTGTAAGTGAAAAGAAGAGTGTAACAGTCAATTATACAAGTAACTTGTGTAGTTTTCAAATCTGTCGGACCTCCTTCATTCATAGAGCATTAGGTATAACCACTGATTTGGCACTGATTGTAAGTGAGACTAAATACCAGCAAAGAACAATAGTAACTTGCTTAGATTTCAAAACAGAATAACCTACCACATTCACAGAGCAATAGGTAAGCCCAGTGCTTTGACATTGTAAGTGCAAAGAACTGTGCAACAGGCAATTAAATGAGTAATGTTCATAGTTTTCCAGACTGAAGAACCACTTACATTCACAAAGCATTAGGTAAAACCAGTATTTTTTCATTAATTGTGAGATCAAGTGCAACCAGCCAATTAAGGAAGTACTGTATCTAGTTTTCACAACTAAAGAAACTGTTGCATTCACAAGTATTAGGTAAAACCAACATTGAATGTAATGTGAAAAGAAGCATGAATCAGGCAATTAAATGAGGAACTTGCTTAGTTTTCAAAACCGATGACCACTTACATTCACAAAGCATTAGGTAAAACCAGTGTTTTTTCACTGATTGTAAGTGAGAAGAAGTTAATAGTTTCCTATTAAACAAGCATGCTGATGAATATTTCAAAATTGAAAACCTCCTCCATTCATAGTCTGTTATGCAAAACCAGGGTTTTGATGTTGTTTGTAAGTGAACACAAGTGCATAGCAGAAAATTAAAGTACTTACTTGGAATTCAAAACTGAAGAACCATGTGCATTATCAGAGCATTAGGTTAAGCCAGTGTTTAGGCATTGATTGTAAGTGAGAATAAATACCAAAAATTAAGACAAATTACTTCCTTAGAATTCAAACCAGAATAACCTACTGCATTCATGGAGCATATGGTAAAACCAGGGCTTTGACATTGAATGTAATTGAAAAGAATTGTGCAGCAGTCAACTAAATGAGCATAGTTTTCCAAACTGAAGAATAACATATATTTAGAAAGTGTTATGTAAAACCAGTGTTTTTTCATTGATTGTGAAGGCAAGGGCAAAGCCGCCAATTAAAGAAGTAATATGCCTAGTTTTCACAACTGAAGAAAATCCTCTACTCACAGAGTGTTAGGTAAATCCACAATTTTGACATTGATTGAAAGTGAAAAGAAGTATGTAGCAGACACTTAAATGAGTAACTTGCTTAGTTTTCAAAACTGAATAACCCCTTACATTCACAAAAGTAAAACCAGTGTTTATTCATTGATTGTAAGTGAGAAGAAGTGAATAGTATCCTATTAAACAAGTACCTTGTTTAATTTTTGAAAATTGTAAAACCTACTTCATTCACAGTGTGCCAAGAAAAACCAGGGTTTTGACAATGTTTTTACATAAAAACAAGTGCATAGAAGCCAATTAAACTACTTGCTTGGAATTCAAAACTGAAGAACCTCGTGCATTCACAGAGAATTAGGTAAAAACAGTGTTTCGACATTGATTGTTAGTGAAAACACCTGTGTAACAGGCAATTAAACAAGCAACTTTCTTAGTAATGAAAATTGAAGAACATCCTTATTCACAGAGCAGTAGTTCAAACAAGGGTTTGATATTTGATGTAAGTGAAAATAAGTGTGTAGCAGGCAGTTAAAGAAATAACTTCATTAGTTTTCACAAATGAAGAAATGTCTGCATTCCAAGGACATTAAGTATAACCATGGTTTTGACATTGGTTTTAAGTTAAAACAAACACATATCAACCAATTTAAAAAGTAACATGCTTAGTTTTCACAACTGAAGAAAGTACTGCATGCAAAAAGTATTAGTTATCATGACTGATATGCCATTGACAGTAAGTGAAAACAAATGTGTAGCACTCATTTTAAAAGTAAATTATGCAGTTTTCCCAAATGAAGAAACTACAGTATTCCAAGAGTGTTAAGTAAATCATTGTTTTGTCCTGTATTGTAAGTGAAAACAAGAGCATAGCGCCCAATGAAAAAGTAACTTGGTTAGTTTTCACAACCGAAGAAACTACTGCATTAACAAGTATTATGTAAAACTAGTACTTTGACATTAATTGTAAGTGAAAACAGGTGCATAACAGCCAATAATATAAGTAACTTGCTTAGTTTTCAAAGGTGAAGGAACTCCTGCATACATAGAGCATTAGGCAAAAACCACTGTTTTTGACATTGAGTGTAAGTTAGAGTAAATAAGAGCAAAAAACACAAGTAAATTGCTTAGAATTCAAAACGGAATAACCTACTGCATTCACAGAGCATTATCTAAAACCAGTGTTTGACACTGATTGTAAGTGAAAAGAAGTGTGCAGCAGGCAATTAAATGAGTAACTTGCATCATTTTCCAAACTGAAGAATCACTTACATTCACAAAGCATTAGGTAAAACCAGTGTTTTTTAATTGATTATGAGAACAAATGGAAAACAGCCAATTAAACAATTAGCATGCCTAGTTTTCAGAAATGAAGAAACTCCTGCATTTACAGAGCATTAGGTAAAACCACCTTTTTGACATGCATTGTAAGTGAAAACAAGTGAATAGTATCCTATTAAACAAGTAAATTCCTTAATTTTTGAAAACTTAAGAACCTCCTTTTTAAAGAGTGTTAGGTAAAATGAGGGTTTTGACATTGGTTGTAAGTAAAGAAGAGTGCATAGCACCAAATGAAAATGTAACATCCTTAGTATTTTTCACTAAAGAAAATACTGCATTCACAAGTATTAAGTAAAAACAGCATTTTGATATTGATTGTAAGTGAAAACAAGGGCATAGCAGCCAATTAAAGAAGTAACTTGCTTAGTTTTCCAAACTGAAGGACTTACTGCATTCATAGAGGATTAAGTAAAACTACTGTTTTGGCATTGGTTATCAGTGAGAAAAAATACCATCAAATAACACAAGTAACTTTCTTAGAATTCAAAACAGAATAACCTAATGCATTCACATAGGATTAAGTAAAACCAATGATTTGATATTGCTTGTAAGTGAAAAGAAGTGGGCATCAGGTAATTTAATGAGAATCTTGATTTGTTATCCATACTGAAGTATTGATTACATTCAGAAAGAGTTAGGTAAAATCAGTGTTTTTTCAATGATTGTGAGAACAATCACAAAGCAGCCAATTAAGGAAGTAATGTGCCTAGTTTTCACAACTGAAAAAAATCCCGCATTCACAGTGTTAGGTAAAACCACAATTTTGACATTAATTGTTAGTAAATGGAAGTGTGTGGCAGGCAATTAATTGATTAACTTGCTTAGTTTTCAAAACAGAATAACCCATTACATTCACAAAAGTAAAAACAGTGTTTTTCATTGATTGTAAGTGAGAAGAAGTGAATAGAATCCTATTAAACAAGTACCTTGCTTAATTTTTGAAAATTGAAGAACCTCCTTCATTCACAGCATGTTAGGAAAAATCAGGAGTTTGACATTGGTTGTAAGTTAAAGAATGCACATCAGCCAATTAAAGTACTTGGTTGGATTTCCAAACTGAATAACTTCATTCACTCACAGAGCCTTAGGTAAAACCAGTGTTTTGACATTGACTGTAAATGAAAACAAGCATGAAGCAGGCGATTAAACAAACAACTCGCTCAGTTTTCAAAACTGAACAACCTCGTTCTTTCACACAGCTTAGGTCAATCAAGTGCTTTGATATTGAACATAAGTGAAAACAAGTACATAGCAGACAATTAAGGTAATAATTTCCTTAGTTTTCAAAAATGAAGAGTTTACTGCATTCCCAGAGCATTAGGTAAAACCATGGTTTTGATATTGTGTGTAAGTAAAAACAAGTGCATAGAAGCCAATTAAAGAAGTAACATGCTTAGTTTCCACAACTGAAAAAACTACTGTATTCACAGGGTATTAGGTATCACAACTGATTTACCATTGAATGTATGTGAAAACAAGGGTGTAGTAGTCATTTAAAGAAGTAAAGTGCTCAATTTTCCCAACTAAAGAAACTACAGCTTTCCAAGAGCATTAGGTAAACCATTGTTTTTCATTGCTTGTAAGTGAAAACAAGTGAATAGCACCCAATGAAAAACTAACTTGCTTTGTTTTCAAATATTGAAGACACAACTGCATTCTCAGCATATTAAGTAAAACCAGCATATTGACATTGTAAGAGAAAATAAGTTCAGGGAAGACAATTAAACAAGAAACTTCCTTAGTTTTCAAAACTGAAGGAGCCTCTGTATTTATATAGGATTAGGTAAGCCAGAGTTTGATATTGTTTGTAAGTGAAAACAAGTTCCATAACAGACAAATAATGAAGTAATTTGTTTTCAAATCTGAAGAATCTCCTACTTTCACAGAGTGTTATGTAAATCCAGTGATTTGATATTTATTATATGTGAAAACAAGTGCATAGAGTGAATTAAACAAGGACTTGCTTGTTTTTCACAAGTGAATTAATGACTGCATTCACAGAATCTTATGTATCAACACAGCTCTAACATTGATTGCAAGTGAAAAGAAGTGTGAAGCAGGCAATTAGATGAGTAACTTTCTTAGTTTTCAAAATTAAAGAACCACTTACATTCACAAAGCATTAGGTAAAACCTGTGTTATTTCATTGATTGTAAGTGAGAACAAGTGTAAAGCAGCCAATTAAGGAAGTAACAAGCCTTGTTTTCACAAGTGAAGAAACACCTGCATTTAGAGAGGGTTAAGTAAAACCAAGATTTTGGCATGGACTGTAAGTGAAAACAAGTGAATATTATCCTATTAAACAAGTACCTCCTCTAATAATTGAAAACTTAAAAACTTCTTTCATTCACAAAGCATTAGGTTAAATCAGGGTACTGACATTGGTTGTAAGTAAAAACAAGTGCATAGCACCAAATGAATATGTCACTTGCTTAGTTTTCACAGTAGAGAAATTACTTCATTCACAAGTGTTAGGTAAAAATAGCATTTTGACATTGATTGTAAGTGAAAACAAGTGCATAAGGGCCAATTATACAATTAACTTCCTTAGTTTACAAAACTGAAGGACCACCAGCATTCATAGAGTTTTTGGTAAAACCACTGCTTTCCATTGATTGTCAGTGAGTAAAAATACCCGCAAATAACACAAGTAAATTGCTTAGAATTCAAAACAGAATAGTCTACTGCATTCACAGAGCATTAGTTAAAAGCGTGCTTTCACATTGATTGTAAATGAAAAGAAGAGTGCAGGAGGCAATTAAATGAGAATTGTGCATAGTTTTCTGTACTGAAGAACCACTTACATTCACCAAGTGTTACATAAAACCAGTGTGTTTATATTGATTGTGAGAACAAGTGCAAAGAAACCAATTAAGAAAGTAAGTGTCTAGTTTTCACAAATGACAAAATTCCTGCATTCACAGAGCGTTAGGTAAAACCACCATTTGACAATGATTGTAAGTAAAAAGAAGTGTGTAGCAGACAATTACGTGAGTAAATTGTTTAGTTTTCAAAACGGAAGAACCACTTACATTCATAAAGTCAAACCAATGTTTTTTCATTGATTGCAAGGGACAAGTGAATAGTATTCAATTAAACAAGTAACTTGCCTAATTTTTGAAATTGATGAACCTCATTCATTCACAGAGTGTTAGGTAAAACCAGGGTTTTGACATTTGTTTTAAATGAAAAAAAGTGCATATCACCAAAACAAAATACATTCTTGGAACTCAAAACTGAAGAAACTCGTGCATTCACAGAGAATTATGTAACTGCAGTGTTTGACATTGATTGTAATTGAAAACAATTGTGTAGCAGGCAATTAAACAAAGAACTTGCTTACTTTTCAAAACAGAAGAACCTCCTTCATTCACAGAGCATTAGGTCAAACAAGTGTTTTCATTTTGAAGGTAAGTGAAAAAAAGTAAGTAGCAGCCAATTAAAGAAATAACTTCCCTTGTTTTCACAAATGAAGAAACTACATAATTCCCAGAATGTTAGGCAAAACCATGGTTTGACATTGATTGTAATTTAAAACAAGAGCATAGCAGCAAATTAAAGAAGTGACCTTCCTAGTTTTCACAACTGAAGAATCCACTTCACTCACAGAGTGTTAGGTTTCACAACTGATTTGCCATTGATTGTAAATGAAAATAAGTGCATAACATTCATTTAAAGAAGTAAATTGCTTAATTTTCCCAACTGAAGGAACTACTGCATTCCAAGAGTATTAGGTAGACCATTGTTTGTCATTGACTGTAAATGAAAAAAGTGCATAGCACCCAATGAAAAAGAAACTGGCTTAGTTTTCACAACTTAAAGAAACAACTGAATTCTCAGTATATTAGGTAAAATCAGCATATTGAAGTTTTAAGTGAAAACAAGTGCATAACCACTAGTTAACAAGTAACTTGCTTAGTTTATAAAACTAAAGAACCTACCGCATTCACAGGGAATTACCTAAAACCAGTGTTTTGACATTGATTGTCAATGAAAACAAGTGCCAAAGAAGCCAAATAAAGAAGTAATTTGCTTAGTTTTCAAAACTGCAGAACCTCCTATAGTCACAGACAGTTAGGTAAAAACAGTGTTTTGATCTTTATTGTAAGTAAAAACAAGTTCATAGCATCCAATTAAACAAGGACTTGCTTGGTTTTCTCAAGTGAAGAAATGACTGCATTCACATAATCTTATGCATCATCACTGCTTTGACATTGATTGAAAGAGACAAGAAGTGTGAAACAGGTAATTAAATGAATAACTTCCTTAGTTTTCAAAACTGAAGAACCACTTAAATTCACAAAGGAAAACCAGTGTTTTTTCATTGATTGTAAGTGAGAAAAAGTGCAAAGGAGCCAATTATGAAATAACAAGCCTAGTGTTCACAACTGAAGAAACTCCTGCATTTACAGAGGTTTAAATAAAACCACCATTATGACATTGATTGTAATTGAATATTATGCTCCTAAGCAAGTACCTTCATTAATTTTTGAAAATGGAATGACCTCCTTCATTCACAGAACATTAGGTAACCGGGGTTTTGACATTGGTTGTAAATTAAAACAAGTGTATAGTACCAAATGAAAATGTAACCTGCTTAGTTTTAACAACTGAAGAAAATACTGCATTCACAAGTATTTGGTAAAACCATCATTTTAACATTGATTGTAAGTAAAACAAGTGTGTAAGAGCCATTATATAAGTAACTTGCTCAGATTTAAAAATTGAAAGTCTGCCAGCATTCATAGATCATTAGGTAAAACCACTGTTTTGGCATTGATTGTGAGAATAAACACCAGCAAATAACAAAAGTAACTGGCTTAACATTCAAAACAGAATAGACTACTACATTCAGAGAGCATTAGATCAAACAAGTGTTTTGATGTTGAATGTAAGTGAAAACAAGTGCATAGCATCCAATTAAGCAAGTAACTTGCTTAGTTTTCAATATTGAAGAATGTACTGCATTCATAGAGCATTAGGTACAACCAGTGTTTTGACATTGATTGTAAGTGAAAACAAGTGCCATAGGAAGCAATTGAGGAAGTAATTTGCCAAGTTTTTTTAAACTGAAGAACATCTTACATTCACAGAGCATTAGGTAACCAGTGTCTTGATATTTATTGTATGAGAAAACAAGTGCATAGCAGCCAATTAAACAAGGATTTTCTTGGTTGTCACTAGTGAAGAAATGATTACATTCACAGAATCTTATGTATCACCACAACTTTGACATTGATGGGAAGTGAAAAGAAATGTGAAGCAGGGAATTAAATGAGTCGATAGCATAGTTTTCAAAACTGAATAACCACTTACATTCACAAAGCATTAAGTAAAACCAGTGTTTTTACATTGATTGAAATTGATAAAAAGTGAATAGTATCCTATTAAACAAGTACCTTTCTTAATTTTTGAAAATAGAAGAAATTCCTTCATTCACAGGATCTTAGGTAAAACCAGGGTTTTGACATTGGTTGTAAATGAAAACAAGTGCATAGCAGGCAATTCAACAAACAATTTCATTAGTTTTCAAAACTGAATAACTTCATTCATTCACAGAGCATTAGGTCAAACAAAAGTTTTGATATTGAATATATGTGAAAACAAGTGTGTAGCAGCCAATTAATGGATGACTTCCTCAGTTTTCACAAATGAAGAGACTACTGCATTCCCAAATCACTAGGTAAAACCATGGCTTTGTCATTGGTTATAAGTTTAAAAAGTGCATAACAGCCAATTAAAGAATTAACCTGCTTAGTTTTCACAACTGAAGAAAGTACTGCATTCTCAGCATATTAGGTAAAACCAGCATATTGACATTGTATGTGAAAACAAGTGCATAGCAGCCAATTAAATAAGTAATTGATTATTTTTCAAAACTGAAGTACTGACTGCATTCACAAAGCATTAGGTAAAACCAGAGTTTTGACATTGATTGTAATTTAAACATGTACCATAGCAATCAAATAAAGAAGAGATTTGCTCCATTTCAAAACCAAAGAACTTCCTATATTCACAGAGAGATAGGTAAAACCAGTATTTTGATATTTATTTTATATGAAAACAAGTGCATAGCAGACAATTAAACTAGAAGTTGCTTGGTTTTCACAAGTGAAAAAATGACTGAATCTTATGTCTCACCACTGCTTTGATATTGAATGTAAGTGATAGGATGTGTGGAGCAAGCAATTAAGTGAGTAATGTGCTTACTTTTCAAAACTGAAGAATCACTTAATTTCTCAATGCATTACATAAAACCCATGTTTTTTCATTGAGTGTAAGTGAGAAAAGTTGCAAAGCAGCCAATTAAGGAAAGAACATGCCTAGTTTTCACAATTGAAGAAACTCCTGCATTTACAGAGGGTTAAGTAAAACTGCCTTTTTACATTGACTGTAAGTGAAAACATGTGAATAGTATTCTATTAAACAAGTACCTTCCCTAATTTTTGAAAACTGGAGAACTTCCTGCATTCACAGAGCAATAGGTTAAGCTATTATTTGAGACATTGATTATAACTGAAAACAAGTGTGTAACAGTCAGTTATAAAAGTAAACTTCCTTAGTTTTCAAAATTGAAGGTCCCCCTGCATTCATAGTGTGTTAAGTAAAACCATTGTTTTGGCACTGATTGTAATTGAGAATAAAGGCCAGCAAATAATGCATATAACTTACATAGAATTCAAAACAGATTAAACTACTGCATTTACAGAGTGTTAGGTAAAACCAGTGCTTTGACATTGATTGTAAGTGACAACAAGTGCAATAGTAACCAAATAAAGAAGTAATTTATGTAGTTTTCAAAACTGAAGATCTTCCTACTTTCACAGAGCATTAGGTATAACCAGTGTTTTGACATTGATTATAAATGAAAACAAGTGCATAGCAGCCACTTCAGCAATAATTTCTTTGTTATCAGAACTGAATAACCTCCTTCATTCAGAGAGCATTAAGCCAAACAAGTGTTTTGATACTGAATGTAAGTGAAAACAAGTGCATAGTGGCAAATTAAAGAAAGAACTTACTAAGTTTTCACAAATGAACAGAATATTGCATTACCAGAACCTTAGTTAAAACCATGGTTTTATTATTGGTTGTAAGTTAAAAGAAGATCATAACAGCCAATTAAAGAAGAAACGTGTTTAGTTTCCAAAACAGAAGAAATTACTGCACTCTCAGTGTAACATTTAAAACCAGCTTATTGATATTGTAAGTTATAACAAGTTCATAGCAGCCAATTAAACAGGTAACTTTCTTAGTCCTCAGAACTGAAGAACTTACTGCATTCACAGACCATTTGGTAAAACTAGTGTTTTGACATTGAATGTAAGTGAAAACAGGTGCCATGACAGGCAAATAAAGTTTTAATCTGCTTAGGTTTCAAAACTGAAGAATCACCGACATTCACAGAGCATTAGGTAAAGCCAGTGTTTTGATATTTATTATATGTGGAAACAGTGCATAGCAGCCAATTCAATAAGGATTTCCTTGGTTTTCAGAAGTGAAGAAATGACTGCATTCACAGAATAATATATCAACAATGCTTTGACATTGATTGTAAGTGAAAAGAAGTGTAAAGCAGGCAATTAAATGAGTAGCTTTCTTAGTTTTCAAACTGAAGAACCACTTATATTCAAAATTGTTAGGTAAAACCAGTGCTTTTTCATTGATTGTAAGAGAGAATAAGTGCAAATCAGCCATTGAAGGAAGTAGCATGCTTAGAATTCATAAATGAGAGAACTCCTCCTGCATTTACAGAGTGCTAATTAAAACCACCATTTAGACATTGATTGTAGTGATAGCAAGTGAATAGTAACATATTAAACAAGTACCTTCCTTAATTTTTGACAACTGAAGAACCCCCTTCATTGACAGAGTTTAGTTCAAACCAGTGTTCTTACATTGGTTGTAAGTGAAAACAAGTGCATAGCAGCAAATTAAATTACTTGCTTGGAATTCAAACCTGAATGTCATGAATTGACATGGCAATAAGAAAATCCAGAGTTGTTTCATTGATTGTAAATTAGAAAAAGTGCAAAACAGCTAATAAAGGAAGTACGGTGCCTAGTTTTCAAAACTGAAGAAACTCCTGCATTTGCAGAGGGTTAGGGAAAACCATCATTTTGACATTGATTGTAAATGAAAACAAGTGAATAGCATCCAATTATACAAGAACCTTCTTTAATTTTTGAAAACTCAATTATAACCTTCATTCCCAGAGCATTAGGTAAAACACCAGTTTTGACATTGATTGCAAGTGAAAACAAGTGCATAGCAGCCAATTAAAGAAGTAACACACTTGGTATTCAAAACTGAAGAAACTATTGCATTCTCAGAGTGTTAGGTATCACAACTGGTTTGCCATTGACAGTAAGTGAAAACAAATGTGAGGCATTCATTTAAAAAAGTAAATTGCTTATATTTTCCAACTGAAGAAACTACTGCATTCCAAGAGTATTATGATTATATTTTCCAACTGAAGAAACTACTGCATTCTAAGAGTGTTATGAAAACCATTGTTTATCATTGACTTTAAATGAAAACAACTGCATAGCCCCCTATGAAAAAATAACTTGTTTTGCTTTCACAACTTGAAGAAACAACTGCATTCTCAGTGTATTAGGTAAAACCAGCATATTTATATTGTAAGTGAAAACAAGGGCATAGCAACCAAGGAAACAAGTAACTTCATGAGATTTCAAAACTGAAGAACTACTGCTTTCAGAGAGCATTAGGTAAAACCAGTTTATTACTTTGATTTTATATGAAAACAAGTATCAGAACAGCCAAATAAAGAAGTAATTTGCTTAGTTTTCAAATTGGAAGAACCTCCTACATTCCCAGTGCGATAGGTAAAACCAGTGTTTTGATATTTATTGTATGTGTAAACACCTGCATATCAGCCAATTAAACAAAGACTTGCTTGGTTATCACAAGTGAAGAAATGACTGTATTCACAGAATCTTATGTATTACCACTGCATTGACATTTATGTAAGTGAAAAGAGTGTGAAGAAGGCAATTAATTGAGTAACTTAGTTTTGAAAACTAAGTACGTTACTTATTTAATTGGATGCACTGCACTAATTTTCACTTACAAGGTAAATATTCTGATTTAACCAAATATGCTGATAATGCAGTTGTTCTTCAAGTTGTAAAAACTAAGTAAATTACTTTTTCATTTGGTGCTATGCACTTTTTTTTCACTTACAACCAATGTCAAAAGCCTGATTTTACCTCAGACTCTAGGAATGAAGGAGGTTCTTCAGTTTTAAAATATTCAGGAAGGTACTTACTTATTAGTATATTATTCACTTGTTTTCACTGAGAATCAATGTCATAATTGTGTTTTTTACCTAACCCTCTGTAAATGCAGGGGTTTCTTCAGTTGGGAAAACTCAGCATGTTACTTCCTTATTGGCTGCTTTTCACTTCTCACTTACAACCCATGAAAAAACATTGGTTTTATCTAAGGCTTTGTGAATGTAACTCTTTCTTCAGTTTTGAAAACTAAGCCATTTACTCATTTAATTACCTGCTTCACACGTCTTTTCATTTACAATCAATGTCAAAGCAGTGGTGGTACATACGATTCTGTGAATGCAGTCGTTTCTTCACTTGTGAAAACCAAAGCAGTCCTTGTATAATTGGATGATATGCACTTCTTTTCACATACAATAAATATCAAAATACTGGTTTTACCTAATGCTCTTTGAAAGTAGGAGCTTCTTCAATTTTGAAAGCTAAGCAAATTATTTCTATATTTTGGCTGCTATATCACATGTTTTCACTTACAATCAATATCAAAGCAGTGGTTTTTCTGAATGCTCTGTGAATGCTTACATCCTTCAATTTTGAAAACTAAAAAAGTTACTTGTTTTATGGGCTGCAATGCACTTGTTTTCACTAACAGTATCAATATGCTAGTTTTAAAAATATGCTGAAAATTCAGTTAATTCCCAATGTGAAAACTAATCAAATTACTTTTTCTTTGTGTGCTATGTACTTGTTTTCACTTATAATCAATGACAAAACAATGGTTTACCTAATGGACTTGAAATGCAGTCATATATTCAGTTGGGAAAACTAAGTATTTCAGATCTTTTAATGAAGACTCTGCACTTGTTTTCACTTACAGTCAATGGCAAATCAGTTGTGATTCCTAAAACTCTGTAAATGCACTTATTTCTTCAGTGTGATAACAAAGCATGTTGCTTCTTTAATTGGCTGCTATGCACATTTTAAAACTCACAACCAATGTCTAAACCATAGCACTAAGCAATACCTGGGTTTTGACATTCGTTGTGAGTGAAAGCAAGTGCATAGCAGTGAAAGAAACAAATAACTTAATTAAATTTCAAAATTGAAGTACTTGCTGCATTCACAGAGTGTTATAGTTGAAACCAGTGATTTGAAGTTGATTGTAAGTGAAAACATGTTCATAGCAGCAAATGAAACAATAATCTTAGATTTCAAAAGAGAAGAAATGAATGCATTGGCATAGCATTAAGTAAAACCAGTGCTTTAACATTGGTTGTAAGAGAAAACAAGTGCATAGCAGCCAAGGAAGCAAGTGTCTTACCTATTTTACAAAAGTAAAGAACCTTCTGTATTCACAGAGCATTAAGTTAAAACCAGAATTTTGATGTTGATTGTAACTCAAAACAAGTACATAGCTGCCAAGGAAATGAGTTTCTTGCTTAGTTTTCAAAACCAAACCTCCTGCACTCAAACTGTGTTAGGTAAAACCAGTGTTTGCCTTTGAGTCTAAGTGAAATCAAGTGCATGGAATCCAAGAAAACAAGTATCTTGCTTAGGATTCAAAACTGAAGAAATTAGTGCTTTGGTACAGCACTAAGTAAAAGCAGTGTTTTGACATTGATTGTAAGTGAAAACAAGTGCATAGCAGACAAGGAAAGAAGTATCTTACACAGTTTTCTGAAGTGAAACACCTCCTGTATTCACAAAGCATTAGGGAAACCAGTGTTTTGTTATTGATTATAAGTGGAAACACATGCAAAGCAGCCAATGAAACAAGTTTCTTTATTGGTTCTCAAAACTGAAAACAGACTGCATTCACAGAATTTTAGGTAAACTAGGGTTTTGAAGTTGATTGTAAGTCAAAACACTTCCATAGCTTCCAATGAAAACAAAATCTTGCATAGTTATAAAACTGAAGAATCGCCTGCATTCAGAGGCTGTTAAGTAAAACCAGTGTTTTGAATTTTATTGTAAGTGAAAACAAGTGTTTTGCAGCAAAGGAAACAAGTATCTTGCTTAGTTTTTCACAACTGAACAAACCACTCCATTGGCACAGCATTAGGTAAAAGCAGTGTTTTGACATTAGTTGTAAGTGAAAACAAGTGCATAGCAGCCAAGGAAACAAGTATCTTTCTAACTTTACAAAAGTTAAGAACCTCCTGTATTGACAGACCCTTAGGTTAAAACTGGGATTTTGAAGTTGATTGCAACTCAAAACAAGTTCAAAGCTGCCAATGAAATGAGCAACTTTCATAGACTTGAAAACTGAATAAACCACTCCATTAGGCAAAAGCAGTGTTTTGACATTTATTGTGAGTGAAAGCAAGTGCATAGCAGCCAAAGAACCAAGTATCTTCCTTACCTTTCAAATATGAAGTACCTACTACATTCACAGCAAATTAGGTGAAACCAGGATTTTAACATTGATTAAAAGTGCAAACACATGCAAAGCAGCCAATGAAATGAGATTCTTTCTTCATTTTTAAAACTGAAAATCTGACTGCATTCACAGATATTTAATTAAACCAGGGTTTTGAAGTTGATTTTAAGTCAAAACACGTCCATATCTGCTAATGAAAAGAGTATCTTACTTAGTTGTCAAACTGAAGAAACACCTGCATTCAGAGGTTGTTAAGTGAAACCAATGTTTTGAATTTTATTTTAAGTGAAAACAAGTGCATTGCAGCAAAGGAAATGAGTATCAAGCTTCGTTTTCAAAACTGAACAATCCCCTGCATTGGCATAGCATGTGGCAAAAGCAGTGTTTTGACATTGATTGTGAGTGAGAGCAAGTGCCTAGCAGCTGAGGAAACAAGTACCCGACTTACCTTTCAAAATGGAAGTACCTCCTGCATTCAGAGAACATTAGGTAAAACCATTGTTTTGAAGTTGATTGTAAGTGAAAACACGTGCAAGCAGCAAATAAAACAATAAATTTACTTCGATTTAAAATGTGAAGAAACTACTACAATAGCAAGAAAAAACAGTGTTTTGACATTGATTGTAAGTGAAAACAAGTGTATAGCAGACAAGGAAATAGGTATCGTACTTACTTTACAAAGGTGAAGAACCTAATGTATTCACAGAACATTAGTTTAAAACCAGGATTTTGAAGTGTAACTCAAAACAGGTGCATAGCTGACAATGAAATGAGGATCTTGGTTAGATTTCCATATTGGAGAACCTCCTGCATTCAGACTGTGTTAGGTAAAACTAGTGGTTGCCTTTGAGTCTATGTGAAAACAAGTCCATTGACATCAAGGAAACAACTATCTTGCTTAGTTTTCAAAACTGAAGGGAAGCGGCTGTGGCTCAATCAGTAGGGCTCCCGTTTACCATATGGGAGGCCCCGGGTTCGGTTCCTGGGGCCTCCTGGTGAAGGCAAGCCCGCCCGCATGGCGTGGTTGGCTGACCCAGCGGGCACAAGCAGCAAGGGGGGGATAAATGAATAAATAAATAAAATCTTTAAAAAAAAAAAAAAAAAAACTGAAGAATTTAGTGCATTGGCAGAGCACTATGTAAAAGCGGTGTTTGGACTGTAAGTGAAAACAAGTACATAGCAGCCAAAGAAATAAGGATAATATTTCCTTTTCAAAAGTGAAACACCTCTTGTGTTCACAGACCATTAAATAAAGCTGGAGTTTTGACATTGATTATAAGTGGAAAACATGCATAACAGCCACTGATAAACGTTTCTTTCTTAGTTTTCAAAACAAAAAATCAACTGAATTCACAGAGCATTAGTTAAAACCAGGGTTTTGAAGTTTATTGTAAGTCAAACCTGTTCATAGTCTCCAATAAATAGTATATATTGCTTAGTTTCCAAACTGAAGGAACTCCTGCATTCAGAAAGTGTTGGTAAAACCAGTGTTTTGACTTTGATTGTAAGTGAAAGCACATGGATAGCAGCCAATTAAACAATTCTCAGTCGTACTTTTCAAACTGAAAAACCTAGTATATTTGCAGAGTATTAGGAAAATCCAGTGTTTTGTAGTTGACTGTAAGAGAAAACACATGCATAGCAGCACATGAAACTAGAAACTACTTAGATTTCAAAAGTGAAGAAACCATAGAATTGACACAGCCTTAGGTAATACAGTGTTTTGACATTGGTTGTAAGTGAAAACAAGGGTGTATCAGTCAATTAAACAAGCCACTTGCTTAGTTTTCAAAACTGAAGAACCGCCTTCATTCATGGAGCATCACATCAAAAAATGTTTTGATATTGAATGTAAGTGAAAACAAATGAGTAGCAGCCAATTAAAGATATAACTTCCTTATTTTCACAAATGAAGGAACTACTACATTCCCAAAACATTAGGTATAATCATAGTTTTGACATTGGTTGTAAGTTAAAACAAGTGCAAAAAAGCCAATTAAGGAGTAACGTGCTTAGTTTTCACAACTCAGGAAACTACTGCAGTCTCAGCAAATTAGGTAAAACCAGCATATTGACATTGAAAGTGAAAACAAGTGCAGAGCAACCTATCAAACAGGTAACTTCCTTAGTTTTAAAAACTGAAGTACCTACTGCATTAACAGAGCATTAGGTAAAACCACTGTTTTTACATTGAGTATAACTGAAAATAAGTGCCATTTCAGCCAAATATAGAAGAAATTTGCTTAGTTTTCAAAACTAAAAAACCTACATTCACAAAGCATTAGGCAAACCAGTGTTTTGATATTCATTGTATGTGTAAACAAGTGCAAACACCCAATTAAACAAGGAATTTCTAGGTTTCCACAAGTGAAGAAATGACTGCATTCACAGAATCTTATAGAACACAACCGCTTTGATATTCATTGTAAGTGAAAGAAGTGTGAAGCAGACAATTAAATGAGTAACTTGCTTAGTTTTGAAAGCTGAGGAAACACTTGCATTCAAAAAGGGTTAGGTAAACTAGTGTTTTTTCATTGTTTGTAAGTGAGAACAAGTGAAAAACAGCCAATTAAGGAAGTAATGTGCCTAATTTTCACAAGTGAAGAAAAACCTGCCTTTATGGAGGGTATGTAAAAAACCCATTCTGACATTGATTGAAAGTAAAAACAACTGCCATAGCAGACAAATAAGTAAGTAATTTTCTCAGTTTTCAAAACTGAAGGACGTCCTACATTCACGGAGTGTTAGGTAAAACCAGTGGTTTTTCATTGTTTGTATGTGAAAACAAGTGAAAAGCAGCCAATTAAGGAGGTAACGTACCTAGATTTCACAACTGAAGAAATGACTGCATTCTCTGAGCATTAGGTAAATACACTTTTCTGACATCGATTTTAAGTGAAAACAAGTGAATAGTATCCTACTAAACAAGTACCTTGTGTAATTTTTAAAAACTGAAGAACCTCCTTCATTTAGAGCATTAGGAAAAACCGGGGTTTGAAATTGGTTGTAAGTGAATTCAAGTGCATAGTAGCAATTAAACTACATGTTTGAAATTCAAAATTGAAGAAAACCCTTCATTCACAGAACATTACATAAAACTAATATTTTGACATTGGTTGTAATTAAAACAAGTGCATAGCAGCCAATTAAAGATGTAACATGGTTAGTTTTCACAAAACTGTAGACAATACTTCATTCACAGAGTGTTAGGTATCACAACTGATTTGCTATTCACTGTAAGGGGAAAGAAGTGTGTATCATTCATTTAAAGATGTAAATTGTTTAGTTTGCCCAACTGAAGAATCTTCTGCATTAGAAGAGTGATAGGTAAACCAATCTTTCATCATTTATTGTAAGTGAAAAGAAGTGCATAACACCCAATGAAAAAGTAACTTGCCTAGTTTTAACAACTTGAGGAATTAACTGCATTCTCAGCATATTAGGTAAAACCAGCATATTGATATTGTAAGTGAAAACAAGTGCATAGCAGCCAATTAACCAAGTAACCCACTTAGTATTCTAAACCGAAGAATTTACTGCATTCACAGAGCATTAGGTAAAACCAGAGTTTTGCCATTGATTGTAAGTGAAAATACTGCATAGCATCCAAATAAACAATTAAATTGCTTAGTTTTCAAAACTGAAGAACCTCCACTATTCACAGAACACTAGGCTAAATGAGTGGTATTTCATTGATTGTATGTGAAAACAAGTGCAAAGCAGCCGATTAAGGAAGTAACCATCTGTATTAGTCAGCCAAAGGGGTGCTAATGTGAAATACCAAAACTGGGTTGGTCTTTATAAAGGGTATTTATTTGGGGTAGAAGTCCATAGATACCAGGCCATAATGTGTTAAATTTCTTCTCACCAAATTTCATTGCCACAGGTTGGATCAAGACAGCTGCCAATATTTGCCAGGGATCAGGCCTCTTGTGTTCCTCTCTTCCTGGGGCTGCATTTCTCTTTGGGCTTAGCTCTTCTGGTTCTTCCACGAGGTCAGCTGTAGACTACCAGGCAAATGGCTCACTTCTCTTCTTCTGGGGCCTTTTCCCCAACATCAAAACTGCTTCTTAAAACTGCTTCAACTCTGTTCTTTGCCTTGCCTTTTTTATTCAATTCCCCACTCACCAAGGAGTGGGGCTCAACGCCTTAATCATAAGCTAATCATCCCCAGATTAACAGATCAGTTTATAAGCATGATCCAATTATATTTTTGGAATTTATAATAACATCAAATTCCCCAATGGTTACACTGTCATAGTTTTCACAAGTGTAGAAATGAATACATTCTCAGAGCTTTAGATAAAACCTCAGTTTTGACAATGATTTTAAGTGAAAACAAGAGAATAGTATCCTATTAGACAATACCTTGCTTAATTTTGGATAATTGAAGAATCTCTTGAATTCAAAAATTTTAAGTAAAACCAGGGCTTTGATGTTGATTGTGTGTAAAAACAAATGAATATTATCCTATTAAATAAGTACCTTCCTTAATTTTTGAAAACTGAAGAACCTCCTTCATTCACAGAGTGTTAGGTAAAACCAGGGTTTTGACATTTGCTGTAAGTGAAAACAAGTGCATAACACTAAATGAAAAAGTAACTTCCTTAGTTTTCACAACTAAAGAAACTAATGCATTCTCAAGTATTAGTTAAAACCAGCATTTTGACATTGATTGTAAGTGAAAACAAGAGTGTAACAAGCAATTTTACAAGTAACTTCCTTAATTTTCAAAACTGAAGGACCTCTTTCATTCATAGAGTATTGGGTAAAACCACTGTTTTGGCATTGATTGTAAGTGAGAATAAATACCAGAAATAACAAAAGTAACTTGCTTAGAATTCAAAAGAGAATAATACACTGTATTCACAGAACATTAGGTAAAACCAGTGCTTTGATATTGACTGTAAGTGAAAAGAAGTGCGCAGCAGGCAATTAAAAGAGTTACATGCTTAGTTTTCATACTGAAGAACTACTTACATACACAAAGCATTAGGTAAAAACAGTGTTTTTTCATTGATTGTGAAATCAAGTTCAAAGAAGCCAAAAAAAAAGAAAGTAACACCCCTGTTTTCACAACAGAAGAAACACCAGCATTCACAAACATTAGGTAAAACCACTATTTTGACAATGAGTGTAAGTGAAAAAGAAGTGTGTACCAGGCAATCAAGTGAGCAACTTGCTTAGTTTTCAAAACTGAAGGACAACTTACATTCCCAAAGGTAAAACCTGTGTTTTTTCTTTGATTGTAAGTGAGAAGTGAATAGTATCCTATTAAAGAAGTACCTTACTTAATTTTTGATAATTGAAGAACCTTCTTCATTCACAGAGTGTTAGGTAAACCAGGGTTTTAACATTGATTATAAGTGAAAACAAGAGTGGGGCAAACAATTAAACAAGCAACTTGCTTAGTTTTAAAATCTGAAAAACCCCCTGCATTCACAGGGCATCAGGTTAAACAAGTGTTTTGAGATTGAAAGTAAGTGAAAACAAGTGCACAGCAGCCAATTAATGAAATAACTTCCTTAGCCTTCACAAATGAATAAAGTACTGCATTCCCAGAATTTTAGATGAAACCATGATTTTGACATTGGTGGTAATTTAACAGAAGTATATAGCAGCCAATTTAAGAAGTAATGTGCTTAGTTTTCACAACTGAAGAAACTACTGCATTCACAGATTGTTAGGTATAACAACTGACTTGCCATTGACTGTAAGTGAAAACAAGTGCATAGCAGTCATTTAAAGAAGTATATTGCTTAGTTTTCCCAAATGAAGAAATTATTCCATTCCAAAGGGTTTCATAAACCACGGTTTTGTCATTGATTGTAAGTTGAAACAAGTGCATAGCATCCAGTGAGAAAGTAAATTGCTTAGTTTTTACAAACTGAAGAAACAACTGCATTCTGATTAGGTAAAACCAGCATATTGACAGTGTAAGTGAAATCCAGTGCATAATAGTAAATTAAACAAGTGACTTGCTTAGTTTTAAAAACTGAAGAGCATACAACATTCAAAGATCATTAGATGAAACCAATTATTTGACTTTGATTGTAAGTGAAAACAAGTGCCATATCAGCCAAATAAAGATGTAATTTGCTTACTTTTCAAAACTGAATAACCTTCTACATTCGCAGTGCATTAGGTAAAACCAGTGTTTAATATTTATTGTATGTGAAAACAAGTGCATAGCAGCCAATTAAACAAGGATTTGTTTGGTTTTCACAAGGGAAGAAATGACTGCATTCACAGAATCTTATATATCACCACTGCTTTGACATTGATTGTAATTGAAAAAAATTGTGAAGCTGGCAATTAAATAAGTAACTTGCTGAGTTTTCAAAACTGAAAAACCACTTACTTTCACAAAGCATTAGTTAAAACCAGTGTTTTTACATTGAATTTAAGTGATAAGAAGTGAAAAGTATCCTATAAACAGGTACGTTGCTTAATTTTTGAAAATTGAAGAACCTCATTCATTTACAGAGAGTTATGTAAAGCCAGGGTTTTGACATTGGTTGTAAGTTAAAGCAAGTGCATAGCAGCAAATTAAACCAATTGTTTGGCATTCAAAACTGGAGAACGTCATGCAATCACAAAGCATTAGTTAAAACCAGGATTTGATATTGATTGTTAATGAAAACACGTGTGTAGCAGGCAAATACACAAGCACCTTGCTTAGTTTTCAAAACTGAGAAATCTCTTTTATTCACAGAGCATTAGGTCAAACAAGCATTTTGAAATTTCGTGTAAGTGTAAACAAGTGTGTAGCAGAAAATTAAAGAAATAACTTTCCTTAGTTTTCACAAATGAAAACAACCTTCATTCACAGAGCATTTGGAAAACCAGTGTTTTGATATTTATTCTATGTGGGAACCAGTGCATACCAGCCAATTAAACAAGGACTTGCTTGGTTTTCACAAGTGAAGAAACACTGAAGTCACAGAAACTTATGTATCACAATGGCCTTGACATTTATTGTAAGTGAAAAGATGTGTGAGGCAGACAATTAAATAAGTGACTTTCTTAGTTTTCAAAAACTGAAGAAACACTTACATTAACAAAGCATTAGGAAAAACCAGAGTTTTTGCATTGATTGAAAATGAGAAAAAATGCATAGTATCCTATTAAACAAGTGCTTTCCTTAATTTTTGTAAAGTGAATAACCCCATTCATTCAGAGAGCATTAGGTAAAACCAGGGTTTTGACATTGGTTTTAAGTTAAACAAGTGCATAGCACCAAAGAAAAAAGTAACTTGCTTAGTTTTCACAACTGAGAAAACTACTGCATTCACAAGTATTAGGTAAAACCAGCGTTTTCACATTGTAAGTGAAAACAAGTGCTTAACAGCCAATTATACATGTAACTTGCTGAGCCTCCAAAACTGAAGGAACTCCTGCATTCACAGAGAATTACATAAATCGACCATTGTGACATTGATTGTAAGTGAAAAAAGGTGAAAAGTATCCTATTAAACAAGTATTTTCCTTAATTTTTGAAAATTGAAGAACCGCCTTCATTCACAGAGCATTAGGTAAAACCAGTGTTTTTATATTTATTGTATAAGAAAACAAGGTCATAGCAGCCAATAATACAAGAACTTGCTTGTTTTCCACAACTGAAGAAATGGCTGAACTCCCAGAACCTTATGTAGCACCATTGATTTGACATTGATTGTAAGTGAAAAGAAGTGTGAAGCAGGCAATTAAATGAGTAACTTGCTGAGTTTTCAAAACTGAAGAACCACTTATGTCCACAATGGAAAATCCAGGACTTTTTGTTATGTGTAATTGAGAAGAAGGGAATTGTATCCTATTAAAGAAGGACTTTCCTTAATTTTTTAAAACTGAAGAACCTCCTTCATTCACAGAGTATTAGGAAAAACCAGGGTTTTGACATTGGCTGTAAGTAAAAAAAAGAAGTGCATTGCATGAAATGAAAAAGTAATTTGCTTAGATTTCACAACTGAAGAAATTGTGGCATTCACAAGTATTAAGTAAAACTTGCATTTGGACATTGATTGTAAGTGAATCAAGTAGGTAACAGCCAATTATACAAGGAACTTGCTTAGCTTTCAAAATTGAAGGACCTCCTGCATTCATAGAGTGCTAGATAAAAATACTGCTTTGGCTTTGATTGTAAATTACTGTAACAAGTAACTTGCTTAGAATTCAAAACAGAATATCCTACTGCAATCATAGAGCATAAGGTAAAACCAGTGTTTTGACATTGGTTGTAACTCTAAAGAAGTGTGCAAACAGAATTAAATGAGTAACTTGCATAAATTTCCAAACTGAAGAACCAATTACATTCACAAAGCATTAGGTAAAACCAGTGTTTTTTCTTTGATTGTGAGAACAAGTGTAAAACAGCCAAATAAGGAAGAAACACACTTGTTTTTCAAAACTGAAGAAACTTCTGCATTCACAAGCATTAGGTAAAACCACCATTTTGACATTAAGTGTAATTGAAAAAAGTGTGTAGCAGGCAATCAAAGGAGTTACTTGCTTAGTTTTAAAAACTGAAAAACCACTTACATTCACAAAGGTAAAAGCTGTGTTTTGTCAGTGATTGAATGTGAGAAGAAATGAATAGTATCCTATTAAAAAAGTACCTTTCTTAATTTTTGAAAATTGGAAAAAGTGTTAGGTAAAACCAGGGTTTTGACGTTGATTGTAAGTGAAAAAAAAGTGTGTGACAGGCAATTAAACAAGCAATTTGCTTAGTTTTAAAATCTGAACAAACCCCTGCATTCACAGGGCATCAGGTCAAACAAGTGTTTTGATATTTAATTGATGTGATAAGAAATGCACAGCAGCCAATTAAAAGAATAACTTCCTTAGCTTTCACAAATGAATAAACTACTACATTTCCAGAATGTTAGATGAAACCATGGTTTTGACATTGCTTGTAATTTAACAAAAGTGCAGAGCAGCCAATTAAAGAAGTGAATTGTTTAATTTTCCCAACTGAAGAAACTACCTCATTCCAAAGTATTAGATAAACCATGGTTTTGCCATTGATTGTAAGCAAAAACAAGTGCATAGCACTCAATGAAAAAGTAACTTGCTTAGTTTTTACAAATTGAAGAAACAACCATATTCTCAGAATGTTAGGTAAAACCAGCATATTGATATTGTAATTGAAATCCAGTATATAGCAGCAAATTAAACAAGGAAATTGCTTGGTTTTCAAAACTGAAGAACATACAGCATTCACAGAGTATTAGGTAAGACCAGTGTTTTGACATTGATTGTAAGTGAAAACAAGTGCCATATCAGCCAAATAAAGAAGTAATTTGCTTAGCTTTCAAAACTAAGAACCTCCTACATTCACAGTTCATTAGGTAAAGCCATGTTTGGATATTTATTGTATGTGAAAACAAGTGCACAGCAGCCAATCTGATGAGGACTCATTTGGTTTTGGCAAGGGAAGAAATGATTGCATTCACAATCATATATATCACCACTGCTTTTATATTTATTGTAAGTGAATAGAAGTGTGAAGCAGGCAATTAAATCAGTAAGTTCTAGAGTTCTCCAAAATGAAGCACCACTTACTTTCACAAAGCCCTAGGTAAAATCAGTGTTTTTACATTGCTGTAAGTGAGAAGAATTGAATAGTATCCTATGAAACAACTACCTTAATTTTTGAAAATTGAAGAACCTCCTTCATTTACAGACAGTTATATAAAACCAGGGATTTGACATTAGTTGTAAGTGAAAAGATGTGTGAAGCAAGCAATCAAATGAGTAACATGCTTAGTTTTCAAAACTGAAGATATGCTGGTTTTACCTAATACACTGATAATACAGTTGCTCTTAAAGTTGTGAAAACTAAGCAAGTCTCTTTTTCATTGGGTGCTATACACTTGTTCTCACTTACAATCAATGACAAAACAATGGTTTACTTAATGCTCTTGGAATTCAGTAGTTTCTTCTGTTGGGAAACTAAGGAATTTACTTCTGTAAATGAATGCTACACTCTTTTTTCATGTACTGTCAATGGCTAATCAGTTGTGATACCTAACACTCTGTGAATGCAGTAGTTTCTTCAGTTGTAAAAACAAAGCATGTCACTTCTTTAATTGGTAGCTATGCACTTGTATTAACTTAAAGCCAATGTCAAAATCACAGTTTGACCTAATGTTTTGGGAATGCAGTATTTTCTTCACTTGTGAAACTAAAAAAGTTATTTCTTTAATTGGCTGCTAGCACTTTTTTTCACTTCCATTCATTATCTAAACACTTGTTTGACCAAATGCTCTGTGAACAAAGGAGGTTCTTCAGTTTCAAAACTATGCAATTTCCTTGATTAATTGCCTTCTACACACTTGTTTTCACGTAGAATCAATCTCAAAGCACTGCATTGACCTAATGCTCTGTGAATGCATGAGGTTCTTCAGTTTTGAATGCCAAGCAAGTAGTTTAATTTGCTGCTATGCACTTGCTTTTACTTACAGCCAATGTCAAACCCTTATTTTACCTAACACTGTCAATGAAGAAGGTTTTTCAATTTTAAATAATTAAGCAATATTGAAATTTTAAGTCAAAACATGTGAATAGTATCCCAATAAACAAGTACCTTCCTTAAATTTTTAAAACTGAAGAACCTCCTTCATTGAAAGAGCCTGAGGTAAAACCAGTGTCTTGACATTGGTTGTAAGTGAAAACAAGTGTATAGTACCAATGAAAAATTAAGTTGCTTAGTTTTCACATCTGAAGAAACTCCTGCATTCATTCACAAGTATTAGGCATGACCAGCATTTTGACTTTGATTGTAAGTGAACAAAGGGGCATAAGAGACAATTATACAAGTAAATTGATTGGTTTTCAAAACTGAAGCTTCTCTCCATTCATACAGCGATAGGTAATACCACTGTTTTGGCATTGACTGTAAGTGAGAATAAATATCAGCAAATAACACAAATAACTTGCTTAGAATTCAAATGAGAATAATCTACTGCATTAAAAGAGCATTAGATAAAACTAGTCTTCCGACATTGATTGTAAGTGAAAAGAAATTCACAGCAGGCAATTAAATGAGTAACTTGCATAGTTGTCCAAACAGAAGAAACACTTACATTCATAAAGCATTAGATAAAGTCAGTGTTTTTCCATTGGTAGTGAGAACAAGTGCAAAGCAGCCAGTTAAGTAAGAAATGTGACTACTTTTCACAACTGCAGAAATTCCTGCATTCACAGAACTTAGGTAAAACCACCATTTTGACATTGATTGTAAATGAAGTGAAGTGCATAGTAACCAACTAACAAGTAGCTGGCTTAGTTTTCAAATCTGAAGAACCTACTCTATTCACAGAGCATTAGGCAAAATCAGTGTTTTGAAATTGATTGTAAGTAAAAACAGGTGTCATATCAGCCAAATAAAGAAGTGATTTACTTAGTTTTCAAAGCTGCATTTAAAGATAGGAAAACCAACATTTCAACACCGATTGTAAGGGAAAACAAGTGAATAGTATCCTATTAAACAAGTTCTTTTTTTATTTTTGAAAATTGAAGAACCCCCTTCATCCACAGAGATTTAGGTAAAACCAGTGATTTAACATTGGTTGTAAATGACAAAGAAAGCTTAGCAGCAAATTAAACTACTTTCTTGGAATTCAAAACTGAAGAAATTCATGCATTCACAGAGAATTAGGACAAACCAGTGTTTTGACACTGATTGTAAAAGAAACCAAGAGTGCAGCAGGCAATTAAACAAGCAGCTTGTTTAGTTTTCATATCTGAAGAACCACCTTCATTCACAGAGCATTTGGTCAAACAAGTGTTTTGATATTAAATGTAAGTGGAAACAAGTGCTTAGCACCAATGAAAAAGTCACTTGCTTAGTTTTCACAATTTGAAGAAACAACTGCATTCTCACCATATTAGGTAAACCAGCATATTGACATTGTAAGTGAAAACAAGTACATAGCAGCCCATTAAACAGGAAACTTGCTAAGTTTTCAAAGCAGAAGTACATAATGAATTCACAGAGCATGATGAAAAACAAGTGTTTAACACTGATTGTAAGTGAAAACAAGTGCATAGCAGCCAATTAAACAAGTAACAGGCTTCATTTTCAAAACTGAAGAAACTCCTACATTCATAGAGCTTTAGGCAAAAATCAAAGTTTGATTTTTATTGTACGTGAAAACAAGTGCATAGCAGCCAATTAAAGAAGAACTTTCTTGGTTTTCACAGTGAAGATGTGATTGCATTCACAGAATCTTATGTATCACCACTGCTTTGACATTGATTGTAAGTGAAAAGTGTGAAGCAGGCTATTAAATGAATAAATTTCTTAGTTTTAAATTAGGAAAACACTTTCATTCACAAAGTGTTAGGTAAAACCAGTATTTTTTCATTGACTGTAAGTGCTGAATAAGTGTAAAGAAGCCAATTAAGGAAGTAAGGTGTCTAGTTTTCACAACTGAAGAAAATCCTACATTTACAGAGAGGTAAGTAAATATACCAATTTGACACTAATTGTAAGTGAAAACAAATGTGTAGTGGGAAATTAAACAAGCAAATTGCTTAGTTTTCAAAACTGAAAATCCTACTTCATTCACAGAGCAAGAGATCAAGCAAATGTTTTGATATTGAATGTAAGTGAAAACAGGTGCATAGTACCCAAATAAAGAAGTAACATGCTTAGTTCCACCATTGAAGAAACTGCTGCATTCACAGAGTGTTAGGTATTACAATGGATTTGCCATTAACTTTAAGTGAAAACAAGTTTGCAGCAGTCATTTCAGAAGTAAATTGCTTAGTTTCCCAGTTTAAGAACATACTGCATTCCAAGAGCATTAAGAAAACCATTGTTTTATAATAGTTTATAAGTGCAAACAAGTGCCATAGCAGCCAAATTAAGAAGTAATTTTCTTAGTTCTCAAAACAGAAGAACCTCCTTCATTCACAGAGTATTAGGTAAAACCAGGGTTTTGACATCGGTTGTAAGTGAAAAAAAATGCTTAGCAGCTAATTAAACTACTTGCTTGTAATTCAAAACTGAAGAACCACATGCATTCACAGAGCATTGGGTAAAACCTGTCTTTTGACATTGATTGCAGGTGAAAACTAATGTAGCAGGCAATTAAGCAACTTGAATAGATTGTAAATCTGAAAAAAAAACCTTTTTTTCACAGAACATTAGGTCAAACAAGTGTTTTCAACTTGAATGTAAGTGAAAATAAGTGAAGAGTAGCCAATTAAAGAAGTAAATTCCATAGTTTTCACAAATGAAGAAACTACTGCATTCCCAGAACTTTAGGTGTAACCATTGTTTTGATATTGATTGTAAGTTAAAACATGTAGCAGCCAATTAAATAAGTAATGTGCTTAGTTTTCACAACTGAAGAAACTACTGCATTCCCAGAGTGTTAGATATCACAACTGATTTGCCATTGACTGTAAGTGAAAAGAATTGTGAAGCAGGAAATTAAGTTAGTAACTTGCTTAGATTTCCCAACTGAAGAACCATTTATATTCAGAAAGCATTAGGTAAAAACAGTGTTTTTTCATTGATTGTAAGTAAGAAAAAGGGCAAAGGAATGAAATAAGGAAGGAATGTGCCTAGATTTCACAACTGAAGGAACTCATGCATTTACAGAGGTATAGGTAAAACCAATATTTTGACATGGATTGTAAGTGAAAAGAAGTGTGTAGCACACAATTAAATGAGTAACTTGCTAAGTTTCAAAACTGAAGAAACATTTGCATCCACAATGCTAAAACCAGTGTTTTTTCATTGATTTATATTAATAAGAATTGAATAGAATCCTATTACACAAGAACCTTGCTAAATTTTTGAAAATTGAAGACCCTCCTTCATTCAGAGATTGTTACATAAAACCAGGGATTTGACATTGGTTGTAATTGAAAACAAGTGCATGTCAACAAATTAAACTACTTCTTTGTATTCAAAACTGAATAAGCTTGTGCGTTCACAGAACTTTTGGTAAAACCCCTGTTGACATTGATTGTCAGTGAAAACCATAGTGTAACAGGCAATTAAACAAGGACTTGCTTGGTTTTCATAAGAGAAGAAATGAATGCATTTACAGAATCTTATGTTCTCCACTGCTCTGACATTTATTTTTAGTGAAAAGAAGTGTGATGCAAGCAATTAAATGAGTAGCTTGCTTAGTTTTCAAAACTGAAGAACCATTTACATTCACAAAGGTAAAATCAGGGTTTTTTCATTGTTTATAAGTGAGAAGAAGTGAATAGTATCCTATTAAACAAGAACCTTGCTTGTTTTTTAAAACTGAAGAAACTCCTTCATTTACAGAGTGCTGGGTAAAATCAGGTTCTTGGTATTGGTTGTCAGAGAAAACAAGTGCACAGCAGAAAGTTAGTCTACTTGCTTAGAATTCAAAACTGAAAAAATCCCTGCATTCCCTGAGCATTAGGTGAGACCAGTGTTTTGACATTGATTATAAGTGAAAAAAGTATGTAGAAGGCTATTAAACAAGCAACTTTCTTAGTTTTCAAAATAGTAGAACAATATTCATTCACAGAGTATTAGGTCAAACAAGTGTTTTCATATTCAATGGGAGTGAGTATGAGTGAATAGCAGGCAATTAAAGAAACAACTTCCTTAGTTTTCAAAAATGAAGAAACGCCTGCATTCCCAGAACATTAGTAAAATCATGGTTCTGATGTTGGATGTAAGATAAAACAAGTACATAGCAGCCAATTAATGGAGAAATATGCTTAGCTTTCACAAATGAAGAAACTAATGCATTCACAGAGTGTTAAGTATCACAACTGATTTGCCACTGACTTTAAGAGAAAGCAAGTGTGTACCAGTCATTTAAAAAAGTAAATTGCTTAGTTTTCCCAACTGAAGAAACTACTGTTTTCCAAGAGCATTAGGTAAACCATTGTTTTGACATTGATTGTAAGTGGAAACTATTGCATACCACCCAATGAAAATGTAACTTGCTTAGTTTTCAAAATTTGAAGAAACAACTTCATTCTCTACGTATTAGGAAAAACCAGCATATTGACATTGTCAGTGAAAACAAGTGCATAGCAACCAATTAAGTAACTTGCTTAGTTTTCAAAACCGAAGAACCTCTTGCATTCACAGAGGTCTTAGGTAAAACCAGTGTTTTGACATTGATTGCAAGTGACAAAAAGTGACTTAGCAGCCAAATAAAGAAGTATCTTTTTAATTTTAAAAACTGAAGAGTCTTCTACATTCACACAGCGTTAGGCAAAACCAGTGTTTTGATATTTTTTGCATGTGAATAAAAGTGCACTTCAGCCAATTAAACAGGGAGTTGCTTGGTTTCCCCAAGTGAAGAAATGACTGCATTCATAGAATCTTATATATCACCACTGCTTTGACATTGATTGTAACTGAAAAGAAGTGTGAAGCAGGCAATTAATTGACTAACTTGCTTTGTTTTCAAAACTGAAAGAAACACATTCACAAAGTGTTAAGTAAAATGAGTGTCTTTTCATTAATTGTAAGTGAGAACAGGTACAAAGCAGCCCTTTAAGGAAGTAACGTGTGTGGTTTTCACAATCGAAGAAACTCCTGCATTTACAGAGGGTCAGGTAAAACCACCATTTTGACATTGATTGAAAGTGAAAACAACTGAATAGTATCCTATTAAACAAGTACCTTCCTTAATTTTTGAAAACTGAAGAACCTCCTTCATTCTGAGAGTGTTAGGTAAAACCATGGTTTTGACATTGGTTTTAAGTGAAAAAAAAAAGGCAAAGCATGAAATGAAAAAGAATTTGCTCAGTTTTAACTAATGAAGAAACTACTGCATTCTCAAGCATTAAGTAAAACCAGCATTTTGACATTTATTTTAAGGGAAAATAAATGCATAAGGGCCAATTATTCTAGTAACATGCTTAGTTTTCAACACTGAAGCACCTTCTGAATTCATAGAGAGCTTAGTAAAAATTACTATTTTGGAATTTATTGTAAGTGAGAATAAATAAATAACACAAGTAACTTACTTAGAATTCAAAACAGAATACCCTACTGCATTCACAGAGCATTAGGTAAAACCTATACTTTGAAGTGGATTGCAAGTTATAAAGAGTTTGCAGCAAGCAATTAATTGACTAACTTGCCACTTTTCCAAACTGAAGAACCACTTACATTCACAAAGTGTTAGGTAAATCCTGTGTTTTTTCATTGATAGTGAGAACAAGTGAAAAGCAGCCAATTTAGGAACTAACATGCCTAGTTTTCACAACTGAAGAATCTACTGCAGTCACAGAGCATTAGGTAAAACCACAATTTTGACAATGATTGTAAGTGAAAAGAAGTGTTTACCAGGAAATTAAATGAGTAACTAGCTTAGTTTTCAAATCTGAAGAACGACTTTCATTCACAAAGGTTAAACCTGTGTTTTCTCATG